>CAWUFW010012030.1:0-570363 GCA_963921515.1 Calotriton arnoldi
CACAACAAGTGCACGCAAACAGCGCACACAGTGCAAGGGCGGAAAAAGCGGACAACCCCCACCAGCGCGTGCACACTACACATCCACCATCGCATCCACATATGACACACAGGCCAAATCCTAACATCGCGGAACACATGTGTACACACCACCTGGGACTAGGAACCAACCACCCCGTCACGGCCCCAAAGCGCCGATGACGCCGCCACACATGTGCACAACGCAGAGGCCAACCGCAGCGCCATGCATGCGTCGCACACAGACACAGGGACACAACCAAGCAGCACACACACCAGCCCCACCCCGAACGCACATGACACGTGACAGGCCGGCCACAGACATGTCCCCAACGCCCAATTCACGGACAACACCCAACGCCACACAACCCACGCACACATGTCAGTTAAGTCACGCAACAGCAGGACACACCCCAGTGTAACAAACATGGCGAAGCACACAGCGGCGGCAACACCAACTAGGAGAAGCAGGGCCCCTTCGGGAAGAGGAACGCCAGTACCACACTGAAAAACCCATACCACCCTGCACATATGAACAAGACACATGAAACGGAACACCAAAGAGCCCGGGGACCGACAACAGGCGGCCCAAGAATTACATCCACACACAAGGCCCAACGCAGAGCGGAAAGGCAGCCTGCCGCCCACACAAGGGAGAGCAGACAGCACTGAATGACCTTCCATTCCAACTCCGAAACCACAGCCCTACGACAGAAGCCGGTGAATACAGCCATTGTCCAAGAATAGACCAACACAGGCATGCCGAGGAGACCGACCACACGGCAGATAGCGCATATCACAGAAGCACACAACGGACGGGGAAGAAAGAAGAAAACACTCCCCCATGTCGGCCACATGCAAGTTAATTGGAAGGAGTCACACAGCACTGACCTTGAACTGTCTGAGAAGCATGTGGGAAGAGGGCCCGTGTCCTCCAAACAAGCCAACAGAACACAAGTCCTGTCTCCCTACGACTACACAGAGCTCACAGCAACCTCGGAGCGTGCACATTGCAGACTGCACACACAGCCGGAGCACGCCACCACAACGCACCGCTGCGAAATGGCAACCGCAACACACCTACCCAACTACGCCGAAGAGCTCAAGCTGTACCAAACCAGCACGATACATACATTGGGATGCGATCTCCTGTCCCTGCTGAACGTAAGTTACCGACTGACTTACCGCATCACATTGTTCAGCTGCGTCATGCCCGTCTTCTACTGTCGGAGGTGTCCCTACCAGCATCCCGTCGAGATATGCCTCTCCAACCCGGCATGTCTGAAGGCGGACCTGCTACCACTACTCCTCCCTCTGGACGCACACGACAGGGCCTGCTCTGCCTATGGGGGCATGGCGTATGTGGCCAACATCGCACGCGCACTGAAATGGAACCACTGTGCCTCCACACGACGGATCATCGAGAACAGCTACATCGAATGTCACCCAGCATGCCCCATCATGGTCCTCCAAGGGACAACCTACGAACAACACCTTGACAGCCACCATCCGCTTCATTGGCTGGCAAACATGTACACCACCAATGACATGGAAGCCCTGCTGGACGGCATCGCATACCTGACAACCTGTAAATACGTCGGACCACAACGCAGGTTCCCCGAGTGACCTATGAAGTCCAACCCCGCACCCATGCTCAGCTTCCGCACGGACTGGCCAGTCACCACCACAACAGCCATACCAAACGACCGGCAACTGTAACCACACCATCAACGACATCGCCATGACATCGGATATGACCGGGACATGCACACTGTTCCCCATCACATCCAGGAACACCGCATGCATCGTGGGAGGCAGTGGCATGGGCTCTGTGCATCGCACCCACATGGACGGAACTGCACGAACAACCAGGACACGACATGGATCCAGCGCACATGGACACACACACCGCTCAGTGGACATGAATAGGTCGCCTGGAGTCTGTGGGTGCTGCACCCCTCCCACCCCCGCCCCGGGAATCCCATACCAGGACCTTTGCATGGACGACAAGTGCATACAACAACAACACGACCCCAGTGACTGTGACATGTCCAGTAACCACCACAGTGCAACAACAAGTGGCACGCCGCTGCATGCACGCAAGCACATGCCCTGATGTCATCTCACATGCACGCGTGCATGAGGAACAACCGCAGCAAACCTGTCACATGGAACTGAGATGGACTGTGCCCATGATGCCGAGCGGTCTGGTAGGCTACATGTATACCGTCTGTGTCAAAGTCCGCAGCTCCGCAGCTATACGTAAATGTACATTAGCACAGCCTTGGCCAAGCAGATGTAACCCCACACCCTATCCCATTTGTAATCATGCTCAGTATATCCTCAATATGTATTCCGCTGCCAGTAGTGTCCACTATACTGCATCACAGAGGACAGAAGACTCAATATAATGTTTGAAACCAGAACTGTCTCCGCTGACTCATTTCACAAGTACGAATGAGAGAGGATGAGAGTATGTGAAGTACACGGCAGTCGTGACATGACCATGTAGTCCACTGGTATTGGATGTCAACGCAAATGAGTAGCACTACTGTGGAAGACACACATGTGTCGTGTGAAGTCGTATGGACGCAGTGCTCAGGTGGGTGGGTGCGACGGGTAGATGCGCACATGCCAAGTTGGAGCACGCCGTGTTGGGAGGGCTCATGAACAGTACACCACCGCTTCCCTGGGCATTGTGAGAGGACACCTGTCGGGGGAGTGAACACGTGTGTGCACAGCAGCCGGGCACACGTACAAAGCGGTACCAGGCGCACCTCAGCCCACCCTCTGTGGACGAGCTGGATCCTGTTGTGCGCCCGCCATGCCCCTTGACAAGGCACACACAGCCCCAGTCGACCAGGTGTAACCCCAACATAGTCAATCCGCACAGGCGATACAGGGCACGGGATGGCAGTGGAGCATGGTGTGTGAGAGGTCTCCTCGCGCTCCTCCTGCTCATATCACGCAGGCAATAGAACCTCAACGTCCAGCATGGCAAAAAGTCAAATGGAAGTGTAGGGGGACGCACCACAGCACGAGCAGCACTGACGTCACGGGAGGTGGCTCGCACCATCCCATCCATTGCCCATCATACCAACCACGCCACATGCCATTGCGACTAAGTGCAAGCGCGTGCGCCACCACCCCTGAGCCCTCCCCAGAGAGGCCAAAGAGTGAATGTGTGGGCCATCAGCCACAGACGGACGCGGCATGGCCGCAAGGGCAGCCACAGCCACTGGGTGTCGCAGGTGGCGGATCCGGAAGGCGAAGACTGTGATGCATAGTCCATGCAGGCCGGGTCTCCATTTGGGGCACCACGCAGGTGGACGGTGTCCCGCCACACATCATACCCTGAGACAGCCCACTCGTGCAACTGGACCCACACATACACTCCTTGCCCTCTCTGGTGCGAGCTTGGGGCTGCCTGTGCAAGCGCTAGCCTCGCAGGTGAGCATGCATATTGGGGGGCGAGGGGAGGACATGAGGGCTGGGGCGAAGATGACTGTATCACTGTCAGTTAGTACAAGGGATGACCCAGATGTGGAAAGGAAGAGACGTGTCCCGTGTGTACTGCAACTAGTCGCCAATCCAACTACCCCCCATGTCCGGAATGTAAGCCCGCACCTAGGCCCGCCCATCCGCCACATCGAACATACCACCAGCACGACAACCTTCCCATTCGAAACACTGACTGGGGGTGGCGACCAGTGAACAATCATGTGTAGCCTACCCACGCGTACATGTGGGCCCTCCATGATCCATGTCACCTGCGGCAAAGACATGACATGCGCAATGAGGGAAGTGAGGAGAGCTGTCCGCCCCACGCGCAGAAGGTGCATCAGCTCCACAGACCCAGCAGCGAGTCCAGCAGGGGTCACATGTGCAGGGGCAGCTGTGCCTGGTGTGAAGGCACATGCATATAGACAGCACATCGACCAATGTGTAGTCTGCCCACATCCACAGTCCATCATCATGCGGACATAGGAATTGAACACAGGGCAACACATCTTAGCTGGTGCACCCACCGTGACCAACAATGCGCAATCATCGACGTACCCGCCCTGTGCATGGCCCCCACCCAACGGAGGCACATCCAGTGCCACCATCCCACACACACAAGCCTTCCACGGAACATGCTGTGTCCAATGGTCAGTACAGAGTCAGCGCCCATCTGGTGGATCCTGAACAGGAGACACATGCACACACATGCCAGCTCCCACTATGTACGACTGCCACCTGGCACGTGCAATGTAACCTCTCACCTGTGACGTGTGACTGCAAGCACACAGCCGTCTTGGCATGGGGCTGTCAATGTGGACACCAGTCAATGTTTCGGGAGCTGTGATCCGTACAGTGCTGTACATAGGGTGCAGTGCTGACACCTACTACTGTCTCATATCCCCTCGTGCCACAGGTCCCACTTGTATTGGCCGCTCAGCCCGTGCCCACATCGTCGTCGTCGTGTGCCATACTCATCCAGCCTCGGAAGCAGTACCATGCTCAGCAGACACTCATGTTGCCGTGGCGTTGCCGCTTGACGAATATGCAGTCAGTCCCCATCAGCACGCCCCGCAAGTCATTGGGGCCTAGATCCCCATGTGCATGCACATGGCAGTGGTATGTCTCACTTGCCATTGCCATTGTTGGGAGACCTGTGTAAGTGTATTGTGGCCGTGCCGTCCCAGCTTGACAGCTGGGCTGTGGCTCATGTGCTTGCTCAGTCATGTCAGTGATGTGTATGCGAAATTGCTATGTGCCGTGTTGCTTTGACATGTGTCCTCTGTCATTTAACCCAGGCGGAGACCGAACATTGACCGCCCATACCAATTGCTGGCGGACATGGACGATACAGAGGTTATTAGGAAGTTTCGGCTGGACAGGCCAACTCTGCATCGACTGTGTGCCATGTTAGAGCCCCATCTCCGTCCCCGCAGGGTGTATCCGACTGCTGTCACCCCCACGGCTAAGGTGATGGCCGCCATGCATTTCTTCGCCACTGGGTCATTCCAGCACACAGTGGGCAGTGGAGGAGGGATGTCCCAGCCCATGTTCAGCAAGGTGCTGAGGGATGTACTGGCAGCCATGATGCTGTACCGGAACAGGTACATCAGATTCCCCAGGGCTCGTGAATTGGCGGCAGTGAAGGGTGCATTCTATGCCCTTGGCAGAATCCCACACGTCGTGGGAGCCATTGACTGCACTCATGTTGGCCTTGTTCCACCACAGGCCACTGAGCACCTGTACCGCAACAGGAAGCACACGCACTCCCTGAATGTGCAAGTGGTGTGCCTTGCGGACATGGTGATCACCCACGTGTGTGCAAAGTTTCCAGGCTCGGCCCATGACGCACACATAATGCGCAACAGCATCTTGCCACGACTGATGGCCAATCTGCAACAGGATCGTGGCTGTATTGTCGGTGAGTATGTGGAGTGGTGTAGCGTGCTGGTTGTGCGATGCTGTCCCCTGTCCAGTTGGAATAGCAACAGTTCTCTGTGTCCCTCACACCCAGGTGACTCTGCGTATCCGAATGGGGCATGGCTGCTCAGTCCATTGAGGAATCCTCGCACCCCAGCAGACGATCGATACAATGAGGCACATGGGAGGACCAGACGTGTGGTCGAGCGTACCTTTGGCCTCCTCAAGTCCAGGTTCAGGTGCCTGGACCGCACCGGGGGTGCACTGGCGTACTCCCCACAGAAGGTGTGCCAGATAGTGGTGGCGTGCTGCATGCTGCACAATCTGGCCATTCGGAAGCAGATCCCCCTCATTGTGGATGACGGAGATCAACCAGGGCCCCAGCCCGCAGACCAGGACAGCTCGAGTGAGGTGGACAGCGGAGAGGAGGAAGCTGGGAATGTGCGCCAGCAGCTCATCGCCCGCTACTTCACTTGACGGTGAGTGTCCATGTACGACGGATGATGTGTCTGTATCTATGCAGGTGTGTGTGTGCTGTGTCAGGGTGGCCGTATGTTCACTGCGTGCAGTGTGTCAACGCTCCATGGCCAGGGTAGTATGCCACTGTTGGTGGCTGTGGTATTGTGCCCTATTGCTCTGTGCGATGTGTGTACATTGCTTGTAGTTGTTGACATGTACTGTGTGATGGGTGTGTGACACACTCATTGAATGTGCTCCTGTTCTGTCTCCCACCCCTAGGTCCCTACAGGCCCTCCGGATTCAAATACCATGCCACGCATCAGGTGCCTTTCCGCCCAAGGTGGCCGTTGTATTCCGTACAAATAAGACACAGGGCACAAACAGCAGTTAGTGAAAAAGGTGCATTTATTACAAACTGTGACATGTGATTGTGTGTAAGGTGATGACAAAAGTGGTGCGTGCAGTGACAATGAGCTGTCGGTCATGGCTGCGTGATGATCAGGGTGTACCCACTGGTTCTATGTCCATAGTCCAACACACACATGCCATCCAGATGGCTGTGTGGAGTGGGATCGTAGAGCAAGTCAATGCAGTGGCTGGTCAAGGAAGGCTGGCGGAAGGCTGGCTGGCTGCCTCACTTGCGACTGGAGCGTGCGAAGTCCTCCCGGGAGATCTGTTTCCTCTTCGGACGGCCCCTTCCACGTTTGGGAGGGGGTGTGTGGTGGCGACCTGCTGGTGGTGGGTGAGGTGTGCTCACTGGCTGTGGACGCAGGGGAAGTGGACACTGCTGGCCGACCCTGCGCCCTAGCAGGTGGTGGCGGAGGTGGTGTTGCTGGCCTTGCCTGTGACCCCACCGCCTCCACCAGCTGGCCCATGAGGTCCACGAGTTGGTCCATACGGGACACGAATTGGCCCATATGGGCGTCCATGGACCTCAGCACCCCCAGCACCTCCCGCGTGTCAGTAGCAGACCTGGCCCATTGTCCTTGGGCCTCTTCGTAGGCCCCAAGGACTCTGGCCATTTGAGGCAGGGCATGGCTCCCAGGGGAGGCTGGCGTTTCCCTGACCCTGCTCCTCCTACCAGTCCTGCTGCCACCGGCCTGCCCACTAGCCACATTGCTCACCACGGTCCTCGCTGTGGCTCCCAGGGTGGATCCAGTCGGCCGGGCCACCACCTGCGCTGGGGCTGGTGCCAGCGAAGACATGGTGGTGGTGGAGGCGGTGGTGGTCGGTGCGGCGATGGTGGCGGTTGCGGCAGTGGTAGTGGCCGCAATGACCGTGGGTGTGGTCGCAACGACAGTGGCAGCAGGGGACTGGGACTGTTCAGCATCCCTGGATGATGGGTTGGTGGGTAGGAGGGGTCCTGGGGAGCGGCTGGACCCTGCCACGCCAGATGGGCCAGCTTGGTGGTCCGTGTCCGAAGAGGTGGACAGATCCTCCAGATCCGTGTGTCCTCGTTGGGGGCTTGTAGGCTGGCTGTGCTGGCTGCTGTCTCCATCCCCAGCGTCCAGCAGTTCGTCACCTGTGGAGAGAATGAGATTTGTTATTGTGTTGCACCTGGCGAAGTATGTATTAGTCGTCTGACATTGGCAGTTCGTGCAATCTCGTACATGGGTTTCCCGGAGGCGAGTGTGTGGCTGTGGCATCTGTAGTTGTGTGTGCTAGGCAATGGGACTGTGTGCTGTGCACATGTGGCATGGGACGGATTGGCCATGCCGATGGGTGTGTTGCTTTGCCCCTACTCATTGTGACTCTGGTGTATGCGGGCTCCTGGCCCATCCTGGGTCTGGTTTGTACTTTGCTTTTGGAGTTCAAATGGAACGCTTAGGAACGCATATGGCAACATGGGGGCCATGCCCCAGATTCGCATTTGGGATGGAATATGCTTTTGGGGTTCAAATGGAACGCTTAGCAACGCATATGGCAACATGGGGGCCATGCCCCAGATTCGCATTTGGGATGGAATATGCTTTTGGGGTTCAAATGGAACGCTTAGGAACGCATATGGCAACATGGGGGCCATGCCCCAGATTCGCATTTGGGATGGAATATGCTTTTGAGGTTCAAATGGAACGCTTAGGAACGCATATGGCAACATGGGGGCCATGCCCCAGATTCGCATTTGGGGTGGAATATGCTTTTGGGGTACATGCTGTGAGCCATGGGTGCCGAACGTGACATGTGTTGTGGCAGCATGACAGTGCATGGTCTGAGGTGTGTGCATGCCTGACATGCCCTGCATATTTGCTGTCTGTTGTGGTTACTGGACATGGCATTGGACGCATCGTTATGAGTGAGTGATAGTTGTGTGCCAGCCAACGTATTGCAGTTGTCCCATCTCCTTGGTGTGCGTGCTGCCCTGTGCCATGTGCATCACTGCAGTGCTCGGGGGGTGTGGCCCATGTTGTGTGTTGTTGCTCACAGTGTGTCGTGCGCTTAATTGACTTCTGGCACATGGTTGGTCATGGGCATGTGTCTTAGCGTGACTGCTGTATGTGTGGCAGCTGTGCGGATGACATGCCTTTCATGAGACTGGGGCTGACGGATGGGATGGATGGTATGTTGTATGTGCATGGTGTGTCTGTGTGTTTGATGGGTTCAGTGGTGTTCGTGTGCATTTCTGTTGTTCCGCTCTGTTGCGTCTAGTGTTGTTTGTCTTACATAGGCGTAGTTGTGGGGTGTGTGGTTGACAGGCAGTAGGGGCTACATGGACAGGACTTCAATGGTGTTTCGGTTGTGTGTGATGAGTTGCACAGTGGCTGCCGTGTGGGACTATATTCAGTGTGGCTTGTGCATGCAGACGTGGCTCCTTGGGTGTTGCTATGTCTGTGATGGGTCATGTGGGGTGTGAGTCTGCTGTTCATGTCCGTGTGCACATTGTTCACTTGTTCGTGACGGTGGGCGGTGCTGCGTGTTCGTGTGCTACGTGACATGTCCCATGTGTTGGTGGTGTTATGGTCCTCATGCCTCCAGTAATCCAGCCCTGTCCAGTTTCCCACCTGCAAGTTGTTCGTGCGTGCACTGTACTGGATGCCACATGGCTCTTGGCGGGGGTGCTCCATGTTGCAGGTCTGTGGGGGTGGGGGGTGTAGTGGGTCGTGGGGGTGGATGTACACCCACTGACACCGATTGCTGTGGACCGTGATGTCTGCCTTTCGGCTGTCGTTGTGCACTGCGGTGGCTGACACGTGGGTGTGGGGTGTGGGAGTGCTCCTCCTTGCTGTGCTGTGGGACTGGGGCCTGGTGTGTGTTGTACTTGGGCTGTCCACCGTCCCACCCACTGCACTTTGTGTTCCTGCCACTTACCTGTTACTTGTCGGTTGGTGCAGCTGTGCCTGACACATGGGTGTGGGGAGTGCTCCACCTTGCTGGTCTGTGGGAGTGGGGGCCTGGTGGGTGTTGTACTTCAGCTGTCCCCCTCCGACCCACTGCACTTTGTGTTCCTGCCACTTACCTGTTACTTGTCGGTTGGTGCAGCTGTGCCTGGCACATGGGTGTGGGGAGTGCTCCACCTTGCTGGTCTGTGGGAGTGGGGGCCTGGTGGGTGTTGTACTTCAGCTGTCCCCCTCCGACCCACTGCACTTTGTGTTCCTGCCACTTACCTGTTACTTGTCAGTTGGTGCAGCTGTGGCGGACACATGGGTGTGGTGGGTGCTCGTTGTGGCGCTTCTGGCATATTTGGGGACCTGTTGGTGGTTACGTGGCTGGCTTAGTGTACACATGTCCCCACGCATCTTACAGTTGTTCGGTTTGGCCTGTGTGTGGTAGTGTCTGTTGCATGTGCGTGTGATGTGTTGTGTATTGTGTGCTGGACATGGGGGTGTTTGTCCCTGGGAGCTGTGGCATGGTGGTTGCGCATGTGTGTACATAGCGGTGTGCTGGTATACATTAGTTTGTACTTACCAGCCTCCACTCCCTCTGCTAATCCGGCGAGGATCTCCGGATGTATTACGACTCGCACCTTCTCCTCCCACGCTTTGAAGGTCTTAAAGAGCGCGGGATTCCCTCCGCCAGTGACGGCAGCCAGCTCTCTGTTTTTGCCCTCCTTCTTCTTGACCAGGCTCTTTACGTCATTCCAACGTTTGTTTATCTCGGTTCTGTTCCTGGGCAGGGTCCCGACTGCATTGACCTGGTCTACGATCCGGGTCCACATTCTGTTTCTGGTGGCTAGTGGTGTGTGCTGGACCATGTTCCCATAGATTTGTGGGTACACCTTGATGATCTCGTCGACCATGACCGTCAGCTCCATGGGCGTGAACTTGGGCATCCTTTGTGGTGCCATGGTGTTTGTGGTGCTGGTGCGGTGTGTGTTGTGTAATGTGCAGGGGGTTTGTGGTGCCGGTGTTTGGTGGTGGTGGTTGTGATGTGTGCGTTTCTGTGGTGTGCTGCTGTCCTTGCTGTGTCACTGTGTCCTCTCCTCTCCTCTCTGGTTTGCAATGTAGCAAGGGGTTGTGGTCTGTGGGAGTGCTGCTTTTGTACTCACCTATGTGGGTGTGTCCTCATGGTCTGTTGTTTTCAGGTGTGTTGTGTCTGGGGTTCTGGCCTTTGTATTTTTTGTTTGTCCGGGGGGTGTTTTCGGGATGTGTCTGTGCTTGTGTATTTGTGCGTGCCTTGCTGTGTGGACTTGTTGGCCATGTTGTGTGCTATTGGTTTTGTGTGCGGATGGTTTCTGTGCAGGTACGTGGGCGCCATGGCTTCTGCCGTGTCGATTCTCATCGGCGTTGTTTGCGCTGGCGGGCGGTATATTTGTTGTTTTTCCGCGCTCATGGCGGTGCGATCGTAATTTCACGTGCGGTGTGTCGGCCGTGTGGGCGGGCGGTTTTGTGTTGTCGTGCGTGTTTCCGTCCGTGGCGGGCGGTTTGACTCCGACTCGGACGATGGCGGGCGGTATTTTGTATGATTTTTCCGCCGATGGCGGTTTTCAGTTTGTGTACTCATAATGGCGTGGTCGGTGTTCAGGCGGTGTGTGCGGGCGGATTTTTGCCGCTTCCATGCCTGGCGGATTTATTTACGCCGGGTATCGTAATGTGCCCCTTAATAATCAGTTTTAATAATTATTTTAATAAATTATAAATTATTAAAAAATATTATAAATTACAAATACATCTATACACATAAAACAATAACATAAATAAAAATTTAATAATTATGTATAACAAATTAAAAAAATTAAATTTACTTTTAATAATTATAAAATTAATTATATACTACATTAACTAAAATAATACAAAAAATATTAAATAGCGGAGGGAATAAAACTACTATTGCAACTCCCAAAAAAACAACAGTAAGAAAAATGTTGGATAGCGTAGAGGTTAAAATTACTATTCCCACTCTAGAGAGTGCAACAGTAGAGAAAGTATTGGATAGCGTAGGGGTAAAAATTACTATTCCCACTCCAGGTAGTGCAACAGTAGGGAAAACGTTGGATAGCGAGAGGGTAAAAATTTATATTCCCACTCCAGTGAGTGCAACCGTAGGGAAAGCGTTGGATAGCGTAAGGGTAAAAATTACTATTCCCACTCCAGTGAGTGCAACAGTAGGGAAAGTGTTGGATAGCGTAGGGGTAAAAATTACTATTCCCACTCCAGGGAGTGCAACAGTAGGGAAAGCGTTGGATAGCGGGAGGGTAAAATTAATATTCCCACTCCAGTGAGTGCAACAGTAGGGAAAGTGTTGGATAGCGTAGGGGTAAAAATTACTATTCCAACTCCAGAGAGTGCAACAGTAGGGAAAGTGTTGGATAGCGTAGGGGTAGAAATTACTATTCCCACTCCAGGGAGTGCAACAGTAGGGAAAGCGTTGGATAGCGTGAGGGTAAAAATTACTATTCCCACTCCAGTGAGTGCAACAGTAGGAAAAGTGTTGGATAGCGTAGGGGTAAAAATTACTATTCCAACTCCAGAGAGTGCAACAGTAGGGAAAGTGTTGGATAGCGTAGGGGTAGAAATTACTATTCCCACTCCAAGGAGTGCAACAGTAGGGAAAGCGTTGGATAGCGTGAGGGTAAAAATTACTATTCCCACTCCAGTGAGTGCAACAGTAGGGAAAGTGTTGGATAGCGTAGGGGTAAAAATTACTATTCCAACTCCAGAGAGTGCAACAGTAGGGAAAGTGTTGGATAGCGTAGAAGTTACAAATAACATACTTACAAATAAAATACATTTTAAAAATAATTAATGAATTATTTAACAACTCTAAACTATTTACCAATGCCAATAAATAATTATTAAAAACATAATTACCAATAGAAAATGTATTAACAATAAATTAATAATAAATACCAATAAATAATCATTAATAAATATAAATTACTAAATAATAAATATTGAACAATAAAATATTTTTAATAACAAAAAACATAAATTATTAAAACTTAATTACCAATTAACTAATATTGAACAATTAAATGCTTTTTATACCAATAATAATTAAACATTAATTATCAATTAATAATTACTTCTTAATATATTAATTAAATTTATCAATACATAATATTTAATAATATTTAATTACCAATTAATGATAAAACAACAATAAATTAATTTTTAGAACCCAAAATTCAAATTAATAATTAATGTCCAATAAATTAATTATCAATACCCAAAAATAAATTTAATAATTACTTAATTAGATTTCAATTACTTCCAAAAGTATTCCCTATAAACGCACAACACACTCCAATAATAGAATAATACACTTAACATAATGATCAATTAATTAATTAATAAAAATTAATAACCAATTAATAAAAATTAATTACCAATTATTAATTAATTAACAATAATATAATTATCAATACCAATTAATTAAAATAAATTATAACTTAATTAAAATTAAATTACTTCCCACCCTATTCCCCTATAAACCCACAACCCGCTACAGAACTTAAACGCAAAAAATAATTAAAATTAATTTATAATTCCTAAAAATTAATAATTAATTTAGTATAATTAAATTACTTCCCACCCTATTCCCCTATAAACCCACAACCCGCTACGGTAAAAAAAAAAAAACTTAAAAAACATTATTAACATATAAAAATTGTATACATATATTTTTAGACAAGTAGAACACTTAACAAAAACACATATAACACATACATATTAAAAACATAACAAAATACATAACAATAATACAAATATCGATATTAGAAACATCGATATATTTGATTTCGATATTACTAACTTCGATATTACTTACATCAATATAAAAAAATTCGATATTACTTACCTTAGGGTCGATATTCTGTCCATCGATATTCTTAACATCGATATTCTGTCCCTTCGATATTGTGACTTCGATATTATTGTATGTCGATATTTTATTTTTGATATTTTGACTGCTCACCATTTATTTGCAGTATTTCGCTCAGGATTACACATCACACCTTCCGCATGGTTTATACATTTTGCTTAGTGTCACACATAACATTTATGTACATAGAAACAAGACATCCAATTTACCTATACATGTACTTGACCGATATACATAGAAACAAGACATCCAATTTACCTATACATGACCTCGACCGTAAACAAACATACAATACATAAAAACTATTATATATATATCCTATACATATATTCTTTCCGCTCTTCTCGTTCTTTCTATCGATTAATCAGAAGTAGCTGTGTTTTCTAATTCTTACACAGTCCACTAATGGAGGTAGCCTATATGTGGCGAGACTGGGAGAAAATAACCAATTTTCTCCAAGTGTATCATTTTGTGCGCTAAAAGTCCTTAGTCCATTTATATTCAATATAAACAAAGAGAGAAAGGGCTCCTCCAATACATCTGTCGCTGGGGGTCGCGTTACGCGACCCCCAGCGACAGACAGATGTATTGGAGGAGCAGGTTTGTCTAGGTCAAAGTTTTTAACTTCTTACTTAGGGGTCGATTTCCGATTCGGGCCGGAAAAAGCACCGACCGACTCGGATCCGGAAATAATACCGACCGACACGTACCTGTGGCGCCCGACACGCCAAGTACGATGCAAGGCGTGAAAAATCCGACCGACCGAGCCGCACGGAAAACAGCAATCCGGTCGGAAAAACACGCAAATCCAACCGACCGACACGCACCCGGAACAAATCCGACCGAAACGTACACGCGAACTCCAAACCGCAAAGTACGATGCAAGGCGCGAAAACCACGAGCGAGTCGGACGGAGGCCAAGCCGTACGACCGACACGCATACAAAACCGAGCCGAAGCAACACAAAACACCGCGACTGACGCGTACGCAGCATAGAAAACTGCACAAACACAGCGTGAACGAAACGGAGAAGACCGTACGAGACAAATGCAGGGTCCGACTCGGTCACAAGAACGTTTCCAACATACACAGACAGTATAAAGGAAAATTCACCCAAAAAAAGGCCAAACAAGCAATTACCAAGCCAATAAATACTGGGGGTGGGGACAGAGAACAAAGACACACCCACAACTCCACCCATATAGAGGACACAAATCACAACCATGAGCCTTTGCAAATGCCATTCCACTGCCAGCACCCAAGAGAAAGCAACCACACACCCACAGCTCATCCCTCACACAAGCCACACACCATCAGCACACCAACAAATACCTACCTCACATACACCCAGCAAAACACACACTCACACACCCTCACCTGCACACCAACACACACATCACTCACCATCACCACCCATCACCATGCCCCCAAGAAGAATCCCAAGTTCCTAGATTGTGAATTGGAAGTCATGGTAGACGAGATCCTCAGGGTAGAGCCACAGCTGTTTGGCACACTGGTCCAACAGACCCCCATCTCCCAGAAAACCAAGATGTGGGAGAGGATCATCAACAGGGTGAACGCACAATCACCATGTCGGCGCACAAAGAGCGACATCCAGAACAGGTGGTATGACGTGCGCAGGAGGGTACGGGACCTAATCAAGAAAGACTACATCAACAGCCAATACACCGGCAGTGGCCCTCCTGCCAAGCCAATATCCCAGAGCCTGGTGAGTACACAACAAATGTACACAATATACTGCCGCAAAACACACACATCACTGTCAAGGGGAGAGTCAAACCATGCACTCATAGCAATTACACAGCAACCAGAACAGAATCATCCCAAAATGTGTATGTCAGTCAGATAAACACAACACATGCCATCAAAAAAGTCACATCCAACTGTGCCATCACATGTACAAACACAACTACAACTACAGCTAGGCAGTGGCACAAATAGAACTAACAAACACATCCAGACATGTAGCCACCACAACAACACCAACACACAGTGAAGACCACTCAAAGGAAGGAATTCTGTGTATGCTGGCCAAGTCAGTGTAGCCAATAGCATCATGGGAGTCGCAGTCACACATATTGCCCCCCCACAACTGTCCCATCAACACCACCATGAACCATGCGCACATCACAGGGAGTGGAGAAGAACTCACAAGATGGCTGACACTGGCAACTGCTGTGGGGAGCACAAGGCCCTGCTGGCAACTGTGCACCAACAAACAGCAGGACACCACTGACTGACATCCTGAGAGACAACTTCCACTCCCTGCAATGCAAGCACGTTCCATGGTGGGATATCTGGCTAGCTGGGTGGGAAGGAGGACTTGCAGCACTGACCATAGTCACAAGCACCTCCCCTCACACACACCCCAACACAAACTCCACAGAACCCACCTGGTAGAATGCAATGCCCCCATCCTAACACAAGATCCCACAAAGAACCACCACCCTGGGTTATGTTGTGTGAAGCACAGGGCCACTCTTGGGACTTTTAGCCAAACAACTGCCAGGACAACACTCCCAGCCATCCTGTCAGCACAGCCAGCCTACCCCACAGGGAAGCAGAGTCAAAAGGAAGGAAGCATGGGCATGCTGGGAAGGGGGGTGGAGACAATAGCATGATGGGAGTCGTAGCCACTGATATTGGTCACCCGCACAACTGTCCCATCAACACCACCCTGAACCATGCTCACATCACAGGGAGTGGAGAAGGACTCACAAGATGGCGGACACTGGCTACTGCTGTGGGGAGCACAAGGCCCTGCTGGCAACTGTGCACCAACAAACAGCAGGACACCACTGACTGACATCCTGAGAGACAACTTCCACTCCCTGCAATGCAAGCACGTTCCATGGTGGGATATCTGGCTAGCTGGGTGGGAAGGAGGACTTGCAGCACTGACCATAGTCACAAGCACCTCCCCTCACACACACCCCAACACAAACTCCACAGAACCCACCTTGTAGAATGCAATGCCCCCCATCCTAACACAAGATCCCACAAAGAACCACCACCCTGGGTTATGTTGTGTGAAGCACAGGGCCACTCTTGGGACTTTTAGCCAAACAACTGCCAGGACAACACTCCCAGCCATCCTGTCAGCACAGCCAGCCCACCCCACAGGGAAGCAGAGTCAAAAGGAAGGAAGCATGGGCATGCTGGGAAGGGGGTGGAGGCAATAGCATGATGGGAGTCATAGTCACAGCTCTACATCCCCCACCACATGGCCCAGCAAGCTCACACTCACGCATGCACATCCCACAGAGAGTGGAAAGGCCCATCAAAGATGTCTGACACTGTTGCTGTGTCGTGGGGAGCACAAGGGCATGCTGGGTACTGCACACCAACCAACAGCAGGACAACACTGTCAGCCATCTTGCCATTGCTCTCACACCCACACACACTGAACTCGCCACAAAAGCAAGTAAGTATGGGAATGCTGGGAAGTGGGGTGGAGGCAATAGCATGATGGGAGTCGTAGTCACAGACATAGCTCACCCCCACAACTGTCCCATCAACACCACCCTGAACCATGCTCACATCACAGGGAGTGGAGAAGGACTCACAAGATGGCTGACACTGGCTACTGCTGTGGGGAGCACAAGGCCCTGCTGCCAACTGTGCACCAACAAACAGCAGGACACCACTGACTGACATCCTGAGAGACAACTTCCACTCCCTGCAATGCAAGCACGTTCCATGGTGGGATATCTGGCTAGCTGGGTGGGAAGGAGGACTTGCAGCACTGACCATAGTCACAAGCACCTCCCCTCACACACACCCCAACACAAACTCCACAGAACCCACCTGGTAGAATGCAATGCCCCCCATCCTAACACAAGATCCCACAAAGAACCACCACCCTGGGTTATGTTGTGTGAAGCACAGGGCCACTCTTGGGACTTTTAGCCAAACAACTGCCAGGACAACACTCCCAGCCATCCTGTCAGCACAGCCAGCCCACCCCACAGGGAAGCAGAGTCAAAAGGAAGGAAGCATGGGCATGCTGGGAAGGGGGTTGGAGGCAATAGCATGATGGGAGTCGTAGTCACAGACATAGCTCACCCCCACAACTGTCCCATCAACACCACCCTGAACCATGCTCACATCACAGGGAGTGGAGAAGGACTCACAAGATGGCTGACACTGGCTACTGCTGTGGGGAGCACAAGGCCCTGCTGCCAACTGTGCACCAACAAACAGCAGGACACCACTGACTGACATCCTGAGAGACAACTTCCACTCCCTGCAACGCAAGCACGTTCCATGGTGGGATAACTGACTGGCTGGGTGGGTGGGAAGGAGGGCCGGCTGTCAACCAAACACAACCAATGCAGACCATGTTCACACCCCAAAAAATACATAGAAATGCCCAAATAATGCAGGACAATGTGCCACACCAATATCAACCCCTGACTGTGACGACTTAGGACAATGCAATGTACATGCCCGCACCCAGAGGCACAGTCACAACTGTCATGTGTGTCAACCATTGATGCCTGCAGAAACATAACATACATTGTTTGTGTCTCCCAAAAACAGGTGATGATGGGGACACAGCAGCAGACGCTGAGGAGTCCCAGTCCCAGGCTCAAGAGGATGCGGAGCTCACTGGCGTCGTACAGCCTCTGTCCTCCTCGGACGAGGAAGACCAACCTGGCACATCCGGTGCAAGTCTACATGCAGCACCAGCAGGACCACCAGCTGCAGCACCAGCAGGACCACCAGCTGCACCCCCTGCACCCACCCCTCCAACGACTGTCACCACAAATACCATCCCTGCCGACATGGACAGAACAAGGAGCAACACCAGCACAGGGACCCTGGACCAACCTGGGGCCATGGACACCACCACCAACCCCCAAGGTGGACCAGGGTTATCTGTGCGTGCCACTGCACACACTGCACATGTCAGCAGGGGTGGTGGGAGGGGTGGGAGACAGAGGTCGCTGCTTGCAGACGTTGCTGGTGTGCATGGTGACCCACAACTGGTATGCATAGCTGATGCGTACCAGTCCAGCACCGGAGACCTCAGCCAGGTAGTGGGGCTCCTCAGAGACATGAAACAGCAGCAGGCTGCCCATCATGCCCGCTTGGACTCCCACATGTCCCACGTGGAGTCACACATGTCCCGCGTGGACTCACACATGTCCCGCGTGGAGTCCAAGTGGGATGCACTGCATGAGATGAAAGCGGTGCACAGGGACATTTTACAATGCCTCCCCCAGATGAACAGCAACCAGTCCACACCTCCCTGTGTGCCAACAACATCTGGTGCCGAACAAACTGCAACTGCCACAGGGAGGGAGGATGACTCTGGCAGAGAGTCCCCTGCACCGCAGCAGCCTGTACTTGAGGGCCCCCCAAGAAGAGGGGTCGTCCGAGGAGGGGCAAGTGAGAGGCCGATGGCCAAGCACAACTCCCAGGAAGCCTGAACCTGTTCTGGATGTTCGCCTTTGTGCACAGACTGTTCACCCTGTTGACGGCAACACTACTCCCACACATTGCATGGGGAGTACAAGTTGGACCAATGTGTCAGACAACTGTGGCCCCGATACTGGGGATTCTGTCTACCAGGACTTTCAATTCACCTAGGAACTTCGGATTGCAAGATTTATGTACAGCACTACCCATCCTATGCACTATTCACACAAATGTATCACAATAAACACACTAATACACCATACTTGCCTCTGTTGTGATTCCAACGTGGGTGCTGTTATGGGGATGATGAACTGCAAAATTACACTGTGTATGCGAACTGCAACAGCAAGGACAACACAGGCATGTGAGTAAAGGCAACGTGACACATATGAGGGAGACACACCACCAGGGCTACACAACACATACACACCTAGGCCATCTGACTCATTGCCTACACTGATGTTGCCAGGGAAGACGGTGCAATGCACAGACACCACACCCATTCCCAGTTGTAGTCAAGTAGCCCTCAGGTGCAGTAAGCTAATGGCACTCAAATGTGTGACCACAGACAACGCACATCACAAAGTGAAGCACAGGTTTATTACACAGTTGCAACATGTCGTAACCACTACAGATGCAAGGTAATCCCACCTGGCAGCGGGCACACAGTCAACAACTGTAGACGGAAGGAAGTCCATGGGTGTGGCGCACATCACCTGTAGGGACACAACAGCTACCAGCCTGGAAGTGCAATCACGTCGTCGGTGGACACAGTTGACCAAACGAATCTGAAAGTACCCTGTGAAGGACAGAAATGACACACAGTCAAAAGCAATGGAGTACAGGACAGAACAGCAAAACTCATGCACAATACTTGTTACAAGATACCCACCCAGAACCAAGTTAGCATGTCAACACTGTTGGGGAGTACAGCCCACCTGTAAGCACACATCGCAACACACATCCAGTCAAGTAGCCCATGGACACACTCCAACAGCACCAGAGCACCACCTACACATCATGCCAACTCACATCATTGACATGACACCTCAGGATACTCACATTCAGCTAAAGAAGTTGGTGATGAGCTGTGTGCGGACATCACCATCATCATCATCGTCACTGGCATCGTGGTCCAGGCCAGGATCCTCCACAGGTGGCGGATGTTGGTCATTGTCATCCTGGATGAGAGGCAACTCCTTCCGCACTGCCAGGTTGTGGAGCATGCAGCAGACGATGATAATCTTGCACACTTTCGCAGGGGCATATGGGAGGGACCCTCCGGTCTTGTCCAGGCAGCGGAAGCGGCTCTTCAGGAGACCAAATGTCCGCTCAATCACTCTCCTGGTCCGACCATGTGCCTCATTGTAGCGCATCTGGGCTGGTGTCACAGGGTTCCTGAGGGGTGTCAGCAACCACGGCATGTTGGGGTATCCCGAGTCACCTACGGACAGACAAGTGCACATTAGCTGACTTGGAAAAGTGGGCGGAATACTACAGATCAGATCACACACAATGGCACAAAGTCAGTACACACCGACAAGCCAGGCACGGTGGTTCTGCATCTGTGCCATCATCCTGGGGATGCGACTACTCCTCATCACAAAGGCATCGTGTGCTGAACCAGGGAAACGGGCACACACGTGTGTGATGGTCATGTCTGCAAGACACACCACCAGTGCATTGACCGAGTGGTAGTGCTTGCGGTTCCTGTAGGCCTGCTCCTGGGCCTGTGGTGGTACCAAAGCCACATGTGTCCCATCAATGGAGCCAATGAAATGCGGCATCCTCCCCAGGGCATAAAAGTCACTCTTCACGTCAGTGAGTCGTCGCAGTCTAGGGAAATAGATGTACCGGTTCAGGAATAGCAACATTGCCGCCAAAACATCGCGGAGCACACGGCTCAACATGGTCTGTGACATCCCACCAGCAGTCGCCACAGTATGTTGGAAGGTACCGGTGGCAAAGAAGTGTAGGGCTGCCATCACCTTCACCTTGGGGGTCAGCGCTGTAGGATACGGCCGGCCAGGCTGCAAATGTGGGGACAACTGCACTGCCAAATCCTCAATCAGCTGCCTGGTGAAGCGGTACCGTCGGATGCTGTCCCGTTCCACCATGGTTGCCAGGTCTGGGAATGGTCGATGGACAGCAGGAGCCCTGCACTGCAGAGGAGAAGTAAGCAAGATTGTCAGTCACCCCACATATGCGGCATTGAACACACTCAATATCCCAACATACATCATTATGAGGCACAACTACATGAAGTGTGCAGTTCCGGAAGGACATGTATGGTACATACATGGCCAACATCTGTCAACACGGTCCAACAGGTGGCATCAATTAGTCCCAGGTTGGCCCATTGGATATCATGAGGCCGTGTCACAGTTCCCATCTCCTGCTGCCGTGTCACAATAACCCCCCACAGTGACATGTGAGGACAGATGTGCCCCAGGCACCACAGCTCAACGACAGGTACATTCCCAGGGACCCTGTATTGCCACATGGACACTGGCATTACATGGAGTATCATGTATACACCACAGCAAAACAACCATGACCCCCACAGGTAGTGGCCCCACTTGCCACGGCAGGACAGACATGGACGTCTGTGACACACACACGCACAACATCAAAGTCCATGCACACACAACCTGGATGTGGAGACTGTCTCCCATTGTGCACATGAAATCAGAGACATTGTAAACACTACATGCAAAAAGACTGTGGAGGACCATCACTATTGTGCCACTGGGACACCCTGGCTCAAACATACCGTCCCACATGGGACTCACGGGGTATGTGACATGACATACACATACACCACCGTGAAATGTGACCATGGCACATGCACAGATATGAACAGTTGCACATCACAGTGGTCATGTACACGTAACACCCAGGATCCTGTCCCCATGAACACGTGCACAGCCTGGGGGTGGCTGCCCACAGGTGACACCCACAGGACAACATGTACACCAACATACACACAATAGGAAATGCAGCCTTACATGCCTTATGATAAAGTTTGGACAGGCTGTCGTGATGTAGGTGTGCCCCTCACTCCCTGGGAGCTATCTGTGGCTGGCATATGTCCATCTGAGACAGGCATGCTGACATATGCCAGTCACATGTACAGTGATGCGTTGTACTGCAATGGACCGATCGGTGCCCCCGGCCGGTCCATTGCATTCAATGTGTGTGGGTACGCGTTGTACCCCTGTACGCGTTGTACTGCAATGGACCGATCGGTGCCCCCGGCCGGCCCATTGCATTCAATGTGTGTGGGTACGCGTTGTACCCCTGTACGCGTTGTACTGTAATGGACCGATCGGTGCCCCCGGCCGGCCCATTGCTTTCACTGTGTGCGGGTACGCGTTGTACCCCTGTACGCATTGTACTGCAATGGACCGATCGGTGCCCCCGGCCGGCCCATTGCATTCACTGTGTGCGGGTACGCGTTGTACCCCTGTACGCGTTGTACTGCAATGGACCGATCGGTGCCCCCGGCCGGCCCATTGCATTCAATGTGTGCGGGTACGCGTTGTACCCCTGTACGCGTTAGTACTGCAATGGACCGATCGGTGCCCCCGGCCGGCCCATTGCATTCAATGTGTGCGGGTACGCGTTGTACCCCTGTACGCGTTGTACTGCAATGGACCGATCGGTGCCCCCGGCCGGCCCATTGCATTCAATGTGTGCGGGTACGCGTTGTACCCCTGTACGCGTTGTACTGCAATAGACCTATCGGTGCCCCCGGCCGGCCCATTGCATTCACTGTGTGCGGGTACGCGTTGTACCCCTGTACGCGTTGTACTGCAATGGACCGATCGGTACCCCGGGCGGCCCATTGCATTCAATGTGTGCGGGTACGCGTTGTACCCTGTACGCGTTGTACCCCTGTACGCGTTGTACTGCAATGGACCGATCGGTGCCCCGGCCGGCCCATTGCATTCAATGTGTGCGGGTACACGTTGTACCCTGTACGCGTTGTACTGCAATGGACCGATCGGTGCCCCCGGCCGGCCCATTGCATTCACTGTGTGCGGGTACGCGTTGTACCCCTGTACGCGTTGTACTGCAATGGACCGATCGGTGCCCCGGCCCATTGCATTCAATGTGTGCGGGTACGCGTTGTACCCTGTACGCGTTGTACCCTGTGCACGCGTTGTACTGCAATGGACCGATCGGTGCCCCGGCCGGCCCATTGCATTCACTGTGTGCGGGTACGCGTTGTACCCCTGATGCAGCGTTGTACTGCAATGGACCGATCGGTGCCCCGGCCGGCCCATTGCATTCAATGTGTGCGGCTACGCGTTGTACTGCAATTGACCGATCGGTGCCCCCGGCCGGCCCATTGCATTCAATGTGTGCGGGTACGCGTTGTACCCCTGTACGCGTTGTACTGCAATGGACCGATCGGTGCCCCGGCCGGCCCATTGCATTCAATGTGTGCGGGTACGCGTTGTACCCCTGTACGCGTTGTACTGCAATGGACCGATTGGTGCCCCGGCCGGCCCATTGCATTCAATGTGTGCGGGTACGCGTTGTACCCTGTACGTGTTGTACCGCAATGGACCGATCGGTGCGCACCCATTGACAATGGGCTTGCCTGGCAACGGACGCGTTTTCGAATTTCGAATGAGTCGGTTGCTGGAAAATCAGTTGGTCACCCACAACAATGTTGCAAAATCATGTATGTCATGAAGTTGAAGATTTGAAGGATGCTGTGGGCGTGTTTTGGTGCTGCTATTCCATGGATTGGCCAGATTCAGAAGATGCAAACGACTTGGACCTATCACTTTGGACACAAGGGACAGTATCTGCCTCTCCAGCACATATATATTGCTGGCTGTTCCCCTGAGAGCTCACTTGCCTGCACTACATGCTCCAGGACGACATCTGCCACTGCACTGCTGCTGTCTCTGCCCCTCTGGACCCTGCAATGGCACGTACTGTGGAGAGAGCCCCAGCCTTCAGCCTTGAAGAGAACCAGGCCCTGCTGGACAGCCTACTTCCACAGTACAGCAAGCTGTATGGGACACCAGGGGAGCAGGTGAGTGTTCTGTGCACTGCCTTTCTGAATGTGCATATTGTCTGACTAGCAAGGCTGAAAGTCTGCACGCCACTGGCTAGCAGGCTCACTGAGTAGTTGTCACCCCCCATAGTGTGTAGTGACATGCACTGGACAGGTATGGTGCAGTGACAGTGCATTTGAACAAGGTTTTACTTCCCATGCAATGATACCATGTAGTGACGTCTGGCAAACTGTCCATGGGCAGCTTTGCACTGCCTGTGTACATCATGTGCCCCTGTGATTGAGACATGTATATACAACTGTGTCATGCACGGATATGTTGCATGTGTAGTAATGGCCTTTTCACTTTGTCATCCTGACAGGTTAATGCCCATCGGAAGCAGGAGATCTGGAAGGACATCGTCCGGTCCGTGGGGGTCTACAAGCGCCGGATCCGCAACTGCCAGAAGAGGTGGCAGGACCTTCGGGGCTGGACCCGGAGGATTGCACGGGTCCAGCTGAAGCTGTCGCCTCCTCGCAGGAGGGGCGGAACACGGACCCTGACCCCCACATGCTCCAGATCCTGGCGGTGGTGTTTCCAGACCTGGATGGGCAGCTGAAGGCCAGACAGCAGCAAGGAGGGGTGAGTCAAAGACTGCACTGTGAACTCTGTATTACATGCTTTGTGCCCTCCTCTGGCCTGGTTCAACTGCCACAGTGCAGCAGTCATGTTGTCCAGGAGCCATGTCCCTCTATTGTGCACTGCCCACTGCTCATCTGATACCCAGGTGTGGCCCTTACATTCAGGGAATTGTGTCACTTGGGACTGTGTCCTTGCAGTTTGCTTCACTAAAGGTGGGGGACAGCATCTGTTTCCCTAACTCTGTTGTGGGCATCATGGGTGGGTCCATTGTTCACACAACGCCTGTGTTCGGACATGTGATCTGCGTGTTGCTTTGATATGCGGTCCACTTCCTGAGCTGAGCCACCACATGTGCCTGGGGTATGTGGCACACGCCCATGCAGCGGGTGGGAACAATGTTTGGGCCCCAGGAGTGTGCAGATTACGTGTGTCACACATACATAGCCAGCTATCCACTGTCCAGGGCACATCCCTCATTCATGTGGAGCAGGACAGTCATGCCTACTCCAGGCCATGCAATGCACTCTGTACTCCCACTCCCGTGTATCAGCTGACACATTGTGCACAGTGATTTGACCCCTCAGGTGTCTGCCTCTGTGTCAGTGTGCTGTGGATTAGTTGCCAGGACTGCTGGGGTGTTTCTTGGTAGGGGCTCAGCATGCCCCTGGAGATGTGACCATAGGAGACGATACTTGTGTGTCACATAGGTGTTTGATCAGCTGCCCGTGCAGACTGGGGTATGCGAATGTGAAGTTCAGGCAGCTGTTCCCCATTCACAGCAAATTGTGAGGGGCTCAGGTTCAGAGGGTAGTGTCACAGGTCTCCCATATGTCCAATAGGTATGACCTGGACAGATGAGGGTTAAGATGATGTGTTGTGTGGGGGATGTACATGTGCACTTGTGCAGCTCCAGGACTTGCATTCCCCATGACCTACTATTGTGACACAGTGCATAGTGTTGTTGTCTGGCTGCCAAGTCATACATCACTGAGACAGTGATGTATGACTTAGCAGTCATGCCTCTGCCATGGCATGTGTCAACTTATTGGTGGTCCTGCAGGGGAGTGACATGTGCTACATGCACACCATTGTGGCGATGGCTATCAGGACATGGGTGCATCATGGTGTCTGTCGCTGGTATGCATCACATGCATTTCCTATTTGACTCTGGGCATCCCTTTCATCCGGAAACCTGTACTGACTCAGTGGCAAGAGCTGTGATGTGTGCATGTCCACATGCCACACCGTGTCCTCTGCACTGTCCAACTACTGTGTACTTGGTGCATGTGTCCACACTGGGGTGTTGCAATCCAACAGACACCAGACAGATGGGTGCAAGGCCATGTGGGATGTGAGTGCCATGCTTGGCATCAGACTGACAATTGGCTTCTCCTGTTCAGTTAGGGCACTTTTAGCAATGTACAACTAATGATGCCAGGGCTTGCTCTGTAATGTGCTGTGCTCACAGTGGTGTGTGCGTTTGGTGCAGGTGACTGATGTCTGTCTGTTTCCCCATTGTTTGCAGATACATCCACGGCCACGGAAGGGGACAGCTCCATGGACCAGGAGGAGCCAGAGAGCCAGACTGGGTCAGCAGCCGAGGAGTGGTCGGAGGGACCCAGTGGCACGGAGGGCGAGGGGAGCCACACCGAGGAGTCCTCAGCACCATCCACCTCAGCTGAGGACCAGAGCAACTCAGAGGATGACTCCCTTGTGGAGGCGGGTGTCAGCAGCCACCACACCCCAGCTAGTGTTGCTGTCCCCGCCACCACCAGCACCACCACCGCCCTCCCATCGGCTCCCATTCCCCAGGTCCGTGGAGGCTCCCATGTTCGGGAGCGTGTCTCCTTTGGGCCAGGCACCGCACCCCTGCCCCTGTGTCCCCTGCTGCCCTGAGTGAGGAGTCTGTGTACCTCCTTCGCCAGCTCCATGTAGGGCAGACAGCCATGCTGAGTGTCCTCCATGCGCACACCGCACTGTTGACTCAGCTGGTGTTGTTCATGGAGGGCATCTCATCGGGCATGTCTGACCTACAGAGGGGCAATAGGTCCATGGACTCCTCCCTGACGGCAGCAGTGTCCCTCCTCAGACAGTCCCTCACCCTCCTGCCTCTGCTCCATCCACACTCCCCAGCACCTTACCCGTCCCAAGCACACACACACCGGCACAGGCACACACCAGCACACACACGTCCAGCACACGGACACACACGCCACAAACAAAACGCACACGCACGCACAGTCAGGGGACTGAAACCAGACTCACAGGGGATGGGGCCCTGGTACACACACACGCATCCACGGGCACTGCGCAGTCCTCAGTTGCCTCTCCCTCCAAAGCACCCTCCCTTGCCTCACCTGCAACCCCAAAGACCCAGCGCCTCTTCCTCAGTGACCTCGGCCTCTTCCCCTCCGATCCAGCTGCTCCAGCATCCAGGGTGAAGAGGAAGCCCCCCACACGGAGCAGAGTGCCCCTCGCCCCCGGACACCCTCCCCAGGTGCAGACAGACTGAGGCCCCCACCCGCAAGTCCCCCGGAGTGGTAAGAGCAAGACCCCGCCGCCGCCCTGCAGCTCAAGCACCAGGTCTCCTTCCTCCATCCCTCAGGCCCCCACTCCACAGGTGCCCCCACCACACCCTGCCCCAGGTTCCCCCACCCACAGATATACCATCCCCAAGAGGCTCCGGCCTTCTCCCCTGCCACTTGCTCTCCAGGCACCACACCCCCGCTGCGCTTGTCTGTGCCACTGATGTGGTGAGGGTGTCCTCCCCCTCTGTCCAGCCCACCTTGCCTGTTCCCCATTCTCCTCCCCTGGTGGTAGGCACTGCAGTGGAGTCCACTACCACCCTGTCTGACTTGGGCACTGCAGTGGCGGACCTGTCCACTCCATCTGCAGGGTCCACTGCAGTCGTGCCGGCACCCACAACATCTGAGCCATGCCCCCCAGTTGTGCCGGCACACACCATGTCAGACACCTCCACTGCAGTTGTCAGTGGCTCTCCAGCACCCACCACCCCTTCCCTGCTTCCTCCTGGTGAGCCCTGATCCTGTCCCTGCGGTGCCTGGCCTACCCCCGGTTGCCCCTCCTAGTAGATTGTCCCTGGTTTTGTGCAGGCATGTGTAGGGTGGCATCTGCCACTGTCACCCACTTGTGACTTTGTTGATGGACTGGCCATTGGCCTTTGTTTATGTTCTACCGGACTTCTACTTTTAATGCCACATATGCTGAATAAAGCAACTTTCTGTTCTCTAGTGCTTTTGCTTCTGATGTACATGATGTTGATGATGCTAACCATGCCCTTGCTGCAGTGATGGTGATATTTGGTCTCATGATAATGAAGTGTTACTGTGCAGGAACCCATGTGGTCCAGGGGAATGTGTCCTATCCTGTGGTGTATCCATGTCATCCATAGCAGCATCTGAGGGTGTCATGTGTTCAGTATTTGGCAATGGGATGTCCTACTTAGATTGGCTATTTCACATCTGTGGCTTCCACCCCTGCACATCTGTTGTGCCTGCCATTGTTCAATTCGTCTACTTCCCTGACCGTGTGGCCATCTCCAGTGGACATGCAGGTTTGGGCATCAATGGGGAAGGACTCATCTGTGTTGTCAGTGCAACATTGCTATACAAGTGTGTTGGATCTGTGCTGATGATTCCGTTGGCACTTCCATGACCAGGCTGATGTTACGGGAGCCCTCATTTGGTGCTAATTGTTGATTGTGTGACCAAGTGCTCAGCTGACATGATGGGGCCCTACTGAGGCAACATATGGCACAGCTTTCCTCACACAGGAGTGGAGTCCCCTCATGGCAGTGTGTACTCCTGTGACATTCCCTGCGCCCACGGTGTGTGTTGTATGTGCATGTCTGTGTGTTGACTTCCGTTTAGCTGTGCATGCTGTGATCCCTAGTGTTGTACCTGTTTGTGATGCTAGCTGAGTTGAGCTATGTTCCCCCAAAGTCTTCTCCCTGGGTTCTCTGGGTAAGGGTGGTAGTAGTGGTAGGCACCCAGCCCCCCCTGGCTAAGGGTGGTAGTAGTGGTAGGCATCCAGCCCCCCCTGGGTGAGGGTGGTAGTAGTGGTAGGCATCCAGCCCCCCCTGGCTAAGGGTGGTAGTAGTGGTAGGCATCCAGCCCCCTGGGTGAGGGTGGTAGTAGTGGTAGGCATCCTGCCCCCTGGGTAAGGGTGGTGGTAGGCATCCAGCCCCCCTGGCTAAGGGTGGTAGTAGTGGTAGGCATCCTGCCCCCTGGGTAGGGTGGTAGTAGTGGTAGGCATCCAGCCCCCTGGCTAAGGGTGGTAGTAGTGGTAGGCATCCTGCCCCCTGGGTAAGGGTGGTAGTAGTGGTAGGCATCCAGCCCCCTGGCTAAGGGTGGTAGTAGTGGTAGGCATCCAGCCCCCCTGGCTAAGGGTGGTGGTAGGCATCCAGCCCCCTGGGTGAGGGTGGTAGTAGTGGTAGGCATCCAGCCCCCCTGGCTAAGGGTGGTGGTAGGCATCCAGCCCCCCTGGGTGAGGGTGGTGGTAGTGGTAGGCATCCAGCCCCCCTGGCTAAGGGTGGTGGTAGGCATCCAGCCCCCTGGGTGAGGGTGGTAGTAGTGGTAGGCATCCAGCCCCCTGGCTAAGGGTGGTAGTAGTGGTAGGCATCCTGCCCCCCTGGGTAAGGGTGGTAGTAGTGGTAGGCATCCAGCCCCCTGGCTAAGGGTGGTAGTAGTGGTAGGCATCCTGCCCCCTGGGTAAGGGTGGTGGTAGGCATCCAGCCCCCCTGGCTAAGGGTGGTAGTAGTGGTAGGCATCCTGCCCCCCTGGGTAAGGGTGGTAGTAGTGGTAGGCATCCAGCCCCCCTGGCTAAGGGTGGTAGTAGTGGTAGGCATCCTGCCCCCTGGCTAAGGGTGGTAGTAGTGGTAGGCATCCAGCCCCCCTGGCTAAGGGTGGTAGTAGTGGTAGGCATCCAGCCCCCTGGCTAAGGGTGGTAGTAGTGGTAGGCATCCAGCCCCCTGGGTGAGGGTGGTAGTAGTGGTAGGCATCCAGCCCCCCTGGCTAAGGGTGGTAGTAGTGGTAGGCATCCAGCCCCCCTGGGTAAGGGTGGTAGTAGTGGTAGGCATCCAGCCCCCTGGCTAAGGGTGGTAGTAGTGGTAGGCATCCTGCCCCCTGGGTAAGGGTGGTAGAAGTGGTAGGCATCCAGCCCCCTGGCTAAGGGTGGTAGTAGTGGTAGGCATCCTGCCCCCTGGGTAAGGGTGGTAGTAGTGGTAGGCATCCAGCCCCCTGGCTAAGGGTGGTAGTAGTGGTAGGCATCCAGCCCCCCTGGCTAAGGGTGGTAGTAGTGGTAGGCATCCAGCCCCCCTGGGTGAGGGTGGTAGTAGTGGTAGGCATCCAGCCCCCTGGCTAAGGGTGGTAGTAGTGGTAGGCATCCAGCCCCCCTGGGTGAGGGTGGTAGTAGTGGTAGGCATCCAGCCCCCTGGCTAAGGGTGGTAGTAGTGGTAGGCATCCTGCCCCCCTGGGTAGGGGTGGTGGTGCGCATTCAGGCCCCTGTGTGCATATGTGGCATTGGTGATGGGCATCCCGCCCCTATGGTGCTGCTGTTGCTGGTGTAAGTATATTCTGCATCCCTCTGTGTGTGTGTGATGTGTCGTGTACGTGTTGTATGTGTTTTGTGGTTGGTGTCTGGCTTACCTTCTGCGCCGTACGCGTCCGTGCCTGTTCCGGTAGTAAATGTAGAATATTGGTATGATCGGGACGAAGGGATTCATGGTTGGTTCGTGTCGTTCGTCCTTCTCGTTGCTTCGCGTCGTCCTCGTCGCTTCGCCTCGTCCTCGTCGCTTCGGTCGTCCTCGTCTGGCGTGTTCGTCACGGAGCCGTGGATCGTGTTGTGGCGCGAATCGGAGCTTATGTGCGCCTCTCCCGGATGCTTTGACGTGCCGTGCGTAGCGGCGGGTTCGGCGCGTACGGAAAGCGCATCGTACTCGTTCGGCCGGACGGAGCTGCATTTTCCTTCCGTGCGACCCGATTCTGCGTTTCCGGATTCGCCTCGGTCGGGGAACAGGACCTGGTTTGGGTGAGTACGGCTCGGCCGGATTCTTTGCTGTTGTGCGCATCGTACTTACTCGTTCGGTGTGCTGTACGGATCGGTCGGGAAACAGGCTTTCGCATGGCTTTTTTCCCGACCGAATGGTGTTGGGTGCGCCTCCGACCGAGATCGGAATCGGCCCCACAGTCTCTGAAATGGAAGTTGAAATCCTGTAGCAGCGCAGGGTTGCAGGTTGTATCTGCCAAAGGCCTCTCAAAACTAGATAGCAATCTGAAGAGGTCCCTCTGAAGCCGCTGGGTTTGGAGGGAAAAGCTGAAAGCAGAAGAAATTTGAATTTCAAAGCCGACGAACGCCTTGCTTCCAGCCAATACTTTTCACATCTTTGCCTGTTCAAGATTTCTACCATCGGACTTAGGGCCTGATTATAAGTATGGCGGTCCATCGGACAACCGAACCCATGCTGGAGGTGCGGTGATGGTCGGGGACCGCCACACCAGTGGTCTGACTGCTGTATTACAGGTACAGTGGTCGGACCGTTTTGGGACCACCGCAGGTTCTCTGGTAGTCGCGTGGCGGTATGAGGCAGCAATATGCTTGGTGGTGCTGCTGCGGCACTGCCAAGCATATTCTGAGTTTCCCCACTACCAGCCTCTTCATGGTGGTGAGCCCGTCATGGAAAGGATGGCAGTGGCGAACCAAAGGGGGCCTCACAGTGCCCCTGTTGCCCCTGTATACTGAGATGCATGCAGGGGGATACATGGTGTGCCCTCCTGTGTATATGCACGCACAGTTTCTGCATGGCATGGACTAACCAGTCCGTGCTGTGCAGAAACTTGCTTTGGCATTCTCATTGCAGTGCCTTATTCAAAGGCACCACGGTGCGAGCGCCAAAGTTCCACCCAATAAACCAGAAAGAAACTCCTAATCTGGCGGCCAGCCGGAGGTCGACTTTGGCGGTGCAAGAGCGGGGCAGTGGCATGCCACCCCACTCCCGCACCGCCAAAGTCGTAATCAGGCCCTTAATCTTTTTTTATGGAGCTCTAAAATTCTTCAGTACTATTAAAGCCTGGAGTTGTGTTTGATGTAGTTCTCTCGAAATTGCACACTGTTGCTGTGAGGTCCTATTGAAGTTCTGGAGGCCTTGGAAGTCCAAAAATCGTATAAGTCTCAACTTCTCAGAGCTTCTGAGGCTCCCAAGAAATCAAGAACAGTGCTTAGGGGCCAGGATTTACTCCAACAGAGGCCACTACTAGAGTCCAGGTCAGGTCAAGTTGCCTTTGATCAGCTGGGTACTTCAGCAAAAAAGCCCAATTGTAGATTGTTGTGTCCTGTAGCCACACAGGAGGTCAGGCAACTGACCTTTGGAGTCCTAATCTTAGTAAAGAGTACACGTGGAAGTAGGTATTGCCCTTTGGGTCTCAACACTGGCCTAAAACAACAGGACCAGTCCTCTTCTGTTCTTCTGTAGGTCCAGTAGGGTTCACATGAGTTGTGGGTGAGGTGCCACTTTTGAAGCATTTTCTAACCAATGGGCGAGTGTTACTCCTCAACACTCCCTAACTAATGTGAAAAAAAGTTCCTACGGGCAAACCTTGCCACTTTTGAAACACACAGTTTGCCTTGTTGCAACCTATTCCACAGTGTGCTATTCTAAGTAAAATCCATGATGGAACAAACTTTCCGCCGTTGGGGTTGACTTGAGTGCCAGCCAGGGGTGTGTTGAGGGAAATGAGCAGTCCCCTCCTCCTCTGCTACATCAAAATGACCAGCTCCGCCTCCCACTGCTGTTACCAAGCTGGCCACAGAGAGCCCAGGAAACAAAAGGCTTCTCTTTCTCAGGTCTCCATTCACACCTATCTATACATATGCAGGCCTCACCCTGTTCCCTTTTAAGTTGATGAACTTCATGAATCCTCCCTAGCTGCAGTTCCTGAGCTGGTATGTGGCACATATCTAATACCCAAGTATTTCTCCTGCCAAAAGGTCTAAGCCATTGTTTTGACTCTGGGAGCAATTTCCACAACTCATTATGGAGGCACATCGACAGGCCGGCACTTGCAGACTAATGCCAGTTAGCCTACTGGAGGATCAGGCATGTTAGATATATATTTTTAAAAGTTACTTTTCCCAAATATTTATTAAAACTTTACCACTGAATGGATGTTTTATACACATAAAAAATTGTGTTAAATGATCACAGTAGCTTGTCCCAAGCCAAAGATAGAAGAGTTATGATTTTATTCTGAACCTTTGTTTTTCTCACAGGACAACAAAACCCTTCACAGTGAAAACAGCTCTTGGGGGCTTGTCACTGTGGGCCTGATTCACAGAACTAACTTACGTCAAAAACGTAAATGTAAACTTAAACTTAAAGTTAGTACTTTTTAGGTATTCACAGAATACACTTACTCATTTTGGTATTAACAGAATGAACTTACTCATTTTGGTATTCACAGAATAGTACTAACTTAACGTTTACATTTACGTTTACGTTTTGACGTAAGTTAGTTCTGTGAATCAGGCCCACTGGGCCTGATTCACAGAACTAACTTACGTCAAAACGTAAACGTAAACATAAACGTAAAGTTAGTACTATTCTGTGAATACCAAAATGAGTAAGTGTATTCTGTGAATACCTAAAAAGTGCTAACTTTACGTTTACGTTTACGTTTACGTTTTTGACGTAAGTTAGTTCTGTGAATCAGGCCCACTGGGTACATGCCAATACAAAATTCTTGTCTATATCGATTACACTAGGTACCCCACCTCTGTGGGCTAGATGGACTACTTAGGGTTGACTTCTTTAATATTTGAAACTATAGTTAATTCTTGTTAAAAAAAGTTCACTTGTAGCTTTGAAAGTTGCAGGAGTAACACTACAAAGGTAGGCCTGAAGACATGTTTTCTTTGATAGCCTAGTGAATGACACAACAAATGCTGAAGTCCACAGGTGGCAATAAACTTTTCCATGCCATTGGTGTATTGTCCTGCACCATATACTGTGGTTTTACAGAATGTACAGTTGGCCAACTAGTAGTTGTTAGACCTGGCATCTTTTGGCATGGTTTCCCTTGTTTTTTTGCTTCTTGCCTCCTGTTTTTGAATGTGTGCTGAACTTTGTCTTTGCTGGTGTTAGGACTCTGGGAACTTTACTACTGCTGACCAGTGAAAAAGTGCATGTGCTCTGTGTCTAAAATGTAATGGCATTTGATTTCTCCATCACTGGTGTATTTGATGTACTAATAAGTTGCTATTACCATGCACTGTGTGTGCCCAGGGCCTTTAAATCAAATGCTACTAGTGGGCCTGCATTACATGTTGTGCCACCCACACGAGTAGCCCTTAAAACCTGTCTCAGGGCTGCCATCACAGACCCTGTGTGTGCAGTTTTAAACTGCCATGTCGACCTGGCATGTGCCCCCATTTGCCAGGGACCAAACCTTTATTGCATGTAATGCACCACTAAGGTAGGTACAAAAGGTTGCTGTTCCTAATATCGAAACAAGGGAAAACTGGTTTTATGTGGTTATGAAGTGTAGGAGGATGAGGATTCCTCCTCTTGGAATATAGGGCCCTCACACACTCGGCAAGGTGTCATGCTTCATCATATGGGCTGCTCCTCGTCAGGTCGGCGCTGCAATACCTGATGGGCTCCCTATGAGGGGTTCTTTGGCGGAGATCTTTTATTCCAAATGCTGTTTGGTGCCGTGGGGGTGAGGGGCCTAATTAGTGTAGATGGAAATGTGGAGGTGTATAACCTGAAAGAAATTTTAAAACAGGTAAGGGAGTACCAGCGAAGACTATTTTAATCAATGGGTCTCCCACCCTGATTAAAAGAAACAAAGGCGCATGTCTGAGATTATGTCTCAGGTAGGGCGCTCTATTGTGCGGTTAACATGTTTCTCACCTGGTAGTTAAACAATCTGGTGGTGATTCGTCAGGACCTAATAAAATCAAATCTATCTACACGTGGGTGGTTGTATGGTGTGATCTACCCTTTTAAATCAACCGAACACATGCTATGTGTAGTACCTGATAGCATATGACCAACCTGGTAAAGGAATAAAAACAGTTATTAGAATCAGATGTACCAGTATAAACAAAACTCTTGTGTTCCCTGTGTGACAAGCACACAGCACACAGTGGTGATGACTAAAAACATATGTAACATGAGTGCCATGTGGGTGACTCTCACAAACATTTTATCGTGAGGATTACACAGGCGCATCTGGTGGAACACCACCATAGTTGCAGAAGGAATTGATGAACTCACCCTAGTTGGGTTTCTCTATCTACTTCATCGATACCCGGCAGGTATCTCACAAGGAATTTCCTTGTGTGCTACTTGGGTTGTGGATTAAAAGAAACAAAAATTAGAGCATATCACATAAACTATGTGATTAAGGTGTGTTAAGCAATGCAGGAGTCTTTCAAACTAGTAACGATGTTACTAGGGGTTGACAATAAAATACGGTGAGTAACGGACTTCGCCGCTATCACGAACAACCTGGGCATGAGTTGAGTAAGTATTACTTTGCTTCAAAGTAAGAGCACTAGTATTGGTGTAGGTATAGCATATCTGGTTTATAAATAATCTGAAAACAAATTGTTTGCGGCGGGCTGTCAGAGCTGTGGGCGTCTAGCGTGATGTTGAGCAGACTAGTTATAAAGCGGCTGAGGCTTCCCAATGTATGGGCAAATAATAAAGGTATCTGATCAATATTACCTACAAGAGCACAGTGTATTGTGCCATAGTGTACTCACGTTTTGCAAAGTCTGCAAAAGGCCGGCCGACCTACCCTCAACTGCCGGGATCGGGAGGTGCCGGGACCTCCATACTATGGAGGAGAACCAAGGCCTTAGTTTTGGAGATGAGATAGTTGCAGAAGTTTTAAGAGCACCTTCACTTCTGGAGCAGATAGTGTTGCAGCGACAGGCCGTCAGTCAGAAGACTGGCAATCCCTAACATCTATGAAACACGAATGGGTCAAAATCACACTACACGGCGTGTTGATGACAGAATATCTAAGGGCTAATATAGCCCCCAAAGGCCTACTAGTAAAAAAATTCCCACGCCTATTCCTTGAAGATGATGTCTTCAAAAAAGAATGGTCCCTAGTAGCATGGAAATGCACTAGGGACCTACTAATCCTTATAATTAACACAGCTAAAAGGATAGCCGATGCCCTTGTTATTAGGATCCAAATAGCAAAGAGCGCACTCAAGACCACGATTCAAATCACCGCTTTCAAATCGCAACTGACTGACCTAAATAATGAGATTGCTGAGCACAAGGAATACCTGATGAAGCAAAAAATTGCGAAGTTACAAAAAGACATTCGCAGATTTGATAAAGAAAAGGTGTACCCATACCTTAAAGCAGACTTTGTTCCCCCAGGAACAAGTAACTCCTCAGATGAAAGTTCATATACCACGAGAAGGGGCCCATCCACCAACAGTGACTCAAGCACTGAGAGTTGGGGTGGGAGCAACCCTAGAAGGGGAGGTCACCAAGGTTTCCCAGGATTCCAGATGCCACAGTACCAAGGAACAGCCTTTTGGCAGTACCCAATGTTCCCCCAAGGCCCCCCCCCAGTTCTACCCACCCGGCAACAGCCAACCTTTTTTAGACAAAGGCTGGGGCAGAGGGAGCGGGCGAAGAAGAGGCAACCAGCAACAACAACAAAAAAGAGTACAATGGGAGGAACCACAACAGAACATAGTGGAGACTCGGAGCTACACCAAGAGGAGAATTTAATAGTTAATCTTTCTCAAAGGATATTGACAGACATTGAAAATAAAGTCCTACAGAAAGGTCTAGGTTATGTACCAACCCCTCGAACAGATAAATTTCGAGAGCAATGCAAGATTCAGAATTTCTTCCACAAGGTAAGCCTCAAGGCTTTCTTTCATGGGAAACCAACACCTGAGACAAATGACTCAGGTTTGCGCAACCCCTCTACTTTCACTCCTAACAGTGGGTTGGTTCCTAATGAGGTGCTCACTTTCGAGCAAGCTGTACTTAAGGACTTAGAAAAGAGCACGATGCCTAGACACTTTAACAATATCTCCACAGCAGAATTGACGGCTGTCAATTCCCTTGTGAATGACATGACCATTACTATAAAAAGAGCTGACAAAGACGGAGCAACCGTGATCATGTTCACTAAAGACTATGACACAGAATGCCAAAGACAACTCAGTAACCGCCAATACTATACACCGATTGCCAGTAGTCCCATGACACGACTGACCATGACTATTACAGCTATGGTCTTCACAGCAGAAAGCCAAGGCTGGTTGAGTAAAAAAGAGGCAAATTTCCTCATTAAAAAGACCCCAAAGTACCCTATTTCTACATCTTGCCAAAGATACATAAGGGCACCTCACCAGTCCCAGGAAGACCCATAGTCTCGGGTATTGATTCAATACTCGAACCGCTGTCCAAATTCTGCGACCATTTTCTACAGCCATTGGTCAAACAAACCCCTTCCTACCTGAAGGACACAGCTGACGTTTTACGTCTCATGGCAGAGATTCAACACACTAACGACATCAATCTGTTGATTACCCTTGATGTGGAAGCCCTCTATACCAACATCCCCCAGAGGGCCACCTTGGGTGTGATAGATGAGATATTTAACAGTACCAACTGGGACTCTTCCACTCCCAGCAGTTTCGTTCTTGAATGCGCTACACTCGCACTCACATAAAATTTCTTCGAGTTTAAGGGCCAACTCTACCACCAGACCCAAGGTACTTCCATGGGAAGTACCTTCGCCCCGAGTGTAGCATGTTTATACATTGCAGCTTTTGAAGAGAACTTAATCTTCAAAGATTCAAACCCCTACCACACCAATCTTCTCCTTTGGAAGAGGTTTATTGATGACATTGTCATTTTCTGGTCAGGCGATATGAGTACCTGCAAAGAATTCTGTAACTGGATAAATACCTTAAACCCCTACTTGAGGTTTACCAGTTCTATATCTCAAACTCAGATCCCTTTCCGTGACCTCACCATCAAATTGACAAATGGCAACCTCAGCACAACAGTCTACAGAAAACGTACAGACCGCAACAGCCTGTTGTTATTTAGTAGCCACCATCCACGTTCGTTAAAGGAGAACTTACCCTTTGGTCAATTTTTGAGCCTGCGAAGAAATTCTAGCAGCCTAGAGGATTACAAAACGGAGGCAAACAAGCTGGCTATTAATTTGAGCAGACGAGAATACCCACAACGTAACATTGCGCTCTCCAAAAAAAGAGCTAGGAGCAACAACTGCGAGGCTCTACTTGAACCTAGAGAGAAAGAACAAACTGACATTCTCACATGTGTTACCACCTACACACCTGATTCTAACAAAATCAGGAATGTGATTAAAAATCACTGGGGCATATTGAACACAGGGTCCTTGGAACTAGACATTCCTAGATTTGCATTCAAGCGCACGAAGAATCTTAAAGATATGCTAATACATACGAGACCTAAGCCACAGAAAGAGATGTCACAACGGCAATTCAGCACCAGTTCAGGGCCACTACCCATGCGGAACTCGCACAGTATGTGCATTCACCGAAGTTACCAAAACCATAACCTTTTCAGACTCTTTCACATGGGAAATACGTGCACACACTAACTGCAATACATCCAACTGTATCTATATGATCACCTGCCCATGTGATTTAAAGTATATAGGTATGACCACCAGATCTGTGAAAACACGCATCACAGAACATCGTAGTAATTTCGGATGTCACAAGCTCAACACAAAAATGTGTCCACATTTTTCCCCACTTCAACATTCACCTGACTCCCTGCGATGGGTAATACTAGAGGCTTACCCCACGATTAACAAGGGAGCTCTGTTTGCGAAAGAACAGAGATGGGTCTATCGTTTATCAGCCAGCACACAAGGGTTGAATGAAGATATTCCCTGGAGCACATTAAACACTTGACACGCTTAGAAACCGATAATGCAAAACTTTTTGTCATGCCAGTACAAAAAAACTAAGCCCAGAGTATGTATTGCACTACCCCTAACCATACATGAGGTAATACAGCAGCGCAAACCATAGAGTGATTCACACCACCGATACAAATATGGATTATATCAAGGTCTAAGTTTCTCAAATATGTGGCAAAAATGATAATATAACACACAATGAATCACACTAACCAATTGACACACACCACTGATACAAATATGGGTTTACGATTATATCACAGCCCAAGTTTTTCAAATATTTCGCATACATGAGAATATAACACGCAATAATTCACACTAACCGCTCCATACCACCGAGTAAACTCAAAAACCATTCCAAGATGGCGGTCATTTTTGACCAGGATTAAACATCTTCCAAGATGGCCCCCATGTATTTCTGCAAAAGCTGTAACAGTCTAGTGCAGGCTGTGAATCGACCGGAAGGTTTCCGCCACTTTCACTTGAGTCACTCACAGTATTTAACACGCCTGCTGGACGTCCCGGCACCTCCCGATCCCGGCAGAAGAGGGTAGGTCGGCCAGCCTTTTGCGGACTTTGCAAAACGTGAGTACACTATGGCACAATACACTGTGCTCTTGTAGGTAATATTGATCAGATACCTTTATTATTTGCCCATACATTGGGAAGCCTCAGCCGCTTTATAACTAGTCTGCTCAACATCACGCTAGACGCCCACAGCTCTGACAGCCCCGCCGCAAACAATTTGTTTTCAGATTATTTATAGACCAGATATGCTATACCTACACCAATACTAGTGCTGTTACTTTGAAGCAAAGTAATACTTACTCAACTCATGCCCAGGCTGTTCGTGATAGCGGCGAAGCCAGTTACTCACCGTATTTTATTGTCAACCCCTAGTCACATCGTTACTAGTTTGAAAGACTCCTGCATTGCTTAACACACCTTAATCACATAGTTTATGTGATATGCTCTAATTTTTGTTTCTTTTAATCCACAACCCACAAGGAAATTCCTTGTGAGATACCTGCCGGGTATCGATGAAGTAGATAGAGAAACCCAACTAGGGTGAGTTCATCAATTCCTTCTGCAACTATGGTGGTGTTCTACCAGATGCGCCTGTGTAATCCTCACGATAAAATGTTTGTGAGAGTCACCCACATGGCACTCACATTACGTATGTTTTTAGTCATCACCAGTGTGTGGTGTGAGTTTGTCACACAGGCAACATGAGAGTTTTGTTTATACTGGTACATCTGAATCTAATAACAGTTTTTATTCCTTTACCAGGTTGGTCATATGCTTTCAGGAACTACACATAGTATGTGTTAGGTTGATTTAAAAGGGTAGATCACACCATACAACCACCCACGTGTAGATAGATTTGATTTTATTAGGTCTTGACGAATCGCCACCAGATTGTTTAAGTACCAGGCGAGAAACATGTTGACCGCACAATAGAGCGCCCTACCTGAGACATAATCTCAGACATGCGCCTTTGTTTCTTTTAACCAGGGTGGGAGACCCATTGATTAAAATAGTCTTTGCTGGTACTCCCTTACCTGTTTTAAAATTTCTTTCAGGTTATACACCTCCACACTTTCATCTACACTAATTAGGCCCCTCACCCCCACAGCACCAAACGGCATTTGGAATAAAAGATCTCCGCGAAAGAGCTCCTCATAGGGAGCCCGTCAGGTATTGAAGCGCCGACCTGACGAGGAGCAGCCCATATGATGAAGCATGACACCTTGCTGGGTGTGTGAGGGCCCTATATTCCAAGAGGAGGAATCCTCATCCTCCTACACTTCATGACCACATAAAACCAGTTTTCCCTTGTTTCGATATTAGGAACAGCATACCTTTTGTATCTTCATTATTTATTGTTAGGGCATGTATGCTGGACCTGTCTAAAAAGCCCTCAGTCCCTCCTTTGTGATTGGTTACCCCTAAGGTAGGCCCTAAGTAGCACCAGGGGCAGGGTGCAGTGAAATACAACTGTGGTTTTAAGTTTTACATGCCCTGGTAGTGAAAAACTGCTAAATTCATATTTCACTACAGTAAGGCCTATCTCTCCCATAGGTTAGCATTGGAGCTGCCTTGGATCCCTCTACAAGTGTATCGTACAAATGGGAACAGATAGAAAATTGGAGTTTAGTGTCTCTGAACTCGCAATTTTAAAACACATCTTTTAGTGAAGCTAGTTTTTAAGTTGCAGGTCAGTGAATGCCACTTTTAGAAAGATGGCATTTTCTTACTTAACCATTCGGTGTCTCTGCCTGTCCCTAGAATACACGGCTGGGGTGGATGACAGCTGGGCTTTGCGAATTCACTCTAGAGAGTCACACGTGAAGGGAGCTGAGGTGTGCCCTGCATAAAAAGAAAACGGGCACCAGAGCTTTCTCGGTTGTCACACCTAAGATATGGAAATCTACCACCGGATGTTCGCCTAATCTCCTCTACCGCCGCCTTGAAAAAAGAAGCAAAATCTTTTTTGCTGACTAAGTTTTTACCCTAAGACAATATATCCGTGCCTATGGAAATGTAACCATAATAACTTCTCTATGACGATTGATCATCTTATTACCGACTATAATTGAGATCAAGCTTTTTACTCTATGTACCTTCATATATGTTTGTCATGCACACATGTATCTTTTGTTTACCCGTCCAATTGATACCCTACTCCTCATGTAAAGTGCTCTAATACCCACTAGGGTCATGTTCGTGCTATACAAAACTTTATAAATAAAATAAATAAATAAATAAAATATCCTGATTACCCATCACCAGGATGATGGGTCTTCCTGAGCTAGAATGGTGGGAGGAGGTGACACTTGCACCAAAATTAGGCTGTGCCTGACCCCTCACAGAGTGCTGCCTATCCCCCCCCCCAGTGTGTCTGGAGCCAGGGCCTGGAAGGGCAGGGTCTTGTGCACTAGAAATACTTGTCTTTGAAGTCTCCTGACTTAAAAGGCTAAAATGGGCATTAGTACTGGACCTCTGACACCATTGACTCGGAACACTCTGGTCTGAGGACATTCTACCAAGAAGAAGAGTTGTTGTGCTGTCATGAGGGACTGCCACTTTGCTGCTTGTTTTGCTGTGCTGGCCTGCTGCCTGCTGCTTCTTTCTTGGGAGTGAGAGGACTGGACTATGTTCTTTGCATCCTGCTTTCTAAGATTCTCCAAGGGCTTGAGTTGAGCTTGCCTCCTGTTTGAAGTCTCAGGGCCATCAAAGACTTTACCTACAGAGCCAGGGCTTTTCTGCTGAAAGCCCTACTTTGCCAAATGGTGCCAAATCCAGTTCCTAGGCCCTTGGAAGTGAGTTTGCTGTACTAAACAAGAAAAAAACAGTCCATCAACTTCGAGTGTGACTCCGGAGCCGGCACAGCTCTTCGACACTGCGCCACTGACTACACCTAGGCTGTCAGCCTAGCTTAACGAAAAAACAACTGCGACTTTCAATGTAGGCCCTGACACCACTGCAGCACCTCCGAAGATCCACCACAGCATGAGTCTCGAGCACCACACCACCGAAGTCCGTGACGCCCATTTCTGCCTCAGCATCTGTGGCCCCATGGTGAGAAATCGATACAGTGAAGTTGATACCTCCTGGCTTGACCCTGGATGCTTCAATGACCCCGTACCACCAGCGGAACCTACACCTCGCAGCCAATGCCGTATCATCTCCCCTGTGCCTTGCAATGTCCCGGGAGTCCCCAACATGCCAATGACCTGCACCGACACTAAGTCACCAACACCGCACCGGCCTCAGCAACGCCTCACCTCCCCAGTGCCTAGGCAAAGTCTTTGTTTTGTCAACGTTTTCAAGATACTGTAATCGGGGTCCGGTCGACTCCGTAGCCGGCCCACTCTCCATCGCAGTCGGCCCCAAACTTTGAGATTACACTTCATCAAGCACGTCATGATTGCCCCTAATGGAGCTATGGTGTTTCTGGGTGCTAGAGCTGCATTTATTCTTGAGGAAGATCTGTATTTTTATTTGTGTATGTTGGATTTTTGTCGTTTTTGGTCTTGTTTTATTCAGATAAATATTGGCTATTTTTCTACACTGGTGTGGAACACTTTTGTGGTGTTTTCACTGTGTTACTGTATATGTGTGTGTGTGTGTGTGTGTGCACAAATACTTTACACATTGCTCTTTAGTTTAGCCTGACTGCTCTGAGCCAAGCTACCCGAGGGTGAGCACAGGTTAACTTTTAGGGGCCGAATAAGATGTTGGTCGGAGTTGCCTCCGACTGACATCATCGCGGAATCGGGACCGACCGACCTCCGGTTGGCGGTCCCGACCGCATAATTACGCATAATTACGATGCAGCGAAGCCCGTTACTCACCGTATTTTATTGTCAACCCCTAGTCACATCGTTACTAGTTTGAAAGACTCCTGCATTGCTTAACACACCTTAATCACATAGTTTATGTGATATGCTCTAATTTTTGTTTCTTTTAATCCACAACCCACGCAGCACACAAGGAAATTCCTTGTGAGATACCTGCCGGGTATCGATGAAGTAGATAGAGAAACCCAACTAGGGTGAGTTCATCAATTCCTTCTGCAACTATGGTGGTGTTCCACCAGATGTGCCTGTGTAATCCTCACGATAAAATGTTTGTGAGAGTCACCCACATGGCACTCACGTTACGTATGTTTTTAGTCATCACCACTGTGTGCTGTGAGCTTGTCACACAGGCAACACGAGAGTTTTGTTTATACTGGTACATCTGATTCTAATAACAGTTTTATTCCTTTACCAGGCTGGTCATATGCTATCAGGTACTACACATAGCATGTGTTAGGTTGATTTAAAAGGGTAGATCACACCATACAACCACCCATGTGTAGATAGATTTGATTTTATTAGGTCCTGGCGAATCGCCACCAGATTGTTTAACTACCAGGTGAGAAACATGTTCACCGCACAATAGAGCGCCCTACCTGAGACATAATCTCAGACATGAGCCTTTGTTTCTTTTAATCAGGGTGGGAGACCCATTGATTAAAATAGTCTTCGCTGGTACTCCCTTACCTGTTTTAAAATGTATTTCAGGTTATACACCTCCACACTTTCATCTACACTAATTAGGCCCCTCACCCCCATGGCACCAAACTGCATTTGGAATAAAAGATCTCCGCGAAAGAGCCCCTCATAGGGAGCCCGTCAGGTATTGCAGCGCCGACCTGACGAGGAGCAGCCCATATGATGAAGCATGACACCTTTCCGGGTGTGTGAGGTCCCTATATTCCAAGAGGAGGAATCCTCATCCTCCTACACTTCTCAAGTTTCATTACATTACTGGGTTAAAGGTGATGTACGGTGGCTGAGCTGGAGTTAACTGCATTGTCATATTGCTATGGCCGTGGCTAAAAAGCACTTTTTGGTTTTATTCCCCCACTGCCATAAGGACATTATGTCTTAACTGAAAATAAAATGTATTTTAATTCACAATAGAGCTATGATAAAAGAGGGGCACAATTATTCTAAATATTCCATCAGGATTCTACACACTAATGCCCCTTTCGGGAACAAACCCATAGGTGCTTGCACCTAGGTTTTCAGAAAATGTCTGTTTTTTTGTATTTTTTGTTTTTTAGAATGCACAAAGATTCCTTGGTGGGATTCTGTAGAACTGTTCAAGGTTCCCAGAAATAGATGGTACACTCATTTGTATGTTTCTCCACGGGGTATGTCATGCTGATGCACATTTGTACGACTGGAGATCAAACGGCTTGCTCCACACTCCTATCCTATATTCGTTTTGTTTCTTCCTCCTTTCCATCATGAAAACAGGTGTACTAGTACTTTCCTTAAAATCAGTAACTCTCCCACCATTTTTATTGTGGAAAAACTACCTGCAAAAGTATTGTGAATACTATAAAAGTGCACGTTTGTCGATGTTGGCTGCCTTGCAGGTGCCCCACTGTGGAACACCCACTTCAGTGAGCAGATTTGCTCACGGGTGAATATTGCACGATTCCGGTGGAATTATTTATGTGAGGAAATCCATTTACTGCGGAAAATGTGCATTCTGTTAATCAGTAAATAGTATCGTGCTCCTCAATGAAGAGGACAATTGCTTAAGGGAGTGAAGCATGGGTGCAAGTAACTAGGATCTTGCTAATTTCTTTACATTTGGTCACGGCACCATATTACAATTAGAGCAGATACAGGCCCAGAAAATGGTTTGCCCACAGTAAATACAATTCACGAACTGTTGTGTCAGATTATATATAGTAAGATACATTTAAGATCTATCTGCATATTCCCAATTTACACGCCCATAATATTGTCCATTACAAAAGTCAAACCAGTACTTATACTACAGAGTAGCTTGTCAATTTCTGGCACATGGCAGAGAAAACTCAAATGTCTCATGTTGTTTCTTTTCCTTGCAGGACTTTATTGATAAAATGGTTCTAGTTGCACATGACTTAAAACCAAAAATATCACTCTTCACATTAGTAAGATTCATTGATCATGGGGACAACCACAATTGATGGATGCACAAATGCATTGAACCTTTTCTTTTCTGTTATATCTCTTTGAAGACATGAGTGATGGTACCTTAAAGTGAGTTTGGATAGCAATAATTCACTTCTGAAAGCTAGCCCTTAAATATGAGTGTTTTGCCTCACTTTCTTTACATTTTGACAGAATGAATTTTATGCAGAAGTTTTTTTTTCTATTGATATCAATGCTTGTTTGTCAATCATCTTCAGTCATTTCTATTTTATCTTAACCGTATATCGATTGCTTCATTTTAGTTTATGTCAACAGGGACAGATGGATTAAACAAGTATTTTTAACATAGCTGAAAATCTTGAACGTTTGTAAAGAACTTAGGGCCACGTGTATGAAACATTTTTTAACCCTGCGGCTTGCAAAACTATACAGTTGTGACTCAGAAATATTGTTTTTTGATGTCCTAAACCCATTTGCAAGTCAGAAAAGACTTTCTGATTTAAAAAAGGGCTTATGTGACTCATTCTGAATTGCAATTTGCTCGTAAAATCATTGGAGACTCAGATAAATTAAACCTAGGCTTTCATTAAATTTGTGAACTTTTTGACGTTTACAAAGAACCTGGGGTGGCATTTGATAACTGTAGGAGGTTCTCAGAAGTACTCGCATGCGTAAATATTTTTTCCAGAGTGGGATCTAATTCTCAAAGCAGAAGCTGTCCTTCTGAGACAGCTTCCCATTTGTGATTCATGCAGGCGTTCTCGGGGAGAGGGACAGATGTGGAAGCAAACAGTGGTCCAAGGGACAACTGCATGCTCTCCTATTTTCTTCCAAAGCATAAAGCACGTGTTTAAAGCAACACTTTACTCTCTAAGGGACACAGGCTACTTAAAAATGCTTTCCATTTGGGAATGCTAACAGAGTGATGGAGGATTGATATTCCTTGCGGTTCATCCTCCCTGTATTCATAGCTATGCGCACAGGTTTGAAAATAGTGACCTGCACTAATATTGATTAGTGTGAGAAATTGAGTTGTTGACTGAGGGGGGTAAAGTCTAGTAACAGCCACAAACCTTGTCAGGGTGAACCACAAAAGACACTAAATTAACCTGAGCTCAACCCTCTGGTAGCTTGGCACAGAGCAGTCAGGCTTAACTTAGAGACAATGTGTAAAGTATTTATGCAACACTTCAAACAGCAAAACAGTAAAAACACTCTCAAAAGGAGCCAGCAACAGGTTTGAAAAAATAGAGTTTTTTTAATAAATAAAACAAGACCAAAATGACAGAAATCCAATCAGTAGAACTGGATTTATTGAATTTGAAAGGTTATAGTGAAAACAGTGCCAAAAAGTACAAAGCGCAATTGGGGATATCTGGTTGTGCGGGACCAGGACAAAGTCACAAGTTCAGGTTGACCACAATGGAGTGTGGGCTGGCTACAGGGACCCAGTTAGGACCACTGAACGGAGTATCTTGAATCCTGGTTGCAGAGTGTTGAGTGGTTCCGGGTCGAAGATGGTCAGAGCAGTCAAAGCAATGCGTTAGTCCAGGGATGCAGCGAGGCTGCGGTGCGAGCTCCTGTTGCATCGTCATTGAAAATCCCATTGATTGGGCTTGCGATGCGAAGTCCGGTGTCGGGGATGGGGGGTGCAGATGGCAATGCACTGCTTCCGAGGAGCTGCGAGGCAGCGATGCAGAGTCCATCGTATTCATTGAGGCTGTCGTCAACGAGAGATGCAATAACTTGGGCTGAAGATGCACCACACTTCCGGGGCGAAGCGTCAGTTCCGAGAATTGCAGTGGGCAATGTGGATCTTGGAGACAAACCTAATCCACGCAGCAGCGGCGATGCGTTGATTCTGCTCAGGGATGGGCCGCTCAGCAGAAAAGATGCATCTGTTCCGCTGGCAAGCACCTTAGGTCCACTTCCAAGGGTCCAGGACTGGGGTGACACTACTTGGAAGGGCAGACTCACATATGGCAGAGCCCAGGTGCAGGTGCAAGATGGTTGGAAGGCTGGTATGTTCCTGAGGCGTGGGATCAGGAGGCCAATCAACTAGCCCTTGTAGTCACTCTGGGTTCTGGTTTCAAGTGATGCAGGTCCAGTCCTTCTCCTCCAGGCAAAAGGGCTGCACAGCAAAGCAGGAGTCCAGCAGATAGGCAGTCTTCCAGCAGGACAGCAGTCCTTCATCCTGGCAGAGTATCCACAGGTCTAGAAGAGTATTAGAGTGGTGGTGTCTGGGGTCGTTCTTTTATACACAGTTGTGCCTTTGAAGTGGGGAGAAGCTCCTAGACATATGCCTTTGAAGTAAGCCCGTGCGGAGCTGGCGTAGTTGCTCTACGCGGAGCTCCACGGAGTTGGGCAAAAACTCAGTGGAGCTCTGCTCCCCGCCTCCCTCCACCTCTCAATAAATATTTTTAAAAGAAATAAAAATTAAGCTAAAAAACACACTTATCTTTATTGCGGTATCTCCGGGCTGCCCTCCTCCTCCTCGCCATGGTCTCTTCGGTAAACCGAAACCTGTACGTCAGACGTACGTCATGGCTAGGACTGCGCACGCATGCGCAGTCCTACCATGATGTACGTCTGACGTAGGGGATTCTGCAGGAGAGACCACGGCGAGGAGGAGGAGGGCAACCCGGAGACACCGCGATAAAGGTAAGTGTGTTTTTTACCTTAATTTTTATTTTTATTTTAAAAATATTTATTGAGGGGGGAGTGGAGGTGGGGAGGGCCCAGGGCTGAACTCCGCTCCACTGCGGAGTCGGAGTTTTGCATAAACTTCACGTTCTCAGCAGAACGCAGAGTATGCAAAAATCCGCAAGCTCCGCCAGAGGAGCGGAGTTCTCTGCCCACGGTTACTTTGAAGTGCACAGATGCCCTGCCTCTCCTGCCCAAGATCCAGAGTAACTACAGGATCCCTTTGTGTGGGGACAGAACGTAGCCTATTCAGGTGTAAGAGAGGCTTGGTCCAGCTCTTCCTTCCTATCCTGCCAGTGATTGCCCACTCAGTCACACCTAAGCTCCCATTGTGTGAGGCTGTCTAAAGTCAAACTGCCAACAACGCCTAGTCATGTGATCAGGGACAGGCTGCAGGTACCAATTGGCTAAGGTAAGAAAATGCCAACTTTCTAAATGTGGCTTTTTCAGAATTGAAATTTAAAATCCAACTTCACCTTAAGGTAGGTTTTTAAATTAGGATTACAGAGAAACCAAACTTGAACCGACTTTATCTTCCCATTCTGAAATTACACTTATAAAATGTAATAAGGTAATCCCAATGTTTTCCTATGGATGATATAGGCCTTGCAGTAGTGAAAAACAAATTGAAGAGTTATTCACTAGCAGGACTTGTAAAACTTAAAAGTACATACCCTACATTTTGAATACAGTGCATCCTGCCCATCGGCTGTCCATGGCCTACCCTAGGGATCACTTATAAGTATTAAAAAGGAAGCTTTTGGCCTGGCAAAAGGCTTAGTTTGCTAGGTCGAAATGGCAGTGTAAACTTGCACCCACAGGCTCTGCAGTGGCAGGCCTGAGGCATGTTTAAAGGGCTACTTGAGTGTGTGGCTGTTGGACTTGGCCCTTTTTGCAGGGTCATCCCTAAACTTTTTGCCTTTCTCCTAGCCTTTTCTCTGACATGGTGTTGGTGGTTTTAGGCCTCTGGGCACTTTAGCACTGCTGTCCAGTGTAAAGTGCGTGCACTCTCTGTGTTACATTTGGTAAGATTGGTCTACACCTGTTTGGCCTATTTAATTTACCTGTCAGTCCCTTGTAAAGTGGTATTTCGTATACCCAGGGCTGGTAAATTAAATGCCTGTGCGCGCAGTGTTACTGTCGCTGTGACGTGGCACCTAAAGTGTGTGCCATGTCTGTGACCCCCCTTTTCCTGCATGTCAGTCACCCCTCAGGTAGGCCCTAGCTAGCCCTATGGGCAGGGTGCATTGTAGGTAAAAGATAGGACATGTACCTTAAGTGTGTGACATGTCCTGGTAGTGACAAACAGCCATTTTGGTTTCTCACTACTGTGGGGCTGCCCTCCCATAGGAATGCATTGGGGATTCCCTGATAAGTGTTTCAGTGGTTATTCCTGATATGAGAGGAGCAGCGTGGTCAAGTTTAGTATATTTGGAATTGTCATAATAAATGCTGCGCAATGGTGTGCGCAGATTTATTATAACTATTTTAGAAATGCCACTTTTAGAAGTTGCCATTTCTGTGTGCTATGTGTCTGCCTGCCTGATGTGAATTGCATGTCTGGCTTTTGAGTGACAGGGGCAGGGAGGTGTGTGTGGCTCCAGGAGGGGCAGGGTGAGTCAGCACTAGGCTGAATGGGACAGCTGCATTGGGAGTAGTGGGAGGAGTAATCCCCTGACCCTGAATAGATCTGTGTCCAGCCTGTACAATGCTGGCTCCGCCCCCTGTGGTGTGTCTGATCACTGAGCCCCCACCTGACAAAGGGGAAGAAGAGCCTGGTAAACAGAGTGCTCCAATTCCCCCCTGAGCCAGTTTTTGCTGGTTCCCCCAAACCCTGGACTGCAGACAAAGGAGAGAGGTAGTATAAGTATAGGGGCTGTGACCCCATGATTGGTGTGCTGTTCCTGACTTGCTGGGGCTTGCTGCTGCTGGGGCCCAGGAGGAACTGTCATGGGGGCTTACCTCCCTGCTGGAGGGCCCTGTGTGCTGGCCTCCCTGGGCCCAGCTATGCCCCATGGACCCTGGAAGACCCTTGCACCCTGGGAGCGCTTTTCCTTTAACTTTCCAGGACCTTAAAGACTTTTTGGGACCTCTAGCGCCTTGTGAGCGCTGTGGTTCACTTGCCCCAAGAAGGAGGAGAGCATGGGCTGTGCAGTGCTGAGCTGCCCGTCTTTTGAGAGGGAATCCCCGTCGTACGGATTCCCCTGTGATGCCGTGGAGCGGGTGCCCACCCCGCATTTGTGCTTCCTTCGAGCGGGAGCCTACCCCGCTTTATGCATTCCTGACAGCGGGTGCCCACCCCGCATTGTGGTGCTTTCTAGCGGGTGCCCACCCCGCATTTGGAATTGTTGGCGGGTGCCCACCCCGCTTATGTGCTTTATTTAAAGCGGGTGCCCACCCTGCGTTGCGGCCGAAGAGAAAGTGAGCCGCCGGGCCGCTGTCAGCGCGACCCGGAAGCCAGGCGCGTCTGCCTGACTGTGGGCGGGGCCTGCCGTGTAGGGCCGGAAGTGAGGCAGAGGTGCATCCGGCCCGACTGGGGCTCCCATGAGCTGTTGGGAGCCCCGGTGCCCAAGGGAGAATCCAGGCGGGAGCCCACCCCGCACTGGACGGTGCCGGACAAAGAGCGGGAGCCCACCCCGCCTCCGTGCACACAGAGAAGAAGAGGGAGTCCCCGAGAGATGGGGGCTCTCCGGAGCATGCCGCCCAGGCGCCTGCCTTGCGAAGTGGGAGACCGGAGGTGCCTATGAGACGGCCTCCAGCGGAAGAGGAGCCTGCAAAGCCCCGGTGAGTGAGGGCTCTATGTTGTTGGTGCCTTTTGAGGCACATTGCCGGTGCTTGGGTTGTTCTGAGCGGACCCGCCAGAGAGCGGGCCGCTCCAACATGGGCCACATTGCTTTGAGGGCCCCTGTGGGGGCCCAGAGGGCCCAGGGGGGACCGTGCCCCTTCCAGCTTTTGCTATTCTTGCAGCTGCCCCACCTGCTAGAGGGCAGCTGCACCGTTGAAGGCAGTTGAGATGGAGAGAGCCCCAGTGGAGGCCCCGAGGGCAAAGACGTGCCACGGCCCCTTTACTTTCTTCACAGCTGCGCCGCACCAGCGCGGGCAGCTGCAACGTTTGGCAGCATGTGATAGAGGGTCCCAGAGAGGGGCTCAGGCGGCACAGTGGTGCCAGGGCTAATTTCTTGTCCCCAGCTGCACTGCACCAGCGCGGGCAGCTGCAACGTTGGCCACATTTGTTAGAGAGTCCCAGTGGGGACCCACCCAGAGGGCACAGTGAGTGCCCATGCCTAGTCTTCATCACAGCTGCACAGCAATTAGTGGCAGCTGCATCAATTGCGCACTGGGATTCTGCTGCATTGGCAGCCAGCCCTGACATTTTGGACATATGGCATTTGAGCCCTCTGAGAAGGCCAGTTGGCCAGGGGGACTGTGTTAGGTTGATAGGGCGCCTGGCCCTAATGTGATTTATGTGGTGCGCAGGAAATGTGATTTATGCACCCTGATTTATTTTGGAAAAAGAACGGGGCCCCCTGAAATTAGGATGCAAACCCTGGCAGGGAAATTACTTCATTGGAAAACAAGAACACTGGGCACAGTGTATTTGAATTGAGGTTGGCATGTAAACTCTAGACTAACTTACTATATATACAAACAAGACATAAGTACAGTTATACATGACATATGAATAATTTATTATTTTCTTTTGAATATACTTGTATCTTTTTCGAATAGAAAATATTTTTATATAAATATGTAAACAATGATAAATAGATTTACACTCTTAATAATATTCTGTAAACCACATGTATGCTTTTACTTGAACATTTTCCTTAAACAGTAATTGCATTTCAATTGATTTCATGACTGTTTATATCAAATAACACCATTATCTAAATTTTTCAGTTCATAACTATGTTCCTTATTTTTTATTTTCTATATAATTAAAAAAAGAGATGTGCAAAGAAGCTCATAAATCACAAATGGCTTAATATGCAGAAACTGGCGGTTTGTGTCAAAACAACACGTTTCGGCTAGGCCTTCATCGGGAACACCGTCGCAGTGGTTACTCGTTTGCATGAAGATGACACATTACTGGAGGAGAAATAAGTATATAATTTTTCTTGATATGCATTAACTTTTTGTTAAAAACTTTTTCGTTTTAGTTTTCGGAACACTGAGTAGTTTATGTGGAAATTCTTCTAACGATGCTTATTATGACCTTGCTACCGGAGAGACTTGAAGACTGATGACAGCAATAGCTTTTCTTAAAGTCTTCTTTTCTGGCCACCCGACGTTCAAACGTTTTGCACGTCGGGTGTATGTTGAGCACGGACGACGGTTATCACCGGTTATAAATATCCCGAACAGCATCCGTATAAAGAGTACCATCACATGAATTTTACATGACTACCACATAGTGGCCAGAAAAGAAGATTTTAAGAAAAGCTATTGCTGTCATCAGTCTTCAAGTGTCTCCGGTAGCAAGGTCATAATAAGCATCGTTAGAAGAATTTCCACATAAACTACTCAGGGGCCGAATCCGATTCGGGCCGTAAAAAATACCGTCCGACTCGGTACGGGATAATAGTCCGACCGACACGTACCGGCGTTGCCCGACATGGGAAGTACGATGAAATGCATGGGAATCACGACCGACTCGTACGCGAACTCAAGGCGAACGAACGACCCGGACGGAAACAAGCTATCCGGCCGGGAAACCACGCGAATCGCACCGACCGACACGCACCAGGAAACAACCCGAACGAAATGTACCCGCGAACTCCGACCCGCGCAGTACGATGCAATGGGGGCAAATTCAGACCGACTCGCACGGAGCCCAAGCAGTACGACCGACACGCATACAAAAGCCAGCCGAACAAACACAATACCACGTGAACGACGCGTACGCCGCATATGAAACGGAGCTGAAACACAGCGGGAACGACTCGGACAGGCGCACACGAGACAACTGCAACGTCCAACTTGGTCAGAAGAACGACTCCTACATGCACAATAATCACTAATGGAAAAATACCAAAAAAAAGGGCCAAACAAGCAATGACAAAGCCAATAAATACAGGTGGAGAAAAAAATGGAACAAGGACACACCCCCAACTCCACCTACATAAAGCCCACAAATCCCTACCATGATCCTTTGCAAATTCCACTGACCTGCCAGCACACAACACCATCACACAGCAAACACAGACACACACACAGCTCATCCAACACAAAAGCCACACACCATTAGCACCTCAACAAATAGCACCCTCACACACACCCAGCAAAACCTACACACACACACCCTCACTTGCACACACACACACATCAATCACCACCACCACCACCCATCACCATGCCCCTAAAGAAGAATCCAAAGTTCCTAGATAGTGAATTGGAAGTCATGGTAGATGAGATCCTGAGGGTAGAGCCACAGTTGTTTGGCACATTGGTCCAACAGACCCCCATGTCGCAGAAAACCAAGATGTGGGCGAGGATCGTCGACAGGGTGAACGCACAATCACCATGTTTGTGCACAAAGGAAGACATCCAGAACAGGTGGTATCATGTGCGCAGGAGGGTCAGAGACCTACTCAAGAAGGATTACCTCCTGAGCCAGCACACCGGCAGTAGCCCTCCTGCAAAACCAGTATACCTCAGGCCCTGGGAGGAGAAGGTGCGGGCCATCCTACCACCAGTGAGCGTATATGGACTAACAGACATCCCAGAGCCTGGTGAGTACACAACTAATATACACAATATGGTGTGCCAATACACACACATCACTGTCAAGGGGACAGTCAAACCATCCACCCATAGCGAATCAACAGCAACCAAAAGATAATCATCCCAAGATGTGTATGTCAGTTAGATAAACACAATACATGCCAACTCATAGTGATATGTAACTGTGTCATGACATCTACAAACCTAACAACAAATACAGCAAGGCAGTGGCACAAATATAACCAACAAACACTGTCTGATATTTAGCCACCACTAGAACACCACCTCACAGGGAAGCTCACTTAAAGGAAGGAATTCTGTGTATGCTGGTGAAGTCAGTGTAGCCAATAGCATGATGGGAGTTGTAGTCACAGATACTGCTCACCCTCACAATTGGCCCATCAACACCACTCTGAACCATGCTCACATCACAGGAAGTGGATAAGGTCTGACAAGATGGCTGACACTGGCTACTGCTGTGGGGAGCACAAGGCCCTGCTGGGAACTGTGCACCAACAAACAGCACAACACCACTGCCTGACATCCTGAAAGCCAACTTGCACTCCCTGCAATGCAAGCACGTTCCATGGTGGGATATCTGGCTGGGTGGGAAGGAGGACTCACAGCACTGACCATAGTTACAAGCAGCTCACCTCACACACCCCCTCAACACAAACTCCACATAACCCACCGGGGAGAATGCAATGCCTCACATACCAAATGAAGATCCCACAAACACCACCACCCTGGGTAATGCTGTGTGAAGCACAGGGACACTTCTGGGACTTGTAGCCAAACAAACGCAAGGACAACACTGTCAGCCTTCCTGTCAGCACAGGCACACTACCCCACAGGGAGGCAGAGTCAAAAGGAAGGAAGTATGGGCATGCTGGGAAGGGGGGTGTAGGCAATAGCATGATGGGAGTGGTAGTCACAGCTCAACATCCCCCACCCACATGGCCCAGCAAGCTCACACTGAAGCATGCACACCTCACAGGGAGTGAAAAGACACTTCAAAGATGTCTGACACTGGCCACAGCTATGGGGAGCACAAGGCCCTGCTGGGAACTGGGCACCAACAAACAACAGGACCACAAGGTCAGCCATCTTGCCATTGCTGTCACACTCACACACAGTGAAGTCCACTCAAAAGGAAGGAAGTACGGGCATGCTGGGAAGGGGGGTGTAGCCAATAGCATGATGGGAGTGGTAGTCACAGCTCAACATCCCGCACCCACATGGCCCAGCAAGCTCACACTGAAGCATGCACACCTCACAGGGAGTGAAAAGCCACTTCTAAGATGTCTGACAATGGTGCTCTGTTGTGGGGAGCACCAGGCCCTGCTGGGAACTGTGCACCAACAAACAGCACAACACCACTGCCTGACATCCTGAAAGCCAACTTGCACTCCCTGCAATGCAAACACGTTGCATGGTGGGATATCTGGCTGGGTGGGAAGGAGGACTCACAGCACTGACCATAGTTACAAGCAGGCCACCTCACACACCCCCTCAACACAAACTCCACATAACCCACCGGGGAGAATGCAATGGCTCACATACCAAATGAAGATCCCACAAACACCACCACCCTGGGTAATGCTGTGTGAAGCACAGGTACACTTCTGGGACTTGTAGCCAAACAAACGCAAGGACAACACTGTCCAGCCTTCCTGTCAGCACAGGCACACTACCCCACAGGGAAGCAGAGTCCAAAGGAAGGAAGTACGGGCATGCTGGGAAGGGGGTGTAGGCAATAGCATGATGGGAGTTGGAGTCACAGATACTGTTCACCCTCACAATTGGCCCATCAACACCACTCTGAACCATGCTCACATCACAGGGAGTGGATAAGGACTGACAAGATGGCTGACACTGGCTACTGCTGTGGGGAGCACAAGGCCCTGCTGGGAACTGTGCACCAACAAACAGCACAACACCACTGAAGGACATCCTGAGAGTCATCCTGAACCCACTGCAAGGGTGGCATGCTTCATGGTGGGATAACTGGGCCAGGTGGAGAAGGATGGCCAGATGTCCACCAAATACAACCAATGCTGGCCATGCACACCTCAACATTCATATTGAAATGCCCCAGGTATGCATGACAATGTGCTACACCAATATCAACCTCTTACTGTGACAACTTAGGACTATGCAATGTACATGCCCGCATCCAGAGGTACAGTCACAACTGTCAGGTGTGTGAACCATTGATGCCTGTAGAAACATAACATACAATGTGTGTCTCTTCCAAATACAGGTGACGATGATGGGGACACAGCAGCAGGCGAGGAGGAGTCCCTGTCCCAGGCTCCGGGGGACACAGAGCTCACTGGTGTGGAACAGCCTCTGCCCTCCTCAGATGGCGAAGACCTACCTGGCACCTCCGGTGTGAGTCATCATGCAGCACCAGCTGGACCAACATCTGCACTCCCTGCACCCACCCCTCCAACAACTGCCAACATACAGACCACCCCCGCCGACACGGACAGACCAAGGACCATCGCTGACAACAGCACAGGGCCCCAGGACCACCGTGGAGCAACGGATGACAACACCACTAACAACCCCCAAGTGGGCCTCGGGTCACCTGTGCATGCCACCGCAGGTCCTGCACGTGGTGGGAGGGGTGGTAGACATAGGTTGCTGCTTGCAGAGGGGTCTGGACTGCATGATGACCCACAACTGGCACGCATCGCTGATGCGTACCAGGATAGCACCGGAGAGGTCAGACAGGTAGTGGGGATCCTCAAGGACATACAACAGCAGCAGGCTGCCCATCATGCCCGCTTGGACTCCCACGTGGCCCGTGAGGAGACACACATGGCCCGTGTGGAGATACACATGTTGGGCATGGAGTCCAAGTGGGACACATTGCAAGAACTCATAGCGGTGCATAGGGACATATTGACATGCCTCCGCCAGATTAGCACCAACATGGCCACACCTCCCTGTGTGCCCACAACATCTGGTGCTGCAACAACTGACACCGCCACAGGGAGGGAGGAGGACTCTGGTGGAGAGTCCACTGCACTGCAGCAGCCTGCATGTGAGGGTCCCCCCCAAAGAAGAGGGGTCGTCCGAGGAAGGAAAACTGAGAGGTTGATGGCCACATACATCCCCCAGGAAGCCAACACCTGTTCCGGAAATTCTCCTTTGTGTGCAAACGTTTCACCCTGTTGAATGCAACACTACTTTCCCACATGACATGGGGAGTTCAAGTTGGACTAATGTATCATATGACTGTGGACTTCACTCAGGACATTTCTGCTACCAAGACTTCCAACTCATCTGGGAACTTTGGATCACAATCACAATGTACAGCACCCACCATCCTGTGCACTATACACACACACATTTCTGTAAATAAAATCACTAGTACACCATACTTGCCACTGTTGTTATTCAAATGTGGATACTGTTATGTGATGATGTTCTGCTAAATTACACTGTGTATGCTAACTGCTACAGCAAGTACAACACCGTCGTGTGAGTCATGGTGACGTGACACATATGAGGGAGACACACCACTAGGGCTATACAACACAGACACCAGGGCCATCGGACTCATCGCCCACAGTGATGTTGCCAGGAAATACAGTGGAATGCACAGACACCACATTTATTCAGAGTCTGTGTCAACTAGCCCACAGGTGCAGTAAGCAAATGTCAGTCAGATGTGTGACCACAGACAACGCACATCCCAAAGTGAAGCACAGGTTTATTACACATTTGCAACAGGTTGTTTCCACTACAAATGCAAGGTTTACCCACGTGGCAGTGGCCACACAGTCAACAAGTGCAGAAGTAATGAAGTCCAGGGGTGTGTGGCACATCACTTGTAGGCCAACTACTGCTGCCACCCTGAAAGCTGAATCATGGTGTCGGGGGATCCAAGTTGACCAAAGTACTCAGTAAGCACCCTGTGAAGGACAGACATGACACCCAGTTAAAATCACTGTAGAACAGGACAGTACTGCAATACTCATGCCCAATACATGTCACAAGACAACTACACAAAACCAAGTTAGCATATCAAAACTGTTGGGGAGTTCAGACTACCTGGAAGGACACATAGCTGCACGCATCCAGTCAAGTAGCACATGGCCACACTCAAACAGCACCAGAGCACCACCCACACATATCATGCAAACTCACGTCATTCACATTACATCTCCCTGGATACTCACATTCAGCTGAAGAAGTTGGTGATGAGCTGTGTGCGGACATCACCATCATCATCATCATCATCATCATCATCACTGGCATCGTGGTCCAGGCCAGGATCCTCCACAGGTGGCGGACGTTGGTCATCGTCATCCAGGCTTGAGAGGCAACTCCTTCCGCACTGCCAGGTTGTGTAGCATGCAGCAGACGATGACAATCTTGCACACCTTTGCTGGGGCATATGGGAGGGCCCCTCCTGTCTTGTCCAGGCAGCGAAAGCGGCTCTTCAGGAGTCCAAAGGTCCGCTCTATCACTCTCCTGGTCCGACCATGTGCCTCATTGTAGCGCATCTGGGCTGGTGTCACAGGGTTCCTGAGGGGTGTCAGCAACCACGGCATGTTGGGGTATCCGGAGTCACCTACGGACAGACAAGTGCACATTAGCTGATTTGGAAAAGTGGGTGGAATACTACAGATCAGAACACACACAATGGTACAAAGTCAGTACGCACCGACAAGCCAGGCACGCTGGTTCTGCATCTGTGCCATCATCCTCGGGATGCGACTACTCCTCATCACGTAGGCATCGTGTGCTGAACCAGGGAAACGGGCACACACATGTGTGATGCTCATATCTGCTAAACATACCACCAGAGCATTGATCGAATGGTAATGTTTACGGTTCCGGTATGCCTGCTCATGTGCCTGTGGTGGTATCAAAGCCACATGTGTCCCATCAATGGAGCCAATGACATGTGGCATCCTCCCCAGGGCATAGAAGTCACTCTTGATGTCAGTGAGTTATTGACATGTAGGGAAATAGATGTACTGGTTCAGGCATCTCAGCATTGCCTCCAAAACATCACGTAGCACACGGCTGAACATAGTCTGTGACATCCCACCGGCAGTCGCCACAGTGTGTTGAAAGGTACCGGTGGCAAAGAAGTGTAGGGCTGCCATTACCTTCACCTTGGGGGTCAGTGCCATTGGGTACGTCCGGCCAGGTTGCAAATGTGGTGCCAAGCGCACTGCCAAATCCTCAATCAGCTGCCTGGTGAAGCGGTACCGTCGGATGCTGTCACGTTCCACCATCGTTGCCAGGTCAGGGAATGGTCTATGGACAGCTGGAGCCCTGCAGTGCATAGGTTGAAGGAAGAAAGATTGTCAGTCACCCCACATATTTGCCATTCACCATACTCAATTTCACATGATACATCATTACGTGACACAAGTACTTGATGTGTGTGCCGTTCTGTCGGACATAACTCGCACCTACATGGCCATCATCTAACTTCTCAGTACAACATGTGTGCACAACAGGTACCAGGTTGTGCTATGGGAAACCATTAGGCTGTGTCACAGTACCCATTTACTGCTGTCACGTTCCACACACACACCACAGTGACATGTCTGGACAGATGCGCCACAGGCATCACAGATCATTGACAGGTAGATTCCCAGTGACCCTGTCTTGCCACATGGACACTGGCATGACATGGCGTATCATGTACACGTCAGAAAAACAAACATGACTCCCACAGGTAGTGGCCCCTGTCGCATCCGCAGGACAGACACGGACGCCAGTGATGCACAACATCAAAGTCCATGCACAAACAACGTTGATGTGGAGACTGTCTCCCATCATGCACATGGAATCAGTGACAATGGAAACACAACATGCACACAGACTGTGGAGGGACATCACTATTGTGGCAATGGGTCATCCTGTGACGTACATGCCTTCCCACATGGGACTCTGGGGGTATGTGACATGTCATACACATACACAACCTGGAAATGTGACCATGCCACATGCTCCAAAATGAACTGTTGCACATCACAGTGGTCATGTGCATAACACACCAAGGACCCTGTCCCCATGAACACATGCACAGCCTGGGTGTGGCTGCCCACAAGTGCCACCACAGAAACCACATGTTAACCCCCATACACAGAGAAGGAAATGCAGCCTTACATGCCTCAGGAAACAGTGTGGACTGGGTGTGGTGTTGTAGGTGTGCCCCTGGGTCTCTGGCAGGTATATGTGGCTGGCATACGTTCACCAGTGACAAGCATGGTGACATATGCGACTGACATGTACAGGTACGCGTTGTACAGCAATGGACCAATCGGTGTGCCCGGCCGGCCCATTGCATATGATGTGTGCGGGTACGCGTTGTACCCCGAAATACGCGTTGTACAGCAATGGACCGATCGGTGTGCCCAGCCGGACCAATGCATGTGTTGTGTGCGTGTACGCGTTGTACAGGAATGGACCGATCGGTGTGCCCGGCCGGCCCATTGCATATGATGTGTGCGGGTACGCATTGTACCCCGAAATACGCATTGTACAGCAATGGACCGATCGGTGTGCCCGGCCGGACCAATGCATGTGTTGTGTGCGTGTACGCGTTGTACAGGAATGGACCGATCGGTGTGCCCGGCCGGCCCATTGCATATGATGTGTGCGGGTACGCGTTGTACCCCGAAATACGCGTTGTACAGCAATGGACCGATCAGTGTGCCCGGCCAGACCAATGCATGTGTTGTGTGCGTGTACGCGTTGTACAGGAATGGACCGATCGGTGTGCCCGGCCGGCCCATTGCATATGATGTGTGTGGGTACGCGTTGTACCCCGAAATACGCGTTGTACAGCAATGGATCGATCGGTGTGCCCGGCCGAACCAATGCATGTGTTGTGTGCGTGTACGCGTTGTACAGGAATGGACCGATCGGTGTGCCCGGCCAGCCCATTGCATATGATGTGTGCGGGTACGCGTTGTACCCCGAAATACGCGTTGTACAGCAATGTACCGAACGGTGTGCCCGGCCTGCCCATTGCATATAATGTGTGCGGGTACGCGTTGTACCCCGAAATATGCGTTGTACAGCAATGTACCGAATGGTGCGCACGCATTGGCTGGGGCCTGGCATGGCAACGGACGCGTTTTCGTGGCTCCAACGAGTCTGATGCAGTGAATTCAGTTGGCCAGCCACAACAATGTTGCAAAATCATGGATACATTACACACCAACTCATTCAAGCAGGAGGGTCCTAGGGAAGTTTAAAGACCTGCACAGGATTATATCCCCAAATAATCACAAACTGAAAACTACGCACCAAATCCTTGGGTCTATTATAAATCTGAATAATACAGAAAAGGGTTTTATTTTTAAGAAAAATAATAATTTGAAGCAAGCTCTTTTATAAAAAACACAACCTATAACACACAGATCTAACCGTGGAAAATTCTCTTTTTAGGACGAAATCCCTCACTCACCAAAGGTGACATGCTTCATCATATGGGATTCTCCTCTCAAGAGAAAAACCTAGTTCTCTTGAGGGCTACAACCCCCTCTCTGAGAGGGAGGAGCTCAGGGATGTTTTCAAATTCTAATTTATTGCAAATATTCTTAATCCACATGTGATGAGCAAAATAGTGTGAGTGAGGGCGCAGCGCAAAAAAAGAAATAAACAATGTGCAAGAAAGTGAAAATAAAACTAGCTAGGGGGCGCAAAAAATATATATTTTATTCTGGAGCACCCTCTGCCAGGATTAAAAACAATGCACCAGCGACATGGATCTAAGTCGCGATTGTATGGTGGACAATAATGGTCAACATGTTTCAGCCAACAAATGCCCCCTAACTCGGGCAAGGCTTTCTTCAGGACCTATAAAGATGCTGCTGCTTTAGTGCTCAAGTGAATAAACAAAAAAAGGATATAAGAACGAGATACGTTCATGTTACATCTGCTCCGGACGGTAAATTTGCCTATTGGAAACAAAATCATTTATTCAGAACTGTGTCTCTTATATAAAGATGAAGCAACTGTGAGTTTAAATAGAAAGGAAAGGGGAAAACCCTTACCCGCTCTTGCTAGGCAAAGAACTGTACCTCAACCTGGCAACAGCTCAGGATGGGGGCACCGCTCTGTAAAGAAGAAAGTGGTGCAACTATCAAAAAATGCATGATCTCCTCTTCTGAATCATGTGACAGTATAACTAGACTGCAGTAGTCAAAAGATGCTTAGAGCATAAAATGTAGGAAAACCTGATGGAATCAAGGGACTGACCCAGGTATCCAGCCTAAACAATGTCTCAGTAATTAAATGATCGTGTATGCACACGGTCGGAACATGCATATGACATGCAGGATCAACACCCCTTGGTTAGTACTGTTCTCAAGAAAAACAACAACAGTATTGTTTTCAAAGCTCAATGTATTCTATTTTTATTATGTCTTTTAAGATCTTAAGGACTATGTAATATGCTACAATCATACGAGCAAAATCATGATGGTAACGCTGGAGTAGCCTCTCCTTTCTTATTCCCTAGATTAAGATTGTGTGGTCTCAGGCTTTTGAAACTACATATCCCAGCGGGCATGATCTGTGGAGCGCATGCGCGTAGTATTTCCGCGCTTAGTAGTGTCGTTAAATACATTAGAACCGCATGGTGCTTACCGCGGTTTTTATCTTAACGATGTCTGTAGTTTATAACAGTCAAATGCTTATGAATCAGTTTTGGTTTTCAATGTATAAACCCCCGTTGATGAAGAATAAAACTGCGCATGCGTGAAAGCTAGCATTAGTTAATGAGCGCCTGCGCGTTAGTACAGGGGATTGCGGTTTCCACAGCTGTAGCAGATCGAGAACAGACTAGTATATAAACGAGCACCCTGGCCACAGATGCTCACCTCCGGTTGCAGGCTCATTTAGAGCTCGGGTTATCGACGGAGAGGTGAGTAGAGTGGCGGGGCATGGCCCTTTAGGCTCTATGGTTGTGTCCAGAGGGTTTAATATATTTACTGTGGGCTGTGCACGCATTCTATCAGGAAGCGGTGTAAAGTTAAGGATAGGATCTCATTTTGTAGCTTTGAATAGTGGGCTGAGTTAAACTTGTTAAAATGAAAGGATCCTTTTTCCTTACGTTGTAAGAACCAAGTGATTAAGTGATGATATATGTTAATCTATCTTGCACTGCTTATAGAGCGTTACCTTTTATCATCTATATCAGAGAGATCAGTATCGTTGTTTTTCTTGAGAACAGTACTAACCAAGGGGGGTTGATCCTGCATGTCATATGCATGTTCCGACCGTGTGCATACACGATCATTTAATTACTGAGACATTGTTTAGGCTGGATACCTGGGTCAGTCCCTTGATTCCATCAGGTTTTCCTACATTTTATGCTCTTAGCATCTTTTGACTACTGCAGTCTAGTTATACTGTCACATGATTCAGAAGAGGAGATCATGCATTTTTTGATAGTTGCACCACTTTCTTCTTTACAGAGCGGTGCCCCCATCCTGAGCTGTTGCCAGGTTGAGGTACAGTTCTTTGCCTAGCAAGAGCGGGTAAGGGTTTTCCCCTTTCCTTTCTATTTAAACTCACAGTTGCATCATCTTTATATTAGAGACACAGTTCTGAATAAATGATTTTGTTTCCAATAGGCAAATTTACCATCCGGAGCAGATGTAACATGAACGTACCTCGTTCTTATATCCTTTTTTGTTTATTCACTTGAGCACTAAAGCAGCAGCATCTTTATAGGTCCTGAAGAAAGCCTCGCCCGAGTTAGGGGCATTTGTTGGCTGAAACATGTTGACCATTATTGTCCACCATACAATCGCGACTTAGATCCATGTTGCTGGTGCATTGTTTTTAATCCTGGCAGAGGGTGCTCCAGAATAAAATATATATTTTTGCGCCCCTAGCTAGTTTTATTTTCACTTTCTTGCACATTGTTTATTTCTTTTTGCGCTGCGCCCTCACTCACACTATTTTGCTCATCACATGTGGATTAAGAATATTTGCAATAAATTAGAATTTGAAAACATCCCTGAGCTCCTCCCTCTCAGAGAGGGGTTGTAGCCCTCAAGAGAACTAGGTTTTTCTCTTGAGAGGAGAATCCCATATGATGAAGCATGTCACCTTTGGTGAGTGAGGGATTTCGTCCTAAAAAGGGAATTTTCCACGGTTAGATCTGTGTGTTATAGGCTGTGTTTTTTATAAAAGAGCTTGCTTCAAATTATTCTTTTTCTTAAAAATAAAACCCTTTTCTGTATTATTCAAATTTACAATAGACCCAAGGATTTGGTGCGTAGTTTTCAGCAAAATCATGGATGTCATGATTTTGAAGATTTGAAGGATGCTGTGGGCGTGTATTAGTGCTGCTATTCCATGGATTGGTCAGATTCAGAAGATGCAAACGACTTGGACCTATCACTTTGGACACATGGGACAGTATCTGCCTCTGCAGCACACATATAATGCTGGCTGTTCCCCTGAGAGCTCACTTGCCTGCACTACATGCTCCAGGACGACATCTGCCAACAACACTGCTGCTGTCTCTGCATCCTCTGGCTACTGCAATGGCACATACTGTGGTTAGAGCCCCAGCCTTCAGCCTTGAGGAGAACCAGGCCCTGCTGGACAGCCTCCTTCCACAGTACAGCAAGCTGTATGGGAAACCAGGGGAGCAGGTGAATGTGCTGTCCACTGCCTTACCAATTGTGCATGTTGTCTGACTACCAGGACTTACAGTGTGCACAACACTGGCTAGCATGCTCACTGAGTAGTTGTCACACCCCAAAGTGTTTAGTTACATGCACTGAACAGGTACAGTGCAGTAACAGTGCATTCCAACAAGGTTTACTCCCCATGCAATGATACCATGTAGTGACTGCTAGCAAACTGTTCATAGCCATTGTTGCACTGCCTATGTACATCAAATGCCCCTGTGATTGAGACATGTATATCCAACTGTGTGATGCACGGATATGTTGCTTGTGTAGTAATGCCTTTTCACTTTCTCATCCTCACAGGTTGATGCCCACCAGAAGCAGGAAATCTGGCTGACCATCGCCCGGGAAGTAAGATCCGTGGGGGTCTACAGGCGCGGGATCCGCAACTGCCAGAAGAGGTGGCAGGACCTTCGGGGCTGGACTTGGAGGATCGCAAGGGTCCAGCTGAAGCAGTCACCTCCTCACAGGAGGGGCGGACACCGGACCCTGACCCCCACATGCTCCGGATCCTGGCGGTGGTCTTCCCTGACCTGGATGGGCAGCTGAAGGCCAGACAGCAGCAAGGAGGGGTGAGTCCATGACTGCACTGTGCACTTTGTCTGACATGCTATGTGCCCTCCTCTGGCCTGGTTAAACTTCCACAGTACATCAGTCATGTGGTCCAGGACCCATGTCCCTCATTTGTGACATGCCCACTTCTCCTCTGATACGCATATGTGTGGCCCTTACAGTCAGGAAATTGTGTCACTTGGGGACTGTGTCATTGCATTTAGCTTCGCTCAAGGTGGGGGACAGCATTTGTTCTCGTGACTATGTTGTGGGATTCATGTGTGGGTCAATTGCTTACACAATGCCTATGTTCTGACATGTAATCTGGGTGTAACTTTGATATGTGGTCCACTTGCTGATCTGAATCACCACATGTCCCTGGGGAATTTGGCACACACCCATGCTGCCGGTGGGAACAATGTTTGGGCCTCAGGAGTATGTGTATCAAGTGTGTCACACGTGCTTAGCCACCTGCCTACTGTCCAGGACTCATCCCTCTTACAGGTGGAGCTGGACAGTCATGCCTACTCCAGGGCATACAATTCACTCTGTACTCCCACTCCCGTGTACCATCTGGCATGTTGTGATCAGTGAAATGTTCCCTCAGGTGTCTGCCTCTGTGTCATTGTGCTGTGTCCTCGTTGTCAGGACTACTGGTATGTTTATCGGTTAGGGCTCAGCATGCCAGCGGAGATGTGACCATGATAGACGATACTTCTGTGATTTATAGGTGTCTGATCACTTGACTGTGCACACAGGTGTATGCGACTGTGACTTTCAGGCAGCTGTTTCTCATTCACAGCACACTGTGAGGTGCTCATGTTCAGAGAGTTGTGTTTCATGTCCCCCATATGTCCAATTGGTATGACGTGGACAAATAGTAGTTCTGATGATGTTGTTTTTGGGGGATGGACATGTGCACTTGTCAGTTACATAACTTGCATTCCCCATGTCCTAGGGTTGTGACACAGTGCAGACTGTTGTTGGCTGGCTGCCATGGCCATGTAACTGGAGACAGTGATGTATGACTTTGCACGCATGCCTGTGTCATGGCATCAAACTTCCTAAGACTGATCCTGCAGGGGAGTGACATGTGCAACATGCACCCCATAGTGGCATTGACTATCCGGACATGGGTGCATCATGGTGTGTGGTGCTGGTATGCATCACATGCATTTCTATTTAGACTCTGGCCATCCCTTCATCCGGACACCTGCACTGACTCAGTGGCAAGAGATGTGTTGTGTGCATGTTCACATACTTCACCGTGTTCCCTGCAATGTCCAACAACTGTGTAGGTGGTGCATGTGTCCACACTGGGGTCTTACCATCAGACAGGCACCAGACAGATGGGGGCAAGGGCAGGAGGGGTGTGAGTCCCATGGTTGACCATCAGACTGACAATTGGCTTCCCCGAATCTGTGTGAGGACTTTAGGCAATGTTCAACTAAGGATGCCAGGGCTTGCTCTGTGATGTGCTGTACTTACTGTGGTGTGTGCGGTCAGTGCAGGTGACTGATGTTTGTCTGTTTCCCTAATTGTTTGCAGATACATCCACCGCCACAGGAGGGGACAGCTCCACGGACCAGAAGGAGCAGCGGAGCCAGACTGGGTCAGCGTCCGACGAGTGGTCAGAGGGACCCAGTGGCACGGAGGGCGAGGGGAGCCACACCGAGGAGTCCTCAGCACCATCCACCTCAGCTGAGGACCACAGCAGCTCGGGAGGATGACTCCCTTGTGGAGGCGGGTGTCAGCAGCCACCACACCCCAGCTAGTCTGTCTGGCCCCGCCACCACCACCACCACCACCGCCCTCCCATTGGCTCCCATTCCTGAGGTCCGTGGAGGCTCCCGTGCTCGGGAGCGTGTCTCCTTCGTGCCAGGCACCGCACCCCCTGCACCTGTGTCCCCTGCTGCCCTGAGTGAGGAGTCTGTGTACCTCCTTCGGCAGCTCCATGTAGGGCAGACAGCAATGCTGACTGTCCTCCATGCACACACCACTCTGTTGACACAGCTGGTGTCGGTCATGGAGGGCATCTCGACGGGTATGTCTGCCCTACAGAGGAGCAATAGGTCCATGGACTCCTCCCTGACGGCAGCAGTGTCCCTCCTCCAAAAGTCCCTCACCCCTCCCACCTCTGCCCCATCCACACTTCCTGCCACCCTACCTGTCCAAAGCACATGCACACCTGCACAATCACCCAAACACACAGACACGAGCAGCACAGACACACCCAAGAGAAAGGCAAGACGTGCACACAAGCATCCTCAGGGGACTGATACCACAGACACAGGGAAGGGGAACACACACACACACACACAGGCATCCACAGTCACTCCGCAGTCCTCCAAATCCTCTCCCTCCAAGACCCCTTCCCTTGCCTCACCTGCTACCCCACCTACACAGCAGCTCTTCCTGTGTGACCTCGGCCTCTTCCCCTCCAATCCTGCTGATCCAGCATACCGGGGAAGAGGAAGTCCACCCACACAGAGGGAGTGCCCTCGCCCCCGGACACCCTCCACCAGGCGCAGGCAGACACAGGACCCCATTAGGAAGTCCCCCGGACCAGGAAGAGCAAGACCCCACCACCACCACCACGCAGCTCCACCACCCAGTCTCTCTCCTCCATCCCCCAGGCCACCACTCCACAGGTTCCCCCGCCACACCCTGCCCCAGGTTCCCCCACATACTGATACCGCATCCCCAGACTGCTTAGACTCTCCCCCCTGCCACTTGCTCTTCCACCACCAACCCAGACGCTCTGCCTGTTGGTGCCACTGGTGTGGGGACCGGGTCCCCCCCTCTGTCCTGCCCACCTCATCTGCCCTCCCTTCCACTCCCTTGGAGTTATACACTGCAGTGGAGTCCACAACCACCCCGTCTGACTCGGGCACTGCAGTGGGGACCCAGTCCACTTCATCAGACCAGCCCACTGCAGTGGTTGCAGCACCCACACCAACTGACTTGTGTAGCACGGTGGTGCTGGCCTCCGCTGAGTCAGACACCTCCACTGCAGTTGCCGGTGACACTCCTGCACCCACCACCCCTTCACTGCCTCCTTCTGCCATCCCCTGATCCTGTCCCTGCGGTGCCTGGCCTGCCCCTTGTATTCCCCTCCAAGGGGGATGTCCCCTGTCCGGAACAGTGCAGGCAGGCAATGGGTGACCAGTTGTCACTTGTCACCCTGTTGGGACTGTGATTTTGGACTGGCCATTGGCCTTAGTTTCTTTTGGACGTCAACTTTTCATTTTACATTAGCTGAATAAAGCCTATTTATGTTTAATTGTGTTTTTTCTTTTGATGTACGTGATGTAGATGAGTAGCATCCTGCATTTGCAGTTGTAATAGTGTTCAGATCAGGAAAATGAAGTGTTGCTGTGATGGACTCCATGTGGTTCATGGGATATGTGTCCTGTTCCACTCTGGATCTATGGCATCCTTTGCTGCAGTCTGAGGGTGTAATGTTTAGGGGTGGGCGGAATTTGCGTAGTCGCGCTACGCAAAGCTCCGCGAAACGGTAAAAAATCTCCGCGAGCACGCAAAAGTTCCGCGAACACGCGGAATTGCTTGTTCCGCCAGTTCGCGATGCTTTTTTCCTGTTCGCGAACGCTGTTTGCGTGCTCGAGGAGAAATATCTCGCGAACACGCATTTTGAAAGCGCGAACAAGCAAATAATTCCGCGAAGTCGCGGATCGCGGAATTTGTGGTAATTTCGCGTTCTCAGCGGAACGCGAAATTACCCAAATTTCGCAAATTCCGCGAGCGGAACGGAATTTACCGCCCAGGCCTAGTAATGTTCAGCATTTGACACAGGGATGTACGTTTTGCATTTGTAAATGGACATCTTTGTCTTACACTGATGCACATCTGGTGGGCTTACCACTGTTCAATGTCCCGTTTCCCTGGCTATGTGCCCATCTCCACTGGACATGCAGTTTTGCACATCAATGTTGAAGGACTCATCTGTGTATACAGTGCAACTGGCTTCCACATGTTTTGGGTGTATGCAGGTGACTGACGTGACACTCCCGTACCCAGGCTGATGTGAGCAGAGCCTTCTGTGTGTTGTAGTTGTTGACTCACTGACGGAGTGTCCTGCTGACATGTTTGAGTCGTGCACAGACAAGGTTTGGCACAGCGGACCTTCCACAGGAGTCGAGTGCCCTCATGGCAGTGTGTAATCCGGTGACATTGCGTGTGCCCGTGTTGTGTGTTGTGTAAGCATGTCTGTGCGTGTTCCCTTACCTTTTCCTACACAGGCTGTGTCCCTAGGGATGTTCCTGTTTGTGATGCTTGCAGAGTTGTCCTGTGTTCATCCAGCATCTTGGACCTGGTTTCTCTGTGATGTGGGTGCATGGCAAACTAATGTTCATGAGGTTGTCATCCCAGGTTGTCTTTGTTGTCAGGGCTGGGGATGTGGGCAAACGCAGATGGGACACATTCAGGATTCCCCTTGGCACTTGTTGTTTACACAAGTCATGTGATTTACAGTTTGTGTTAGCTTTCAGTGACTGTGACACGTTGTGTGTGTGACTGCTGCCACTCCTCAGGGTCAGAGCTGCAATGTTGGAAGTTGTGTACGTGTGTTCTTTGTGTGTCACCTTGGCTTCTTCGTTGGTGTGTGACTATGGCCAGGGTCCCATTGATTGTGGTGGAATTCACATCATGCCCATGTACGGCGTACTGTGCTGTGTGTCAGACATTGACGAGTCTTGTTGACTGGCCATGTGTGATGGGTTTCGGCACCTTAGTTCCCCCCACCACCCCTGGGATTGTCATGGGTGCATGTGCAATGTCACCAGTCCATGTGAGCTTCACTGCTGCACATTGGTGGAGATCAGGGTGTGTGGTGTTGAGTGTGTAAATGTGAGTTGTTGCACGGCTAGACCCCTACCTCCATATTGCCTTGGCTGGCAGGCCGTGCTGATTGATTGGAGCTTGTGTAGGTGTGATGGTAGTTTGTTGCTCAGGACACATGGCTGTGGTTCACAGTGTGAACGACATCTACCTTTGTCAGCACAGTTGGATTGTCATGCAGGCTAGTGTCAGCACAATGTGGGGTCCCTGGGGGTAGTGCTGTGGTGGGTCTGTCTCTTGCTGTGTTAGTTACTGTTCCTACAAGCTTGTGTGACATGTGCAATTTGGGCTCCCTCTCATCTCACAATGCCTGATTGCCCACATAGGGAAATCCGATCCATAAGTTACTTTTGTGTGGCACTGTATACACATCTGTGTGATTGGAATTCAGGCCTCCTCATGTGTTGTGTGGTTGCTTGGGGACACTGGCACACACCCCCATCACCTGTTGTGTTTGATATGCAGTGTGAGGCTGCCTGTTTGTGTTTGTGCATTTGCACCACTGCATTGGCATTTCTGTAGTGTGCCATTGGCTGTATGTTGTTTGGTGGGTTTCCCCTGCTGTCCCTGGGACTCCTAGGTCATCAATCAGCACAATGATCATGGTTTGTATGTCCCATTGATGCCATGGTATGGTATTTGTTCACCTGACATCGACAGTCTCCACAGGATATCTACATTTGTGTGTCCATTGGTGCAGATATGTGGGTCAGCATTACGAGGGTCACTTCTGTCATTGTGTTATTTGTGAATGTTGACAATGTGGGCCCCCATGGGTGATGTTTGTATGCACATGGCCAAAACGATGTTTCTGTGACACTGCACTGTTTGCCTCGCCCAATCTATGTTGCTATGGGACACAAGCACTACTATGCCACTGATGTGTTTGTTGTTGTGTGACCAGGATACATCCATACAGTTTGGCTTTGGCAGCTTTTAGCATAACTACACTTACCTTATGATCACCGTGGTGATGGTGCTTTAGGCCCCATTGCCACACTGTTCAAGAGGTGCATCAGCTATGGACACCACACTTCCCTTTTGGTCACTGTGGTGATGGTGCTTTAGGCCCCATTGCCACACTGTTCAAGAGGTGCATCAGCTATGGACACCACACTTCCCTTTTGGTCACTGTGGTGATGGGGCTTTAGGCCCCATTGCCACACTGTTCAAGAGGTGCATCAGCTATGGACACCACACTTCCCTTTTGGTCACTGTGGTGAGGGGTTGTTCCACCCCATTGCCACAGTGGCCATGGTCGGCTTGCATTGTGGAGGCCACACACATTTATGTGTGACACATGTGATAGTGGGTCACATTGTATGTTCAATGTCATGTTCAGTGTTGTAGGCATTTGACACAGACTACACACGCTTGTCATGGTGTTGGGGGGGATGTAATTTTCTGTCATTCCTTATGTGGGAGTATGCAGGTTGTGTCATGCATTACCCGTCCTATGAGTAGGGGTGGTGGTAGTGGCAGGCATCCAGCCCCCCATGAGTGGGGATGGTAGTAGTGACAGGCATCCTGGCCCTCCTGGGTAGGGGTGGTGGTAGTGGCAGGCCTCCAGGCCCCCATGAGTGGGGATGGTAGTAGTGACAGGCATTCAGGCCCCCATGAGTAGGGGTGGTGGTAGTGGTAGGCATCCATCACCCTAAGGGTGGGGATGGTAGTAGTGACAGGCATCCTGGCCCCCATGAGTAGGGGTGGTGGTAGTGGTAGGCATCCATCACCCTAAGGGTGGGGATGGTAGTAGTGACAGGCATCCTGGCCCCCCTGCGTAGGGGTGGTGGTAGTGGCAGGCATCCAGGCCCCCATGAGTGGGGATGGTAGTAGTGACAGGCATTCAGGCCCCCATGAGTAGGGGTGGTGGTAGGCATCCATCACCCTAAGGGTGGGGATGGTAGTAGTGACAGGCATCCTGGCCCCCATGAGTAGGGGTGGTGGTAGTGGTAGGCATCCATCACCCTAAGGGTGGGGATGGTAGTAGTGACAGGCATCCTGGCCCCCCTGGGTAGGGGTGGTGGTAGTGGCAGGCATCCAGGCCCCCATGAGTGGGGATGGTAGTAGTGACAGGCATTCAGGCCCCCATGAGTAGGGGTGGTGGTAGTGGTAGGCATCCATCACCCTAAGGGTGGGGATGGTAGTAGTGACAGGCATCCTGGCCCCCCTGGGTAGGAGTGGTGGTAGTGGCAGGCATCCAGCCCCCCATGAGTGGGGATGGTAGTAGTGACAGGCATCCTGGCCCCCCTGGGTAGGGGTGGTGGTAGTGGCAGGCATTCAGGCCCCCATGAGTAGGGGTGGTGGTAGTGGCAGGCATCCAGCCCCCCCTGAGTAGGGGTGGTGGTAGTGGTAGGCATCCATCCCCCTATGGGTGTGTATGGCATTGGTGATGCCCATCCCACCCCTATGGTTGTGCTGTTGCTAGTGTACGTCATTTGTGCATCCCTATGTGTGTGTGACATATTTTGGGTACGTGTAGTTTGTTTGTATTGTTGGTGTTTGACTTACCGTCTGCGCCGTACGCGTCCGTACCGGTCCCGGTAATAGATGTAGAGTATTGGTAGGACCTGCGCGATGGGATTCATGCTTGGGTCGTCTCGTTCGGGTTTCTCGTGTCTTCGACTCGTACTCGTCGCTGGCTTGTTCGTCGCGTAGCCGTGGATCGTCTTGTGGCGCCAAACGGAGCTTATGTACGGCTCTCCCGGATGCTGAGACGTGCCGGACGTAGCGATGGTTTCGGCGCGTACAGAGCGTGCATCGTACTAGTCCGGCCGGAAGGTGCTGTGTATTTGGTTCCGTGCGACTCGAATCGGCGTTTACGGATCCGGCTCGGGCGGGGAACAGGAGCTGGATTGGGTGAGTACGGCTCGCTCGGGAAATGGGTTGTTATACGCATCGTACTTGTTCGTCTGGACGGGTGTTCGATTCGGTCGGGAAACACGCATTCGGCTGGGTTTTTTTCCGGACGAATACTGTTAGGTGCCCTACCGGCCGAGATCGGAATCGACCCCTCAGTGTTCCGAAAACTAAAACGAAAAAGTTTTTAACAAAAAGTTAATGCATATCAAGAAAAATTATATAGTTATTTCTCCTCCAGTAATGTGTCATCTTCATGCAAACGAGTAACCACTGCGACGGTGTTCCCGATGAAGGCCTAGCCGAAACGCGTTGTTTTGACACAAACCGCCAGTTTCTGCATATTAAGCCATTTGTGATTTATGAGCTTCTTTGCACATCTCTTTTTTTAATTATATAGAAAATAAAAAATAAGGAACATAGTTATGTATGTAAATGATCTGAAAAATTTAGATAATGGTGTTATTTGATATAAACAGTCATGAAATCAATTGAAATGTAATTACTGTTTAAGGAAAATGTTCAAGTAAAAGCATACATGTGGTTTACAGAATATTATTAAGAGTGTAAATCTATTTATCATTGTTTACATATTTATATAAAAATATTTTCTATTCGAAAAAGATACAAGTATATTCAAAAGAAAATAATAAATTATTCATATGTCATGTATAACTGTACTTATGTCTTGTTTGTATATATAGTAAGTTAGTCTAGAGTTTACATGCCAAACTCAATTCAAATACACTGTGCCCGGTGTTCTTGTTTTCCAATGATGCACCCTGATTTATGCCTCTAATGTGGTTTATGATTATGAGGTTTTGCATACTGTATTTATGTTTATGAGGTTATTCTCTATTGTGATTTATGCCTCTAATGTGATTTATGATTAGGAGGTTATGGTCTAATATGTTTAGGCTTATGAGGTTGGCGCATAATGTATTTTACGCCTGATGTGATACTGATTGCATAATATGATTTATGTTGCAGGATATAATGCTGAGTACAGTGTTTGCCAGTAGTTACTGGTTGTGTTCTACATTTACTATCTTTACTTTGTGATGGTTTTGACAGTGGCCCAATTGGCCCTGTCATGTGTATATAATACCCTGTAAATATTGCCTAGTGCCAGTTGGCACAGTGTATATTGTGTGATTACTATTCTAATGTGTTTATGGTAATGCAAAGGCTATTTTTATATATAACCTTGTGTGGAGTTCCTTTTGTGGTGTGCCTAGTATGTTGCTGCTGTGTGTGTGTTGCGCACACGCTTTACACATTGCCTCTGGGATAAGCCTGACTGCTCGTGCCAAGCTACCAAGGGGGTGAGCAGGGGTTATCTTCAGCGTGTTACTCCCTTGCCCTGACTAGAGTGGTGGTTTCTGCCTGGCTTAGGCGCAAGCCCTAGCCAACCAGAAATCCCATTTCTAACAGTGGCACAATGAGTGCTGTAAGCCCACTAGTAGCATGTAATTCACGGGCCCTGGCCACCTATAGTAGCAGTTTACTAGGGGCTTATAAGTAAATTAAATATGCCAATCGGGTATGAGCCAATATTACCATGTTTAGAGGAGAGAGCACTTGAACTTTAGCACTGGTTCGCAGTGGTAAAGTGCTCAGAGTCCTAAGGCCAGCAAAAACAAGGTGCGGCAAAAAGCAGAAGGAAGGCAAAACGTTTGGAGGTGACCCTGCAAAAAGGTCCAACAGTTGCCAACCAAGTATCGATAACAACCAGTACTTGGGAGTGATAATGTTAGATGAGCAGAGGCAGATATGGGCCCATAAGAAACAGACCTGCTGTTATCTACTGCTGTGTAACATGAGTTTTTAGACTCTTGCATTGTTCTGCCTTTCCCACTTGACGTGACCTAAATTTGCTTGCTGAACAATTTCGGAATTTTTATTTATCTGATTTTAGATGTGCCTGTCACTGGCTTGTGTCTTCTTGCTAATTCACATCATGTGACTCTTGTTCTTGACCTGGCTTGTCACAAACTTACCTGCCTTCTGATTTGAATTGTCCATCACTGCTACTGGTTGCTCCTAACTGCAATTGACCTCTATCAATGAGTGGAACTAACTGTTTAAATGAGCCCGGTACCTGCGCACAGGTAGCCGGCCACAGATGGGACTTTTAATGAATTTAAGTGGGCATTCAAAAATAAATATTCCCCTTTCTTTTTTACTACAGTGTGACTCTCAAGTGCTTCACTGTAAGTCTGCAGTGGATTACTTTATTCACACTTTAGGAGAAAACTGAATCGAAATAACTTTGCATTGGTTGGTGCTAGTGAGAAGTGTAATATGTGATGTTCTAGGTAATAAATGTACTGAATGTTAATATAATAGTAGTAAGACATTTTATTGCATTAATCCAAAGATAACAATAAAAACATGTTAGAAATGGGGGTCTATAGTTGGCAGAGGTAGGTACCTTTGTCCAAATAGGGACCCTTGCTTCTAGTCAGGGTAAGGGAGATACACTTCTAAAATAACCCCTGCTCACACCCTTGGTGGCTTGGCACGAGCAGACAGGCTTATCTCAGAGCCAGTGTGTAAAGCATTTGTGAACACATACAGTAATAGAGTGAAAACACTACAAATGGACATCATACCAATTTAGAAAAATAAGTAATCTTTAAATAAACCAAAACAAGACCAAACGACAAAAATCCACAATACAGTAATAAAAATATGACTTTCAGATGGTAGAAATAGTTCAGTTCAAAGCAAATTGCAGATGCAACACTTTTCACACAAAGTACCTTGGATGTGTCATGCAAACAAACAAAACGGGCCGCAGGGAAGGTGATGCGTCTGTTCCTTGCTCCGGGGGAGGTGTTGCGTCGGTTCCTTACTGCTGCGCAGGGGAGTTGATGCGTCGGTTCCTTACCGGAGAGGAGTTGATGCATCGACTTCTTACTGCGTGGGGAGTTGATGGGTCTGTTTCTTACTGCGTCCCCCAATGATGCGACAGACTTGGCGCCTCGATGCGACGATCCGGGAAGATGCGTGGATTCTTGCAGCCGCACAGCAGGGCTTGCGTCAGAATTGGTGCGGTGATCGCGGACTTCGGAGATCGTTGCACTCGATACGGCGTGCACCGATTTCTCGAGCCGCGGCAGGCGCTGCGACGGTTTCTTTGGTGATGCGTCGGAAACAGGTACGGATGTGTCACGCTTCTTTGATGTTGCGTTGATTTTCCAGCTCCCAGCGGAAAACAGTTCTCTAGAGGTCCAAAACAACAACAGGCACGTCTTGCAGATCAGAACTCCCAGCAAGGAAGTTCAGTGGAGCTGGTGGTGAAGTCTTTGTGTCCCTGAGACTTCAGAACAGGAGGCAAGCTCAGTTTCAAGCCCTTGGAGATGTCCCTCAAGATAGGGACACAGAAAACAGCAAATTCCCTTCTCCTTTCCTTGGCAGCAAGTAGCCACTGCAGACCAACCCCAGACAGCAAACAACACAGGGGCAGTATTCCTCCTCAGCTTCTCTGACTCTTCTACTTGGCAAAGGTTCCTCTTGATTCCCAGAAGTGATCTAAAAGTCTGGGGTCTGGGCCCCTCTTTTTATACACAAAAATCCTTTGTTCTCTGAAGGCAGAGAGTGTCTGTACCCATACAAAACCAGTTCTGTCCTCACTGGTGCATCTTCCTGGCAGGAGGTGGCGACAGCATCGCTGAAGGCAGACCACGCCCATTCAGGTGAAAGGAAATCTCCTCCCCCTACTCTAAATGCAGCCCAGGTCTATTCAGCCCAGCCCTGACTCATCATGCTCTCTGGAGCTACTGCTCCTCCCCAGCCCCTGTCATCCAAAGCCAGACATGCAATACACAAACCTAGCAGAGGTATACTAGATAGCTAAGCAAGAAAATACCTACTTTCTAAAAGTGGTATTTTCAAACACAGAATGTCATCATCATCATCATCAAATAACTTTATTTCGCATTACAATAAAGAATGCATGGAAGTACAAGTAAAATATTATTACATATGATACAAGGAACCGTAATTGGAAAACTCATTATAATACAGAGCAGCCAATGAGCAGTTAAGTTTAAAAATTTCATATTAAAAGATGAAAAATAACAGTAAACATCCAGTTTCTAATTAAACAATCATTATAAAAATACTATCAGAAATATACTATAAAGCTTTTCGAAATCTTAGAGCTGCCAATAAAAATGATGACACAGCGAAACACACAAACGCGGTTTCTAATTGATAAATTATGGAAAGTGCAAGTGCAGAAGAACTGAGGGAAAATTTGGTTAAAAGTGGTATAATAAAATTCTTTCTCTCTAGTGTATAAAATGGACAAAAAAAGAGAATATGTTCAGTAGATTGGATTGTCTTATCATTACAGGGGCAAGGGGGTAAATCGTTTATAGAAAAAACATTATTCGGGTGGCCCAACATTAACGGTATATAATTTAATCTGAATCTGATCAAAATATGGCGATGCTGTCTATTCTCTACAAACACAAGGTAAGAGCTATGGTCTAAGGGAATATAAGGTAGACTGTCATAGAACCTAACAGATTGTTTACCTCTATATCTATCCCATCTTTCTGCTACTGCTTTCTTAATAAAAATATCTTTTAAGCTTGCTTTAGGGAATGTTTGGCATAAGGAAGGAGTGTCATATAAATATGCAAGCCCCAAGGAGGCAAGAGTTTGACGAACATATGAAAGCCAGGGGATTTTGTGAGCAAGATCTAGGTTCATGATATCTATTAGAATCTTCTGATTTAGATCAACCTAGCTTCTTTTCCAGACTGAAAGCCATAGAGTGAGTGGGGCCAATTTGACAGCGTCAGTGATAAAAGACAGACTTAGTTCCTTGTGAGCAATAAATTATTGCCTGCTAAAGGGAGTGAGAGCAATCTTTTAACAAATTTATCCTCTATGATTTGAAGTGCCCTCACCTCCGATACCCCCCATATAGCCGCTCCGTATGTGGCAATTGATACAGTTTTGGCCAGATAGATTTTGGACATTTCCCTTAATGGTTTACATCCTAATTTCTTGGAGAACCTGAAGATGGCAGCAGTACTTTGGGCCATAAGATTTGATCGCGTCTGCAACATCTCCTTCCAATTCTGCTTGTCATCAAAAACAACCCCTAAATAATTAAAACAATGAACTTGCTCTATTTTGTCCCCACCTAGAAGGAAGCTAAACTGCTTCTTATTTGAACCCCCCGATGCCATAATATGGATTTTTGCTTTATTAACATGTAGGTCCAATTTATTCATAAAGGCAGAGTAATGTATAATCAACTTTTGAAGGGCCAGAGGGGTCCTTGCCAATAAAACGGCATCATCTGCATAGAGCAGAATTGGAAGGAGAGTCGTCAGAACATGGGGAGTATCTTTCGCGCTGTTACATAAGGCAGTATTTAATTCATTAGTGTAAAGGGCAAACAGAAACGGTGCCAGGATGCACCCTTGTCTGACGCCCCTTTCGATCTTAAAGGAAATAGTGCATTCGTCATGCCTCCCATACCGAACCATGGAGGTAGCGTCCCTATATAAATCCCTAATAAACTCTATAATTGCCTCATTTACTCCCATTTCCTTCAAGATGAGCCAAAGTTTACTATGCACAACACAATCAAAGGCCTTAGAAAGGTCCATAAAGGCCATGTATATGGTGCCCTTTTTGCCACAGTATACTTTTCTATCATCAAGGAAAATTAAGACACTGGTCAATGGTTCCCCTGCCCTTCCTGAAACCATACTATACATCCGTGAGGATCTTGTTATACTCTGCCCAAGCTTCCAATTTATTTAATAATAGTCTACCCATTAGATTGGCTGTACTGTCAAGTAAAGAAATAGGTTGATAATTAGCGGGGGAGGAGGAATCCTCTTTCTTGAAGATTGGGATGATAATAGATTGTTTCCAGGAGGGCAGGGGACCAGACTGTGCGATTACATTAAAAACCACATTTAACAGAGGAGCCAAAAAGTGGATATTCGATAGGAATATGTCCATAGGGACCCCGTCAGGACCTGGCGCTTTCATAGATGGCGATTGAGTCAGTGCCAGTATAATTTCTTCAAGCGCAAATGAAAGATAAAAAGTTGGCTTTTTAGGTGGACAACTATCTGGCTAGTATGAAGCATCTAAGAGTTTGAAGATTTCCTGGAAGTACCTTATACAGGAGTCTTCGTCAATGTGTATGTCCGTAGAGGGACCACCACGATCATTTAAAAATGGAGTGTTAATCACCTTCCAAAATGCATTGTTATCGCAAAGTGCAGAAGCTCATTTTAAGTTGTCCCAGGCCTCAGATTTAAGCAGTTTTAATCTAGAAACTCTCGCAGATTTGTAAGCATCCCTCAAAGTACGAATAAGGCCTCTATCCCTTGGTATAGTTTTTAGAGCTAACCGTAGTTTGTTTGAGGCTGTGACACAGGACTTATCAAGCCAACGATGCTGTGGGATGGCTCTTGCCGACAGTGGGCGTGTCAGTTGTAACGTAATATTAGTTAAAAGATTACTAAACGCCTCAACTACCTGGGTTTGACCTGCCAAGGGATCCAAGCAGAAACTAATAGCCTCTTGGTTTGCTGAGAGAAGATTCGCAAAAAACGTAGTATCACCGACTCTGTCGCACTTTAGCACAAAGCCATTTTTCCTGGCTAAAGTAGGTTCGGGGACTCTGATACCATTACGCAATTTTGGTTCATGCCAACATTAGGCACAGGTAAGCATGGCATGATCACTAAAGGCCGTGAATTGTGGCTCTAATTCTATAAAGCTTATTTCAAGGGTGTCTGTGGAAATAACATTGTTGATTGTGGAGGAGTACTCTGCTCTATAAAATGTGGGGAACAGCTGCCCCGTAATTGAATCTATCTCATTACGGACCTCCAATTGCCATTTTATCAAGATGTTATTTACGACATCACCCTGTAAATCATGCTGAAAATGTATAATAGAATCTTCTCTATAATCCACTATCCCACATGTTTCCTTAGTGTTTCTTGGACACGCCGTTAAATTTAAGTCTCCGAGCCAGATGAGTTTCAAAGGATTCGGATGAGACTACACCAGATCTTCTAGTAGCTTATCTAAATGCTTAGGGACCACATCGGGGTTAAGGAAATTATTATTATAATAATTCACTAACATAAGATCCCAGGAGTTATAACCTTTAATTATTAAAATATGAAAATAAGCTGATATATTTATAAAATTTAAAATATTGAATACGACCAAATTAGAAATCAGTGTAAGCAAACCCCCCCTATGTCTCCCCCCTGAGGCGGCTAATGCTAGTGTTTGGAACAAGCGATGTCCATTAATGGAAATTGATTCAGTCTCCCAGGTTTCTTGTACGCGTATGATGTGAAAATTAATAACGGCGGAGAGCCATTCTGCGTTGTCTCGCTTGCTATTGTAGCCTGCTATGTTCCAGGACAGGAGTGTGTAAGATAGGAAGTTTGTATCATAATGAGTACCCTGGGACACTGGGTGAGGTAAAGCTGTAGGATCATGGCTCTGGTTAAAGTGTGGATCCAGTACCCCCTGAAGCGACAGATAATCATTAGCAGCGCCCCCATTTCCCCCTAACTCAGGTGGCATGTGGGATGACTTGTTAGCTGGTACGAGTCAATCACAGAAGTCCAAACCTGATAGGGGGGCAAACCTAATATAAGAGAGATAATCTGGAGGATTTATGTGATTCAACAAAGAGGTATTATCGCGAACAGGGAGAATCATACTGCTAGTAAGGACCGACCCACATTGCAAAGTCTGTAGTTTATAGAAAAAACCCAGGGGTACAAAGGAAATTTTAGTAGGCCCCTTATAAGCCAGCAAGAGTTGAAAAAGTAGATCTCTTACACTAACTGAGTTGTCAAAGTTTAGCACAATACAGTCACCCTCAAAGGCCTTTGTAGTTGGACCAATCCATGGTGTTCTTCTCGCCATTATTAAGTGATTCTGTATTAGGTGTCCCGATCTTGTGTGGTTAGCAAGCCAATGCCGAGATTTGTCCATTAGTTGTAGAGTCGATTCTCTTTGGGCGGCTCTAAGGGCTGGAACATTCACCAGTACTAGGACATATGGACAGGCTGCAGGCAGGAGATTCAATATGTGATTGCAAGAATCACGCTGTGACTGGTTATATTCCCTCTGTGCGCTTCTGATAGGTGGTTTGGACTCGTGAAGAACAGGGGGGGAAGGGACTGGGGCGTAGAATTCGGGGGTCTAATCACCGGTGGAACGTCTGTGGCGCTTATTGTCGTTGAACTAACATTAGTTTGAGACATTGTAATACAGGGCATTATTGCCGCCCCAGACCCAGGTTTGGTGGCAGCAAAAGGCAGGGACAGCTTACAAAGGTGGCAGGCCTTTGAAGCTTCCCTTTTCATGGACCCAACCCATCCTGGGGGAGGACGTGTGACACCTCTGCCCAGGATGGGCTTTGTTTCTGGACCCAGAGAGCTGAGGCTCTCTACCCAGGGGTCCAGAAACCTGTCTGGTGGTAGCAAATGGCGGGCAGCCATTCAGGAACCACACCAGGGCTGGTCATTTTTCCGGGGGCATCTCTAAGATGCTCTCTGTGTGCATGTTACATTAAATCCCACTCTGGCATCAGTGTGGGTTTAATGTGCTGAGACGTTTGCTACCAAACTTCTCAGGTTTCAGTGAAGCCATTATGGAACTGTGGAAGTTGTAGTGACCAACTCCCAGACCATATACTCTTTATGGCTTCACTGCACTTACAATGTCCAAGGATGGGTTTGGACACTGTAGGGGTACAGGGCTCATGCCACTGTACCCTCACCAGGGCACTAGTGCATCCTGCCAGACGGGTGACTTACCTAGGACACAGGCAGTGGATTGAAGGCCTGGCAGACAGGGATGTGTGCCAGGTCGACTCTTCACTTTTCTCTGCACCAAAACAGACAGCCTGCAATGGCAGTGTGTGGGTGTAAAGGTACAGGGCCTCTAAGGATGGCACAATAGGTGCTGCAGCCCTTAGAGCCCTTCTCTGGTCATAGTGCCCTTGGTACCCATAGTACATTTTACAAGGGGCTTACTTGTGGCCAGAGATGCCAATTAGGGGTACAAAAATACAGCTTTGGGAAAGAACACAGCCCCTGGGAACCTGATTGGCAGGAACCTAGGACACACCAAGTCAAAGTGCATCATGTGTCAGGCACAAAGTGTGGAGTAACCATTCAAAAAGAGGCACTTTCCTACAAAAATTAAGAGAGAAATGCAGAAAAAGAGAGACAGAAGGGCAGTTAAGCAGCAGAGCAGTGACGCTCTACCACTAGACCACCAGGGATGAGGTGTAGGCAGGAGCCTGTGGGTGGAGGAGGGCCTCGAACTCCTGACAAGAGAGTCAACAGCTGCGACCGGGGCAGCAGCAGCTACCAGGTGGAGCTGTGCAGCGAAGGGAGCAGTCCACCAGAAGGTCAGTAGACTGCACTTTCACTGCGCAGCAGCCACCATTAAGTAGTGCTGCGGGGGGGTTGGGCAGCTGGGAGGCGGGAAACGCGGGAAGGGTCACTGGAGGGGGCGGGGCTGGGGGGGATAGCAGCGGCAAGGGCGACGAAGAAGCAAAAAACCCAGGAAAAAGAAAGAAAAGCAAAAAAGGCAGAAGTAGGAGAAAAATTAAGAGAGAAAGAGAAAAGCAGAAAAAGAGAGACAGAAGGGCAGTCAAGCAGCCAAGTGCTGCTCCACCAGTGGGCTATCAGGAATGCAGTGCAGGGTGGAGGAGGGCCTCAAACTCCTGACCAGAGGGCAGTAGCAGCAACAGGTGCAGCAGCAGCTACATGGTCGAGCTGTGCAGTGAAGGGAGCAGTGGACAGACCTGAAGGGGTCGAGAAGGCTGTCATCTCTCAGGCTTGTTGGGTCAAAAGAATCAGGCAATAACCCTTTGTAAGATCAAGCGTCGACATGTATCTGGCTGTACCTAACTGTTCAATAAGTTCGTCTTTTTGGGGCATGGGATAGGTGTCAAATTCTAAGTGGTTGTTCAACTGGCAGAAATCGATGCAGAAGAGCAAGCTCCCATCAGGCTTGGGTACTATCACTATGGGGGAACACCAGTCACTCTGGGATGGCTCAGTTATCTTGGCCTAAAGCATGTCGGCTACTTCCTTCTCTATGGCCTCCATCCGTGCTACCAGTATGCTATATGGCTTCAGTTTTACTACATGATTCCCCAAAGAATTAATATTGTAGTGTAAGGGGGGGGTTAAGCCAGGTATGCTAGAAAAGAGTCCTGTATATCCTTCTAGTAAATGGAGAAGCTGTTGTTTGTGTGAGTGACTCACAACCACCTCCATCTTCACTGTCTTGGCCCCAGATTCCTGACTGGAGAGTAGGGGAATGTCTACTGATGTGGTAGTATTAACATACTGGATGGGTACAGGATCCTCTGGATCAGGAGTGGGTTCCTCCAATTTCTTCAAAAGGTTGACATGGTATATTTGTTCACCCCTAGGTCGTAGGGGCATAACAAAGCAATAGGTAACCAGTGTTCTTCTCTTCTCTATTACAAAGGGTCCCTGCCACTGAGTTAAGAGTTTGTTTTCTGTGGACGGGAGTAAAATGAGCACTTTATCCCCATTGCTGAATTCCCTCACTTTACTCCCCTTATCATAGTACCTCTTTTGATTTTCCTGTGCTCCCTCCATGTGGCCATGCACCAATTCCCATAACTGGGAGAAGGTATTCTTCAGACCAGCTACATATTTGAATAGGGGTTTCCCTTCCTCATCCTCTCCTTCCCATTGTTCCACTGCCATTTGTAGGAAGGACCGGGGTTTCCTCCCAAACATCAGTTCAAAGGGAGAGAAACCAGTGGACCGCTGCTTGTGTGACCATATCGCAAACAGTACTACAGGCAGTTTCCTATCCAAGTCTTTTCCTGTCTCTGTCATTAATTTACGTAGTATGGACTTACTGCTTTGGTTATAGCGTCCCACAAGGCCATTGGTTTGTGGGTGGTACACTGAAGTCCTAGGGGCATATTAGCAAGAACGGCGTTAAAATTATCACCGCTTTAGCGGTAGGAAACTGCCGCTAAAGCGGCGATAATGGGCTTGATAATATGCCCTTGAGAATACCAATAGAAGCCCATGTTCTGCTGTGATCCTGGGCTTCTATTGGAATTCTCAAGGCCATATTATCAAGCCCATTATCGCCGCTTTAGCAGCAGTTTCCTGCCGCTAAAGCGGCGATAATTTTAACGCCGTTCTTGCTAATATGCCCCTTAATCTTTTTGACCTCCAAGACCTTACAGAACTGAAACATAAAATGGGACATGAAAGAGGTAACCTTATCTATTAATATTATAATTAACATGGGAACCCTACTCTTGAGAAGAAAGAGATCATGGCCTGAGCCACACTGGTGTTCGTCATGCTGGTCAGGGGAAAGGCTTCTGGGTACTGACTGGCATAGTTGACTAGGACCAGAATATATTGATGACCCCGTGCTGAAGGAGTAAGGGGTCCCACCAGATCCACACCCACCCTTTTGAAAGGGATGTCTATTATGGGAAGTGGGAACAGGGGTGCTTTCCTTACATTAGGTGGGTTAGTGTATTGGCATCTCGTGCAAGAGGCAGAGTGTTTGGCAACATCCCTATAGACCCTCGGCCAGCAAAACCTACCCGTCAAGTACTTGAGGGTGTTTTCCTTGCTGGTATGACCCCTCTCCCATCTGATTATGGGCTAGGTTAGGACTTGTTCCCTAACAGTGGATGGTACTAACTGTTGTTCACTGAGACGTATTCCCCTGCACAACTTGGTATACTAAAATGGGGTCCCACCTAGTCCATTTCTTGTTCTTGTGCTTGCTCCAAGGAATGCCTGAATATGCCATTATCTCGCTGGGCAGCACGAAAGCTAGTCTGGGTGGTCCAGCTTCTCTCTGGATTCGAAAGAACAAAAGCAGAATGCGGAATAGGGTTGTGTCTATACAGTTGTTTTGCAATCCTTCTGTCTTGTTTCTCTGTCCCCCTGTTGTAGGCATTTCTGTCTCAGCCTCCCTAAATGGAGCTTCCTGTAACTATGATACCCGGGCAGTTTTGGTACTTTCTAAGTACTGCTCAAACTGAGGATGTTCGGTGCCTATATTCACCGACTCCGGTAGGGAAGGCATAACCCCAACCTTCTAAGGTGTGGATCCCCTTCTACGTCCAGTAGTACCTATGCCACTGGGTATGTCTTTTTGTCACCATGAACACAAGTGACACACACCCTCGCTCCTTCACTCATTTGGGGTCTGAATACCAGTTTGTGGTATACGACAGTGAAATGTCACCCTGTACCCAAAAGAGCCTGCTATATCTTCCCGTTAAGGTAGATTTTCTTCGTGTACTGGCTTTGTTGTTTCCTTTTGGTAAATATACGACCCCTGGTGTACCCTACTTCCATTGCCCCCATGTAGGTGCTCGGTGGGGGCACTGTTGAGTTTCATGTCCTCATTCTGCACAGTTGTGACACTGCAGTCCCTGTCCACTGGTCCTTGGCTGTGGTCTAGTAGGAAGTTTTGGGGGTATGGTTGGCTTGATCTCCACATGGTAGTTGCAGCGTTAGCCACTTGATAAGCAGCCTGTAACTCTCCCAACAACAACAGAGCAATATACTGCCCCCATATTTTTGGGGGTGAGGCTGCAGTGGTGGCTACCTCATGAAAGTTTATGAAAATATAATCTGGTTCATCCCCTTCTTAGTATTTTTGAAGGACTGTCGCTGGGACATTTGGACTCACTTTAGCTCTAACAATGGCATTTATAAGTCTTAGGATGGCAGTGTCTTGGACCTGCTGGATATTAGTAAGGAGTTTGGCTTTGCCCTTTGTGGCTTCTTGTAGTGCATTCTGATCGTGTTGGGCTGCCTGCGCCTGTTGTTTCACCACTAGCTGCAGCTGTCATTGTCGCTCGGCTAATTGACTGATCATCCCCTCTATTGGCACAAGTTGCGTCATGATTCGACACAAGGATTGATCCCGCTTCTGACACCACTTGTGGAAGTGAAAGGAGATGAGGACCCACTAAGTAACGTTTCTTCACGTATTTATTTGGTAAAGTTTTGGGTATCAATGGTTTAAACAACAGTCCAAGGGCCACATGTATCAATATTTCAAGTAGAGATCACATAATTGCAATTTTCTCTGAATCGCATTAGGTAATCGCTATTCTTAATGTATGAAACTCTTTTGAGTTTCATTAGCGATTCTTAATGGGTTGCAAATAGATCTACCTCATGCATATTAATGAGGTAGGTAGCAATTTGCGACCCATTAGGAATCTACGCCATCACAGAGATGGTGGCCTGCTGAGGTCAGCAGACCACCATGTCTGTGATTGATTTTAAATAAAGCAGTCCTTTTTTTTTTTAAATGCAGCCCGTTTTCCTTAACGGAAAACGGGCTGCATTTAAAAAGAAAAAGCAAACTTTGCAGTTTCAATTGGACCACTGCCTGCTCTTAAAAATATTTTTTTATCCTTTCTCAAAGGGGAAGGGGCACCCTGGGGACTCACCTCCTTCAAGGAGTCGGTAAAATATTAACGTTTTGGAACTGTAATTCGATCTCAAAATATTCATCCATCCCATTCAGATTCGGTATTTGAAAGGGACACCCTAAACACGCCCCTTGTAAATACCGACTTGCGAACACAAATTGCGATTCGGTAACGTGTTACCAAATCGCAATTTGTGTCTCATAGATATGTAAAAGCATTTCTACGGTCGGAAACTGACCGATCCGGTGTTTCCAACCGCAAAAAGGCTTAATACATCGGTGCCACCACCACGATGAGGGCGTGTTCTTCCCTCTGCATGCACCTAGGTTAAACCAATTACCCAAGTGCAACCACAAGCCCCCTTGTGCTCTTTAGGCTGGCTGTGTGCCCCAACACCCCCACCAAAACTAATTCGCAGCCATTGGCACTTGCCTCTCGCCATTACCTATCTCCTGGGCCGTGGTGTTGGGACAGCAAAATGCCATTGATTGTTTAAAGGTGTCCCATCCTGCACATAAACAATCTTTCCCTGCAACGCAGGCACCCCTGCACAGACTGGACCTGCACCCTTCATCTCAGGCTGAAGTGATTATAAGGACCAGCTTTCCTGACTTCCTTTTCAGTGACATAACAGGCTCCAGAGGCCTCCCTGCACCTGTCAAGCTTACCTTCTGCCTGGAACTGCCTGATCCCTCCTGGCCTCTGCTGGAGTGAATTCCTGATCCCCAAGAGGTGCCCCTCAGTCCTGGACCTTTGGTGTGGCACCAGTTGAGCCCTGCGATGAGGGTCGGGTTTCAGGGATGAACTCCATCATGGCCGACAATGCCCAGATGTGGGTCCCTTGCTCACTTTGTCACTGGATTCAAGCTAGCCTGGCTGATGAGGGGTATTACACCAAAACCGGTCCCAGGATGCTTTTTTCCGGTCCAGGGAAGACCTGGCTTGTCAGTTCGAGCTGGACTGTTCCCATGAGGAACAGGGTCAAGACTGATTTACATATGGCTGGGTCTGAACTAACCCTGGGCAAAGCACTACGCTACGCTCGCGTAGTTTGCGAAGTTTGCGCTACTTCGCACAACGCGAATTGCACGTAGCACAGTGCAAACACGCGTAGCGTAGCGTAGTGCAGCGGTCATTTTTTGCTTGCTCGCGGTCCTCAACGTCAAGTTGGCGACCGCGAGCAAGCAAAATGACATCCCGGCGAGACTTTTTCCTCGTTCGCGATCAGCAACATCAAGTTGCCGATCGCGAGCGTGGAAAATAAACCTCCCGGCGAGATTCTCAACGCGGGGAGGTCAGGTTTCTCATTGCGAGTGGTCGCGTATGCTCGCGACCGCTCGCGATGAGAAACTACCAGTCCGCGTTGAGAAAGCTGCCGCTCAGTAAAAATCTACTCGAGCGGCAGTAAAAGACAGCTCGCACTGTGCAAGATGCCGTTTTCAATGATTGCACAGTGCGGACAAGCATCCGGCACTGTGCAATCATTGCGAACAGTGCACTACGCAGTTCGCGTAGTGCTACGCGTAGCTCGCGTAGTGCGAACTGCACTTTGCGTAGCTTCGCGTAGCGCTACTTCACGAACTACGCCCAGGCTTAGTCTGAACTGGGGTGGCGAAGTGAGCTAAAGAACGATGATGGATTCAACCCCGATATGTGACTGGGGGTGAGTGTCTGAAACGTTTCAGCGCTCCGTCCATCATCTCCTTTGAATACTTTGTTAGAAAAGGGGGTTGATGAATCAGCATGTTTTACCTATTCTGTGTCTGCAGGTAAATGTGATAGCAGATACCGGCCAAGATTATTGTAAGCTATCCATTTCACAAATCAGGGAAAGAATTAAACACTGCCAAAAGATTCAATATGATTTCATCATTTCTAAATTCTTTACAGTGTATAAAATAGTTAGATTAACCTAAAACATACTTTGAAACCCTGCACCTTTAATCCAAGCACATAAAACTGGAAGAAACAAAAGGAATAAGAAAAAATACTTTAGTGACATCTCTAAACAGCAAACGCCAAGCAGAATAATCTTAGAACAGTCTTTCTTGCTGCTACTTTGTATAACAAGGTGATCCACAATGGTTCCTATTTGCCGATTTATATACAGCTTAAAGCAGGCAGTAAATCTGAGTATCGAAATCCCCGGATTTAGCAATAACCTGAAGAAAAAGTCCCAGTAATCTGGGATCCATATGGTTATTCCCTATTCTAAGGATGCAACTTAATTTTGGGGTGAACATACTAGCTAGAATCAACAATTATAGCCCTGTTACAACCCCCTCTAAACTCATCGTGATGGCTCCACGTCCTTTATCTGTATCAGGGCAGCCTATTTTGTGAAGTGACTTGCAAAAGCAAGGTGCCATACATGCCGCAATGCAAAGCTGCCATGTGCGTAATTGTTTTATCACAAATTATCTATGATTTAAGTAGCAACATTAGCTTGTGGCCTTGACTGACAGCCTGTGCAATAGTAATATTGACATATTTTTGGAACAGAATGAGGACTTGCAGAGCATACAAAGACTTGTGCTGTCAGTTACTGTTGTCAATTTGAAATTTGCTTAAGAAAGTAACATTGTTTAGAAAACGTTTACATCACATCCATCCCAGGTAACTTGACGTTAATGATGCAGTTTGGGAGTTTGATTTTGGAAAACTAAAATGTTTGGTGAGAAGCCATCTAAAATATGGTGGTCTCTCACCAAACTATCAGTACCTTCAATGGAGCTGCCAGAGAGCTCTTAGTATGGTGGGTGGTAATTCAGCCAGACAGGGTAGCGCTGGAGGTCACTTTGACGGATGACAGACCATGCACCAGCATATAAATCAGGTCCTTTATTTGGTGAAATAAATGCATTCAACAGTACAGCCCTCTTTAGAGCACATCATTAAATGAAAAAAATATAAGTATACATTTTCATAAAAAGTGTTGCCATTCTTTACTATTGTTATTGACTGAAAAAGATGCATCAGCAAAGCCAATAGATCTTGCGTTGTTAAGCTGATGAGATGGTTATTTTTTGTATTAGTGGCACCTTGTGCTGCAATAACAACTTTATACATAAAAAGTTTAATAGAAAAGTATGGTACCACCCTAGCAAACAAATGTCCAGAGTTAGATACAGAACCCTTTTTAGTTTTACAGAACATCACAGGAACGTATGATTCGTATTGGCTTTGAATTACTCAAGACATAGTTTAAACATAGAACTGTGAAAGGTAAACAAAAAAGATAAAGAATGCAAATAAAAATCATTGGAAAATTAAAGGATTGGCGCACCATCCCTTTTTAGGTGGATGTACATAGGTGATGAGGCAAGATGCAGCTACTCTCATCACAAGGCAGGCAATGAATGATGTGGGCCAACCCGATTTTTTCCATGTTGCAAGCTTCAGTGGTTGGAAGCAAAATAGGAATGGCAGCTGAACACATCAATGGATGAAGAGAGCTCACCCAAAACCTCTATATATATGTGTGTATATATATATATATGTGTATATATATATATATATATATATATATATATATATATATATATATATGTATATATATATATATATATATATATATATATATATATATATATATATATATATTGTACCAGTCCTGATATCAGATACAAAACAGGCGCTGACTCCGTGGGAAATTTTGCCAAAGAAAGATTCTTTTATTCCACAATGATGACCTAGACGCGTTTCGGCTGCAAGGCGCCTTGTTCACTACATCAGGTATCTCTAAATTATGCTACTTATACATGAGTGAGTAAAGCACATTGGTTTGGTTGTCACAGCAACCGTCTGTGGCTCAAAGACATAGAAGAAATGGTTTTGCAACCATGATAGTGCAAAAAAAGGTGATGAAACGGAAAACATATTGTCCCGTTGTTAAAGCTACATTTGCTAAAATCACAACAGTATTTACATACATTTTAAAATAAACTGTGACAGTAGTTAAAAACCGATAAAAATTGTTTCATATATGCAGTTTGTTAAGGGTACTATTACAAGTTCACATTCTTGTTGAAGGAGAAATAGAAGTTACAGCCGCTTATATGCCTAAACCGCAATGCAAAAAGAGAAATCTCTTTGTGTCATTGCCTGTGTGTGCTAGCAGCTAATGCACTAGAAGAGCGATGTGTGTGTGGAGAATTCCTATATGCTTGTCAATCATTTGAACAATGCAAACAACATCTCACGTTTACTGTATAGTTACAGTCAAGCAGGCAAAAGCGGAGTTGGTAGGCAGCGGACATGTATATATATACACATTTTTTTTTTTCTTGATAACTTTTTTTTTATTACGTGAGGGTGGCAAAACAACTAACACTGCTTCAAGGACACACCGGATGAGATGTTTGAACAAAACAGTCCCCTCGTTGTTTTTCAAGTGTGATACTTCCTTACAAGTGATCATAAATCAACCTTTCCTTACAACAATAAGGAGTAAATCAAACCAAGCATCATAGTTCATATTCAGCATATGGTCTATATGGATTATTACTAATGGGCATGACCAGTATTTTTTAAAATCTTTTTTTGAACGTCCCTGTGATTGATCAGTGCCTTTTCTCTATGAGGTAAGTGAGATCAAGTATTGTGATGCCATCAGGAGCAAGGTCATGTGACATCTTTTCCTGGGATGCAAGAATAAAGGTCATATGATGTGAGTTCATGTGATGCTACTGAAGTAAAAGCAGGTGGGAGGCCGCTTCTACTACCGCTGACATTTTAGTGAATTTACATCCAGGATTATGTGTGGTAAAACTGTGAATTGGTTTAAGTAATTTATTTATTGTAGGTGTAAAATAAGTAATCAAAAACGTCTTAAAATCTCAACATAAATTTACATATACTTATGAACTTTGTTCATTATAATTGTTTGTATTAAGAGTGTGAACACTGTGAGCAGCTTTGAGATTCCACTTGTCTTTCAGAGACTGCACATGCGCAAGAAAAATGTACATATAACCAATAACCAGCAGTGCTTAATTTGTGTAATAATAAGTGGTGAGCCCAAATGTTACTCAGATGGGCATGGCCAGCACTAGTCATTGGCAGCGGTGCCGAATACCAAGGCTGTGTAATCTTATTTCCACCTCATGCCTTTTTCATTCATCATTAGACACTTTCTGTCGCTTTATCTTACTGCTGCAGGTTCTTCTCATCCCTGATTTCTCCCTTTGTCACTGTTTTTTTGTCTTTCTCTTCCTCCTTCTTTTCCCCTTTTATTGTTTTTATCTCTCTTGCTCTGGATCTGAGTTTGATGAGGAAAAATAAGTGCTGGTGCCTCAGGCGGCCAGCACGGATTGGGGGTGTCGGGGCGGGTTGGGGGTAAGGGGTGTAAAAAAACAATAGAAATTACCTTATCGTCGCATCTCTCCTCCACCGTCGAGCCGGAATAGGAAGCACCCGGGCTTCCCTAAGCGAATCACAACGCCGCAGTGCAGCGTTATGATAGGTCTGAGGGCCGTGACTCGGCGCTCAGGCAGGGATTGGGAGCCTTGGCATGTTCTCCCCCCAGGCTGTAATGAAGCCTGGGTGGAGAACATGCAAAGTGTGCATGACTGTTTGGCCAGCCCAAGACAGCCGGCCAAACATTCATGCGCACTTGGAGTGTGCAAACCACTCCTCCTCCTGCTCCTCTGTCATCAGAGCAGCCGGCCTGCCCGCAAAGCTGCCGCAGCAGGAAAACATAAAATGATAATATCATCAAGTTATGATTATTTTATTTTTCCTTAATTTCACTGCTGCAAAGCAATGGGGGATGCTCCTCTGCCTTAGCGGAGGAGTTGCCGCTGGCTGGTGCCCAAAAACAAGTGCTGTGGGCGCCACCTGCTTAAACTAAGCACTGATCTCTGATGTACCACAACATATTTAAGGTTATAGATTTTCTTTATTTCACTGTCATTTTCCCCTCACACTACCAGCCATTGAAACTATTCTAGAAATATTAAATGTTGGTTTTACCAGTTAATGTATCAGGTTTATTACATACCTTCACAAACACGTCTCTTTCCAATACCTGTATCTAGTTATAGGGCCGATGTACGACCAGTTTTTGCTTGCACAAACTGGTTAGCGACCAGTTTGCGCACGCAAAAACCTACATGGCCATGTACAAACACTATTTTGCGAGTCGCAAAACATTGTGACTTGCAAAATAGTGTTTTGCGACTCGCTATTATCAAGGAGCGTTCCCTTCCCAATAGCGACTCTCTTGCCATGTATGAATGTTTTGCGACCGCAATTGCGGTCGCAAAACACTCGCAATTTACAGCCCTCTTCAGGAGGGTGGTAATGGAGTCGAAAATGGGAAGGGGTCCCTGACCCCTTCCCCTTTGTGACTGGCTCCAAAAATATTTTTTAAGGGCAGGCAGTGGTCCCAGGGATCACTACCTGCCCTTAAAAAATGACACGAAAACCTTTCATTTCTTTTTTTTTTAATGCATCCCTTTTTCCTTTAAGGAAAACAGGCTGCATTTAAAGAAAAAACACTGCTTTATTGACAAGCAGTCCCAGACATGGAGGTCTGCTGAGCCCAGCAGGCCACCAACCCTGGGAGGGCCAGCCATTCCCAATGGGGTCGCTAAGTGCGAGTGGCTCCTTAATATTCATGAGCCTCGCATTTTGCGACCCCATCGGGAATCGCAATCAGTGTCTCTGACACTGTTGTACATTCCAAATTGCGACTCGCGATGGAGCGCAAATTGCGAGTCGCAATTTGGAATGGTTGTACATCTGGCCCATAGTGCTGTAGAAAGTAGGTGGTGTGAGACACCCTGATTTAAGAGCAGGGATTTTCTTTATTGCCTGTTATTCTAAGTTCATGCTCTATATATCTCGTTCATTGAGATCTCTAAAGTATTGAGTGAGATTTTAGGCACCACCCAGCATCCGTTATTTTATGTTTGTATACACCTTTAATTCGAACAGCTTCATCGTTTGCTTCATGTGCAGGTATTCAGATACTGGGAATAATCAGTTTTTCTCTGTCACTATATCGTTATTATATAATAAACCAATAGTTTAGCAAAGGAAGATCAAATTTTTTCTTTAAACACCTGTAAGAAAATGGGCAGAGGTGCACTGAAGTGACAGAGTGGTTCTGCACTAAAAGCCTGACATTAACCTCAAAATGCAGGTAAGGATTTCGCATTTTAGACAGGCTATGAGATGATTCTTGGCAGGCGAAAGCGGAAACTTGGCAGGCGTGACCCATTATAATGCTCTAAGTCTAAAGCTGACAGTGAACTGCGGCAACCGACAGTCAGAAGAAGGCGTTGGGAGTGCAGTACACCCCTGGCCCTGTCTGGGACAATTATCTCAGAATTAACACGCTGTACGGCGTCCGTGTTTATAAAGGTCATATGTTGGGCAGGCCCAAAGGCACAGAAGTGAGTGCAGACAGTTTCCTCGAGGGAGAACTCCAATCGCTGTGCACACCCATCTCGTTCAGCCACTGGGGGAATGAAATGGAATGAAAAAGTAATTTATGTTCCCCAACATTCACTTCATGTTAGTTTTTTACAAAAAGAAAAAAGATGCTTTTGACGTACAAAGAAAGCATTTGCATAATTCGGTAACACAATGTGTAATAATAACTCTAGATGTGGGCTACATAGCTTTATTTACAGTGAGTGGTATTGTACAATTATCTGCGTGTAACCAGTACAACAATGTCAAAATGTGCAGGGCAGACTATAATTAAGGTTATCTGTTTGATGCTTATGGTAAATATAACCTGCTCATTTCTAAGCAGGAACAAATGACTACACAACAACCTCTCAAATTACACTTGCACATCACCTTGGTATTATTATATTTTTAGTGGCAAAGAAGTGCAACGGAGTAAAATAACATGTTTTAAATCAGACATTAGAATAATCTTTTATTTTTAAGTTGCTGCTCTTCCCACGTTTATGCACTTTTAGATTCCTCTAAAGAAAATCATTGGTGGTGTTTCGTTGTGCTTCGCATATTGTAGTGGGTTGTTATTCAACTGCTTTCGTATTTTATTCGAAGTTCGAGGTAATATGATTTTATAAAATAGTGACATTCAGCTTTTGTACATGGTTTGAATTCATGCTTTGCCAACTGTCTCCTTTTAGAACATTTGTTTCACACTGTTGCAAATGTATCGGCCATTTTCTCCCACAATGTTAAAACTGGCTTCTTTAATCATACTCTATGACAAATTCAGCTGAAAATATTCATTTGGCTTCCCACATTTGCTGGTCGAAAAAGATTTTTCTTTCTGCAAAAGCATTTGATACTAATCCGTATTTTACATCGCAAATAAGCATAATCGTAATGAGAAAAAGTTGGACACAAATAATTGATTGTATACAGAGGAAAACAGTACCTGTAACTAAAGTATTTACAAGTGGTTGAATTGCCACATTTTACTGGAAGTTTGACACAAGGCAGACAATCAGAAATGCCTGGAATGCAGTCAATAAGTGCGCCATTTGAGACCACATACAAGCCCATAATCTGCTTGAACCTTCGTTGCTCTGAGTCCTACTGTCCCGCACCACAGTTCTACTAGAGAGGTCTCCAGGGCCGGACTGGCTAACGGGCGTTTTGGCATGCTGCCGAGCTGGGGGCTGATTTCGTTGATGGGGACCTGCGTGTGCTGAACGAAATTCGTTTTGCTTTGTTTATTTCGAAGCACACGCAGGTCTCCATCAACGAAATTAGCCCCCACCGCAGTGACATCAGCTCCCAGCTCGGCAGCATGCCAAAATGCCCGGTAGCCAGTCCGGCCCTGGGTCTAACCTACCTTTGACAGGCCTCCGGCAAGTTACAAAAACTTTCAAAATAGACTTTTAAGCTTCTCCACTTAATGCCTACGCATATGAATGGCATCCTTGCTTGCTGTTCATACTGTAAAAAATAACGAACAAAAACAAAGGACACCCGAGCATGACTATCAATATTGCAACAAGCACAGTGACACCTAGGCTCCAAGCTCTGAGGGGGCCTCTAGACCTTAATTATGGCTGTATTTCAACACCATACTCAGCATAGGGGGACTTATTTTGCTCGCTTGTTTTAGGGTCTCTGGTATTCTTTCCACACCATAGCCCCCTCAGAAAGGGCAGACAGCAAAAACAAAGAACCATTTTTCTCCCGCAATGTCATCAGGACAGTGATGAAGAAGAGAGGAGGAGTAATGAAGATGACTGGTAAGTATTTCAGGCTTTACCTCTTTATCCCTGTTCCTCATGACAGTCCTAATGAATGAGGATATAGCAAAAAAAGCAGTGAGTGCCCATATAAAAAATATACTCATGGAAAAGCAGTGTAGGACAATGAACAAATGGGAATAATCCAAGACATCCATTACACCACATTAAGCAGGAGCTCAAGCCACATTGAAAAATAAATTAAAAATAAATCCTGCCATCGCAGAGTCAGCTGGAGGTAAAGTGGACGGCACCATGACTTGAACAACATGAAACACAGATAACTCTTAAGTTTGCAAAGTCTGAAAGCCCACATCTTTGACACCACTGTTAGACTTGGCATCTTCGACATGTTTTCCCCTGTCTTTTTGCTTCTGGCCTCTTCTTTTTGACTGTGTGCTAAATTTCGATTTCGCTGGTTTTAGAACTTTAGCAAAAAAAAACAAATGATGGACAGAATGCTGAACAATGCAAACATTCACCCCAGTCACAAAGATCTGGGTTTAACCCATTATTCTTTTGCTCACCATGCCACCCCAGTTTGGATCCAGCCATATGCAAATCAGTCTAGACCCTGCTCCTCGCAGGAACAGTCCTGTTGGAGCTGCCAGGCCATCCCTGGACCAGAAGCAAGCATCATGGAACCGGTTTTGGGGCATCACTTCTCATCAGCCAGGCTAGTTTGAATCCAGTGGCGCAGAGAGCACGGGACCCCCGTCTGGGCATACCCTTCCCACTTAGGGCGACAAAAGCAAAAAGAACAAATGATGGCTGGAATGCTGAACAATGCAAACATTCACCCCAGTCACAAATATCTGGGTTTAATCCCTCGTTCTTTTGCTCATTATGCCACCCCAGGTTGGACCCAGCCATTTGCAAATCAGTCTTGACTCTGCTCATCATAGAAACAGTCAAGCCCGAACTGCCAAGCCAGGTCATCCCTGGGACCGGTTTTGGGGTATCACCCCTCATCAACCAGGCTAACTTGAATCTATTGGCACAGTGAGCACGGGACCCACGTCTGGGCAAACCCTTCCCACCTAGGGCAACAAAAGCAGGACTCTGGGCACTTTACCACTGCTGATCAATGCTAAAGTGCAAGTGCTCCCTATGTAAATTGTAATTGTAATTAGTTATCCATGATTGGCATAATTGATTTACTGGTAAGACCCTAGTAATTGCACTGTGTGCACCCAGGGCATGTAATTATTCCTCGGTGGTGTACTCGGCTCCGTTCGTGTAGTTTACAGAGTTTTCCGCACTCGCGCTCCACGGAGCAGGCAGAGTTGAGAAAAACTCCGTTCCACAAAGCTGTTTTTTCCTCGCTCGCCAACCTTAAGTTGGTGAGCACGAGTGAGGAAAATCCAACACTAGACCACCTCCCAGCGAGATTTCTCAATGCGGGCGGTCGCGGATGGTCGTGTTGAGAAGCCATCCATTTGCATTGGAGAAGTTCCCGCTCAATTAGAAGATCTACTTGAGCGGCAGAAAGAAGCAGCGCCCTCTTGCACTGCACATGATGCCTTTCGCGCTGAGTTTTTATCGCAGGACCAACAGCCAGTGCTAAAAATCGACACAAACGCGCCCGACTTAACGACCTCCACCATTTGCGGAACTCCGCGTAGCGCGGCGGAGTTTTTGGGTCACTTCGCGGAACTCCGTGAACTCCGCTCAGGCTTACCTGTAATTCAAATGCTGCTAGTGGGCCTGTGGGCCTGCAGCACAGATTTTGCCACCCACATAAGTAGCTCTGCAAATATGCCAGGCCCAAACCTTCCCTTTTACTACATGTAAGACACCCCTAAGGTAGGCCCAAGGTAGCCCTATGGGCAGGGTGCAGTGTATGGGCTAGTTGGCCCACAGGGACCCTCAGGATTCAAGGGGACTTAATCCCCCAACTTAAAACGCGCCACAGGGCACGTTTGCACACTTGCCATATCAGACACCGCCCCCAACCTGCACCACTGTGCAAACGCACCCCCTGGCGCGTTGTAAGTTGGGGGATTAAGTCCCCTTGAATCCTAAGGGTCCCTGTGGGCCAACTAGCCCAGCAGGTACCTCCAGTAAGCGCCACAGAGCTGTGTTGCAGAGTGGTGTAAAAAGGGGCGTGGCCTCAGACCACCTCTCTGCAACGCAGCTCTGTAGTGCAAACTGAAGGTTCCTGGTGGGCTACTCGGCCCCCAGGGACCCTCAGGATTGAAGGGGAATTAATTCCCCAACTTACAACGTGCCAGGGGGCGCGTTTGCTGAGTGCTACAGGGAGGGGGTGGGGCCTCCGGCGCGATGCCGGCTTTTGATATTATTTTTTTTTGTAGAAGGGGGGCTGTGTGGCCCCCCTATTTTTACAATATTTGGGGCCCTGGGGACCCCATCCCCCAGGGCCTGACCCGTTTTTTTTTTTTAAACGGGAAGGGGGCTGCACGGCCCTCCTCCTGAGGCCAATTTCGTCCCGGGGACCCCATCCCCCGGGGCATGGCCAGAATTATATATTTAAAAAATATATATATTTGGAGGGGGGCCGCGTTGCGTTTAAAAAAAAAAAAAAAATTACTTATTGGGGAGGGGGGCCGCGTGGCCCCCTCCCGGGTCACTCCTGGCCCCGGGGACCCCATCCCCCGGGGCCTGGCCTGTCCGTTGGGGACCGTGGGGGGAGCCCCAATGCCCCCACGGTCCCGCCGGCTCCCTGCATCCTGTGGGAGCCGGCACTGCTTTTCCACACGCGGAGCTGCTGACATGCAGCTCCCCTTGTGGAAAAGCAATCTGCTTTGGATTTTGAAAGTGAGAGCAGGTTTCCTGCTCTCGCTTCAAAAATCCAAAGCAGAGTTTGCTATGACAGGGCGGGAGCCGCACGGCTCCCGCCCTGCCATAGCAAACAGCAGTGTCCCGGGGGTGGGCACCCCGGGACACTGCAGGAGCCGGCCCTGGGGGTGGCGGTCCCCAGGGCCATCAAGGGCTCCAGGAGGGGGGCCGCGCGGCTCCCCTCCCTACCATTGCAAAGCCCCGGGGAAGTGGTGGTCCCCGGGGCTCGGGGGTCCGTAACGGACCCCCACATTTGCATACTTAGATCCCCAGGGAGGTGGTGGTCCCCGGGGCATGTGGGGGGCTCAAGCCCCCCCCACAGGTTATTTTTTTTTAAATTAGAGCCCCGGGGAGGTGGTGGTCCCCGGGGCTGCGTGCCCCCGCAAAACATAAATAAAGCCCCGGGGAGGTGGCGGTCCCCGGGGCTGCGGGGGCCCCCGCTATACATTTCCTGCATGCCCCCGGGACCTGGCCCACCCGGGGGCTTAAAAATATAGAAGCGTGGGAGCCCGTGCTTTGTTTTTTTAAAATTTTATCAGCAGGATTCGCGCACCCAGCACGAATTCTGCCGTTTAAAAAAAAATAATGTTTTTTTTGGCCCTGGGAGCAGGCCTAGGGGGTCTTGTTGCTTCCTTCTTGTTTTTCACCTTTGTTTCACTGTTTTCTTGTGACTCAGTTCTACCGAGTCACAAGATGGCTGCCAACAATTCCTGGTTTGGAGTGTTGGCAGCCAATCACAGTGAAGCTCGTGGTCGGGAGGGTTTGCGAATCCACCGCGTCCCTAGATATCGAAACTTTTATTTTTTGAATTTCTCAGCAACTACTGAACGGATTTACACCATTTAAAAAAGGTCGCTTTGTGAACCAAGCACTACCTTTTTGCCAAATTTGGTGTAATTCCGTTCAGCAGTTCGGGCTGTAGCCTTGGCTAAAGTTTCCTATGTAAAATTGATTATCCACCTTTTATTTTTTGAATTTCTCAGGAACTACTGAACGGATTTACACCATTTAACAAAAGGACTCTTTCTGAACCAAGGGCTACCTTTTTGCCAAATTTGGTGTAATTCCGTTCAGCAGTTCGGGCTGTAGCCGTGTCTAAAGTTTCTTACGGAAAATAACATGGGAAAAATGCGTTTTGGGACCCCCCTTTTTTCTCGGCCCCCGCTTGACGAATCACCCCGAAACTTTCAAGACAGGAGCTGACCGGAGCGGGCCACTAGTTTTAAAAATTTTGCGAAGATTCGTCAACTGGCGCCAAAGATATTGGGAAAACAAAAAACACTTTTCCTATGGAAACTAGGTCCTAACTATAACTACCTACTGGCGACTGCCAGTAGGTAATATATATATATATATATATATATATATATATATATATATATATATATATGCAAAAAAGAAGCAGAGAATTCTGGGTAGTTCTCAAGTTTAGGTGGAAAGCAAATCCAGTATTAAATGAATAAAAGCAACCCCTGACACGTGTTTCACTCTCATTAGATCTCTTCAGAGAAGTATAGCTTTGTCCAGACACAAGGGAGCACCCAGTATAAGTCAAAACAATACCCTTTTGAGGCATAGAGTGACGCATAAATTATGCAAAAAAAAGCAGAGAACTCTGAGTCTCTCTCTAAAGAGCTCTAATGAGAGTGAAATACGTGTCAGGGGTTACTTTTATTCATTTCAGGTTGGCTTGGATGATATTTTACCAATCCAAAGCTGTAATAGTGTGCCTGCAGTGGTAAAAGGCTTTGGCCATTTTACAGCTCAGCATGGATAGCCCTGCACTAATCCTATGCTTAAAGACTTTGATGTAGAAATGGCAAAAGACTTTGTCCGTTTCTATCTCGGCATGGATGGCACTGTGCTAATCCTATGCTTAAAGACTTTGATAGAAAAGAAGACATTTGAGGTGAGCAAATTTAGCGTGTCGCTGATGTTGAGAGTGCTCTATACTGGAGCTGCTTTCCACCTAAACTTGAGAACTACCCAGAGTTCTCTGCTTCTTTTTTTGCATAATTTATGCATCACTCTATGCCTCAAAGGGTATTGTTTTGATATATATATATATATATATATATATATATATATATATATATATATAAATAGTTCATCAAATTCCCAACAGCAGCTGGCTGAAAGCGGGACACGGACACCAGTTAAGTGCATGAAATATCTTCTTTATTTGCTGACACTGATCGACATGGCAGATGAAGCGTTTCACCCAACGAGTGTGCTTGATCACATGACCAGATTACACTCTTTTTTCGTTTTTAAAGCTCCCTCACCATGTAAGTGTCATGTGACTTGTTGAAAATAGAAAAAATACTCCGCTGAACAGCATGTTATAAAAAACTAGGTGATGATTTACACACGTAATAAATAAATAAATATAGCAGCATGGGGTAAACTGTTAATAAATTATTGTTAAATAGTTTTTACATAAAACCGTTAAAAAGAACAAACAAAAATTCCTGGTTAAATCCATTAATTACCTTTCAATAACACGAATAGCAAATGTCAGTATGTATATAACAAATATAAAAAATCATATAATTGAAATGTTAATTATGCGCTCTGTTCATTTTGTCTAAACGGTTGATTGTCTTAACAATTGATTGAGTTATCCCCAACATGATTTGCTGTTTCCTAGTCTAGTTCTGAGTGGAGCATAGAAAAAGTAAACAAGTGCATTAAAGTGACTGTGCAATAAAAACCATATTATAAAAAACCTCAATGTTTCGAAATTGGGCAGTAGTAACTCTATGATTTTATCTTTTTTTCTTTTTCTTTCTTTTTATCTTTTTTTAATCTTTTTTTATAATCAAAACATAGTCAGAAATGCTTACAATGGATCACATATTTTCAGTTGAAACTATTATTAATCTCGGGCGTCAGATAATTATTATGCCAACATCATATGACCAATCAAAAAGTACATATGTATCCCGCTCGAATTGGGATAAAACTAGTTAAATAGTAAAACCAGTTGATATTAATTTATTATAAAATGATATTTCATATTTATAATAAATAAAGCATAAAAACCCTAATTAATAAAAACCTTTAATAATCATAAATATCCATAAATAATCATAAAAGTTATATAATTCCTCCTCATTGTTCAATCCATTCGGAGTGCGGATATATATATATATTATTTTTATTTATTTTTTTCACAGAAAAAAACAAAGGTTTTAGATGAGTCATAGTTAGGAAAACTTTATTTATTTTTTCTATGCAAACCGAACAGTTATAATTTGAATTTATAATTTGTGCTCAACCTTCAAATTACCATAATTCTTGCACCTACATATCCAGTGTTGTCACTTCAATCGCCACACTTCATTTACTATAACTTGCACCTTCTACATGCACTGTGTTATCATAAATGATGTCATTGAGATGTCATAAGTGTTGTAATGAATGTTATGATTTTACATGGTATAAGTGATGTAATATGGAAGGGTATAACCAGTGCATGGAAAAGGTGCGAGTTATAGTTATGATACGTAAAACCAACCCCCTGCTGCACACAGCAGGGGGTTGGCCGCAAGGCCTGACCTCTGAGCAATCAATTCTGTGCCGGGCCACATACTTCCTACTTTAACACCAAAATATGGAAAAGTGAGCCCATTGGTTACATCTGAGGGGTAGGCATATCGATATATACAAAGCAGATTTATGTTCTTTCTCCAAATATCATTGATATTTTTGATCAAATGTATATTTCAATAATTCACACAATGCAATGTTTATTGATATTGATTACTATTAAAATGTTTAATACATGTTTATTGAAAAAACATGTCTGGGACTCTCTTTACATAGTTTTTATTATTATATTTTGTGGGTGGAAAATATATGAATGGGTGCCCGGTCCAATATATATAGATTTACTTTATTTAGAGAGTTTGTGGAGCCCAGCTTGAAATTGCAATCCCTTGGAGACCCATGGGTCCCTAATGAAAAAAGATGACCATGTGCTCATGCATAAGCTGTGCAAATATATGACTAAGGGCCACGGCCGGACTGGGAAGAGAAACCAGCCCTGGCAATTCCACTCGTCCGGCCCCCCGGGGGCGGAGGGGGGGTGGCACTGAGTGGCGAGCACTGCTGCCACTTTAATTTTGTTTCAGGGGCCGATATTGCAGCACTGCTGCAAAACCAGCCCCCACAGCCGCAAAACCGGCCCCCACCCCTCCAGCCCTCTGGGGAAACGCCCGGTGCCCGCTACGTCCAGTCCGGCCCTGCTAAGGGCACTTGCAACTGCGTTTTTACCTCAGCTGAAATCAGCAAATGAAAAGTGAATTTGTCATGCCATGTGTCCTCCTGCACATCAGACAGACTGAAAAAGTGGCCTACTTCAAAGATGTCAGTAACAGCAAAGCTAGTTCGTTGCACCTCAAAAATATTGTGTGAGAGTCCAGATTGTTACCCAATGCATTGAATTTGTCTTACAGGCAAAACAAGATGTGTGGGGTTGTCTTTGGAAGTACTTTGAGAAAAGGATCTACCCACTTTTATAGTTGTAGTGATGACATTGTCTTGCCTACATGATAATGATAGTTTATGTATATATGTATGTGGTATTTGGATTCCGCAAACCTAGCCAAAAGGCAGCAGCACAGGATCAAAGCCAATAAGTGATTGTAGAGTTAGGTGGTCTGTCATCTGGTACTATTTTCAATTCTTTCCTGAATTGGAGCATGGTTGTGGCTGCCCTGACAGATATGAGGCTATTGTTCCAATTGCTGGATTTATAGATGGAAAAGGCTTGTTGCCTTGTTTTTTTTTTTTACACTTCTCCAGTCTGATGGTGTCCTGACTGTTGATGTGTGTAGAGCCATCAGAGATAGTGAGCTTGTCAGTAACTATACGGGGCTGCAGGTCACGAATGATTTATAAATTATCATTTCTTTTACCATGCACATGTAAGAGTATGAGAGCTTGAACAGCAGTCATTTTCTGAGAAGAAAGTTTCACTTTCTCTAGTAAAGAGAGCTAGTACCAGGGTGTCTTTGTTTTACTGGCAATGAGTTCTTGAGAATGAGGTCAGTGCCCACAGTGAATTCAAGTGACATGGCACTAAGATAAAGTTGGGATTTGAAGCCATCTACATTCATGTCATTGAGCCAGGTTTGTACTATTTTATGATTGTATGACAGAAATTCTGTCTTAGTTGAGTTGAGATTTTAGGTAGGATCTAGACATCCAGACCAGGTTGAGATGCAGGCAATTTTTGCAGGGTTATAAACATTCTCGATATGGCAATCGTGTTGAACGCTGAGAGCACGCCACTCTTTTCATTGCAGGAATGGATTATGATTATCTTCAAACTATGGTATTTTCCTGTGAAGTTTTGTGTCCCCATATTGAGATTACAAAAGATATGCTTTCCTTGAGGCTAAATATTTAAAGCTGCTCCTAGTTTTATTGATACTATGCTTGTATACCATAGACAGCATTTGGGCCAGTTCAATCCTACTATAGCTATCAGGCTTATGTAGTGAGTATGCAATTCTAATCTGACTTATTTACGAACTGTACGCAATATGACAATGTTATTTCATAATACTCTCCCCACTAGATATATGGACATCATGCTATATGATCAGACTTTCTGATAATCGCAATATACTTTGGGAACTTCTTATTGTTTCATGGCGAAAACACACCATTTGACGCTCCCTTAGAAATGTATAGCGTGTATCTGTTAATAATGTCACGTACATAGGTATTTTCCATTGTTGTAAACTGTGCACATGTATTCAACGGCAAACTTTTTGTAAGGTTTCGGCTCTCCATTATTGAGGCTACATATGGCACTTCTTATTGTTTCACATCGAGAACATGCCATTTGACGCTCCCCTAGAAATGCATGGCTCGTATTTGTTATTAATGTCACGTTCATATTTATTTTCCATTGTTGTACACCGTACACATGCATTCATCCGTCAAATGTTTGTGAGGTTTCGTCTCTTCATTTTTGAGGCTACAAATGGTATGTACTGCCTGAGGCCAAATATTCCAAGCCTTTTTAAGCATCCATTGCTATTATGTAAGGATGTCTTCATTTACAGCAATTGGTTCATTTAATCCTATTTTAGCGATTGGGCTTATTTAGAGAGTACGCAATTCTATCTGATTCATTTAAGCATTGTGTGTAATATAACAATGTTATTTCTGCATCCTTTATCCTTCAGAATATGTGACTGTAATAATATATAATCAGTCTTTCTGATAATTATGATATATCTTGGGAACTTTTTTATTGTCTCAGGCAACAGGCTATGACACGTTCCCCTATCAAGTAATATTGCGTATCTGATAATTGTGTCACATTCCAAAGTACACCATAAACATGTGCCATCGAGCGCTCTGGCCATACTTTATAAGATATGGACAATAAAATGTAGTTCTGACACCATATTGTTGTCCATTACATAGATGGGATAGTATATTGTAGAGATTTCTACTATGACATTGACCGCTGATAAATTGGTGCATTTGGTAGTTCTTGTTTAGGAATGAATTACTCGAATAAGACATTCTTTATTTACATAAACAATTTTGAGAACCCTTCCTTTGTTTCATATAGGGTAGAATAATGTACTTTTCACTAGCTCCTAGGCACATGTGATAACATTTCCAAAGGTACTTATTATATAATTTTTACTCTTCGGAACAAATGGAAGAGGCTATACTATAATAAGCCTGAATATCGCAGTAATACAAGGAAACTGACAATTATTTATCGGACAATACGTGAAATATTAAATATATAAGGTGCATTCTTTTTTCTTTTCGGTTTATTGAATTTCTGTTTAATCATATACTATCATGAGAGAATATGACTAGATGAATAGGGTTTCTGTGGCATCAAAACTGATGGCTTCAAATAATGAATATTTTGGATTTCCTTTAAATTTGAACTATGTTTTACTAAGTGAAATTTGGGATTCATTTTGGTGTAAATAATGTATTTATGATGATACTCATAACATTACTGCAAGTCCATGATAAAGTGTTATATGTCTAAGGCATGAATCATATCGTAAGCTAGCCCATTCCTAAGAAATAAACATTGAAATGTATTGGAAAGAGAGCAGGGCTCGATGAGGGTCTTTTGTATTAGGATCTGATTAGCATTATTGTTTTTAATGTAATATTTTTAATCTTGTTCAACATATTGTAAATGTTGTTGTAGATATTGTTTAACACTGAAGAAATCCCATTGTACGAAATATGTTGGCTTTGGCTACAAGTGGATTTTAAACATGGATAAGAAGTATGCAAAATAAAAGAAGTGATCTGTTTTTGCAAATTGCACTCTCATCTTTCTCTTGAATAAAGGGTGATATCCCAGATTGGAGATGATGTTATATTGAATGGACTCACATAAATATTAATGAATGCACAGTCTTGCGATTAATTCGAGTGCTGGGTAAAAGAATTAAAAGATTTCCAAACCGAAATTGGTTTCCAGCCAAGTGGTGTTAGGTGACTGTTCCTCAACACTCGTGCACTCAGCTTTTAACCCAAAGAACAACATCTGCCCATGGTGCCTTGTGGTAAGAAGGGGTAGTGGTTATGTTATCTCTTTGCTTCAGTCACCCATTGTAAGCCATTTACCATCTCTGATTTGCCTGGCCTCATAATTAGTGTGCCCATTCTTGGCTCTGCTGTTGACAAGGTTAACTAGCAAATGTGATTAACCAAAATGGGTTGGTGGGGAGCCTCGTGCTACAATTTATGTGACCTCTTTGGTAACATGATGTCATGTTAAACTAGCTGGATCAGCTGTGTTAATTGGCCACGTCTCTCTAGGGAGTGGAGCAGGGTTATGTTACTGCTAGAATTTTGTCTTCAATGTGTGTAAGCAACCCACAGTTTGAGGGAGGGAGAAACACGTGTGCCTCCAAAGCTTAGAATCAGGCAGATCAGTGAACTCTTTTACACTAATGTGATCATTATAGACTGCACAACAACAGATCTGCAGCATTCCTTGAATAGTCTAAACCAGTATGTGATAAAGAACTAACAGAAATACATTTCACAAAGACACTCTTAAGGCCTTTGAGGTAAAAAGGAAATATAGATGTCACTTTGGTGCCCATAGTGTGGAAGTAATATCCAAATGTACCTATCTTCATAGACTGCTTGTTAATCAATTAAATAGCAACCACATATGAAGCCGAAGTGCAACTCATGTAAATCATATATGACTGAGATGTATCATGCTCATTCTATCTCTGGAGGTTTTCAGTGCTGGCACTAATGAAATTTAGAATGATAAAATAACTGTGATACTTTGCAACGGGTACACTGCTTGTTCCTGACATTTTCAATTAATTTTGACCACCTAGGCCGGATGTTGAGGAAACAGGTTATGCGCGGAAATCAGATCACCCCATATGAGGGTATTCATGGAAGATATATTACAATGTAGATAAGAAATACAAGTAAGCAAATTAAATTAATGGATTTTCAGGCTATTTCGTCTTATTGATTGCAGTGGGTTTCTTCTCTGGGTGTTGATAAGGGAGTAACATTCAAAGTCATTTAGATACATTATAAACTCCACTAGCACACAGGACATGGGATGATGATACGAAAGAAGATTTTAATTTCTTTCGGAGAAAAGAATGATTAGTTTCACGTATATTTCCATCTTTGTATCTGCCTCTAAAACCAGATTGAAGGAAATGTATTTACGCTCCCTGTGTGTCTTTCCTATTTGACGCAACCGAATCCTGGTGTGATATCCCAAACTCTGAGAGGTTATGTGGATTACTCAAAAGAGAACTTGAAACTGTTGCCCATGTGGTATTCATTGTTCACTCCATCAGCTTTTAAAAAGTTTTACATTCACTTTATATTTACAGCAATTATGAAGGACGTTCAGAGAAAATAAATTAGAAAATTAAGCAAGTAATTGATATCAAGATGGTGAATGAAGGCAAAATGCTGTATACATTTATTAAGAAAAGTATACAAAGATTGTAAGGTAATCATGAGTCATTTTAAGGATGATTAAAACATGTTTCAGAAAGTGAGTAGAAAATTGTTGTCATGAATTTATACGATTTGGGGATTAAGTACTAATTTTTAATGTATATCCTAGAAGTATGAAAACTGATTGTAAGACGTGGTTTGTGGGTATCTCAAACTCCAACAGTTCAGTTCAAAAGATATTAGTAATCATAATTTTTATATCAATGTCAGCAATAAAATTAAATGCATGCTTTTTAAGCGATGGGATATTACTGTGCATAATGGATTGCTAATCTGTTATTTTGTTATGAAAAGTGTTTTAAATTGTTATACAACCAATACAAATATTAAAAAGTATAATGAAAAACTTTCCATGTCTTCTTCTGTTGCGAGTCAATGAACTGTGGTCCTGTACTATCGTAACCACATTAGCACATTTTGACACTAGGGTTAGTAAGGTAGCACTGAAATACAGTCAGCAGACAACAGTGTGTAGAAAAACGTCAGGTTAATGATAAGAAGCTCATGATGGGACTCCATATTTACCACTTACCCTGGTCTAACTATTTCTAAATGCTATCCTTAATGCACTTCCTTTTTCATCAACATCACAATCGCCACTCTGGGGAATGAAATACTCAGGTTCCACTGCCACAACCAAAACTGCAAGTGGCGCTTTGTTGCCATATCGAGTGTCACCTGTTGCCTTTGGTGCTGGCGGTGGAATGATGCCACTTTCCTGTGCCAGGTTTTCACAAAATTCTATGCCCAAGGCCTACCAATGACAGTCTGTGCCTGTTACCCAATTGTTGATGTGCACACTCACTCTTCTCTGGTGGGTTTTTTGTGTTCTACAGAGTATTGCCTCAGGTTTTTGGTGTCTTCAAAAAGCATCTCAGAAGCTTTTTGATCTCTATAAGATAACAGAAAAGTTTCCGTCCTCATTGCCTTCTTTGTTTCAAGAACAATGCATAATTTGCCATCCTCTTGTCTAGTTTTGCTGCTGTAAGCTGACATATTTCTGTGGATGTATAGTGTGATTTTAGTGATGTAATAGAGCTCTAGGTAAACTCATAAAACTCTCAAGAATGTGATGCGAATATCTTGTATGTATGTATTGACATTTGTATGATGTGAACCCAGCTGAAGAGCAAAGGAAAAGTGTACATTATCATGGCTCTCTAGAGATGATATAAGATTGTGTTCATCAAGTGGGGATTTCTGTCTTCGAAGTATACAATCTAATTTCACATATTACAAACCTGTTTTACATATTTACATTTCTAGAAAAGGAAATAGTAAATGATTTGTCCAAAATCAAGTGATTTTAAGTCAAGAAGCTGCTGGGATTTAAATCTGAGTACCTATGTGTCAAGGTAAGCAGCACATTTTGCAGTAGCGGCTGCTACGGGGCAGTAGTGGTGAGGCGGGGTGGTCGACGCAGGAAGCCGACTCCTCTAGCCAATCACGATGCTACTGTCACCAGTTTGACAGCAGCTTCATGATTGGTCTGCGTGCTGTGGTTTGGCGCTCAGGTAGGTAGTGGGAACCTGTGCATGTTCTCCATCCAGGCTGTGCAATGCAGCCGGGTGGTGAACATGCTAAGTGCGCATGTCTGTTTGGCCACCCCAAACCATCATGTGCACTTAGAAAGTGCTCACCACTCCTCCCCCTGCTCTGTGGACAGCCCGCCATGCCCCGCACCTTCAGAGCTTTCTGAAAAATAAAATGATAATAACAGGGTGTTATTATCATTTTTTTTTTTGTGGAGCAAAGCACCACTGCTTTAGCGGAGGAGCCACAGCTGGCATTTTGATAGGTTATGTGGTCTCTTACATAGTACTTGAATGTGCCTGCTTGAAGTCTTGAAATGGCACAATGATTGCCTCTGTGAAGGCCAGTCGAAGCTCTAGACCTCTATTATCATTCATTTGTTTCTCTCTTACAAGTCAAATTTACTTAAATGTGCCCAGGACACCTTGAATAACTGAACCTGTTTTTTTGAATGGGTAAGGTATATATCTCCCACTCCCTGTTGTGCCTTATGTGGTCATGTTCAATAGAAGCAGTGCGATGCTTCAGTAGATATGATTTAGGTCCGAGTTTCCCAAACTGTTGGGTTGCGATTTTTAGTGGTTGATGAAATAGGGATGCTTTAAATTCTGTATTTATCTTGTCACATTTGTTGCTCTTCAAAGACAGAGGTCAAATGTCAGGCTATGATTTTGACAAATTGCTATTTATTTTTTTAACATGTGGATTTGTGTTTTGAAATTCCTGTCACTTTGCAGTCAGATAAAGAAATGAAAAGTGAACTATGTGGCAATCTTGCTGGTGTATATGGGAATTGTGAAAAGGATCGACTGTAGCATGTTATTTTTTGTAACAAAACAACAAAATGTAAATACCTGTAAATGAACTGTACACATTCAGCAGTTAGAAGAGCAGAAAAAGAAACATATTTTTTTTGTAATTTTGAAGTGTGATGGAAACAAACATTATAACAGGATCAAAACAAATCAGGACACTTTACTTGGTAATGCACAAATGATAACTATTCTCTGAAACGCTATCTATTTCCACACATTATCATTTGTGCGCAATATAGTTTTATTAGTAAAACTGTATGTCTGTGCAAATGTAATAGCCATTTCAATGGAAAATGATCTGTCTGTTAGTGGCAGTGCACTACCACACAATGCTTTATTTACATTTAAAAAATCGCCCGCCTCATGCCCATTAAAGTTAGGTGGGTCGCAAATCTTTGTTGTTTTAAAAATTGGGTTGTGGTTCTAAAAGGTTTGGGAAGAACTGACCTAGGTAATGAAAAAGTTACAGATCGGCCCAGCTTGTCTTTTTTCTGGGTTAGCTAATGGTGATGATAATTCATTGAATATATTGCCTGTACACTTTAGTTTAAAATTTGTACAGAATATAAACCAAACAAAAAGTACAAAAAGTTAAAATTTGTAGCAGCAAAAAATATGCGAGCTAAACCTATTTTTTCAACGATATTATTCCATGGTTTCTTATATAGCATGTATGTTAATGTTATATGTGTGCATGATATTGTAAGATTCAGTATGCAACAAGTATTTGGTGTTAAGGCCTTAAAGTACCTATCTCTTCATCTTTTTGTGGTCACCCCTTCTCTCTTTACATCAGCTCTCTGGATACATCTTTCACAGCCATTATCTATGCCACCTTCAACGTCTTTATGCCTTCTCTAACCCCTATCTATTACCCTACTCTACGTCCTTCTTCTCTCTGCACCTCACTTCAGTTTCCATCTCACTTTCCTGTATCTCACCTCCATATACATCACCTCTCTCTCAACCTCATCTACCTCTTTACCTCACCTTTCTCTCTATCCATTCCTCTACACATCACTGCTCTACCTCCTTCTTAGCTATCCACCCCTTGACCTCACCTATCTCTAATTTCTTTAGACCTCACATCTCTCTCAGTACATTATCTCTCTTTACCCTACTTCTGTCAACCCACAGAGCAAATAGCCAAACCATTCATTTGCTAGCGTGCCCACCATTTCCACTCTGTTTCTTCCTTCGCTCCCTCTACTACACCTCTCTTACTACTTTATCTATGTATAACTAACTACCTTTTTCTATCACATCCTATTTTTCTTTATCATACCTCCTCTCACTCTCTCTCAACTCTCTGTACCTCCTTCTCTATTTAATTCTCTCTACCTCTCTTTTACCCCTATCTCCTTATACATCTCTCTAATTCACCCCAGCAGATGTCCTGACCCTTGCACTGGGTTTGCGGTTTGGTGCATTAAAAAACACAAGCATTGTGGATTTTGAAATAATCTATTCAGTTTTTGAGCTACAATGAACGTGTGCAAAATGTTTAAAAATAAAAATATTGCAAGGACGACCTTTACTGGTGCTAAACTCTCAGCAACTGACATTGTTTCTATACGGCTGGACCTACATTTGTCTACATTTGTTTCCAACTTTATAGAATTCAGAAATAATTGCAGGAGTACTCCTAGAGAGATGTTATAGTCACAACTACACAGAAGTAATCGCATGCATAAAAATTTATGTTTTCGGTAAGCAAGAATGTATTTCCGAATGTGAAATGTAGTACGTTAGTAAATCTGAAATATTTGTTTTTAGTTTCGACATTAGGAATAATTTCCTATTGGAGATAAACATGTTTATCCTTGTGGTAAATCATGTTACTGCAGATAAACTAGGGAGAAACACTTTGCCTGGCAACTGTTTGGAGATTCCCTGCCATTTCCGACCATTAAAACGGGTAAGAACTTACCCTTCACAGTGATAAACCTATGACCATTTTTCAGGCTGTAACACAAACTACCAAGGTTTGTGAATATCCACAAACCTGCGAGTTTATTGGTGTTCACTGCCTTTTGCAGGTGTCTCTGCCGAGAAACACCCACATCCATATGCCACACCTGGACGGGTTTTAAGTGTATTTAAAATTATACCATGCTTGTATAATTTTATGTGTCAGCAAACCCATGTTCAAATGTGAGTTTACATTTGGACAATCATAAAACGTGACCTACATTCATAAATGATGGAATTTGAGTGTCCAAATGACCATAGAAAATATTGATTATGTGTGTGCTCAGGAGCAAACAGAGGGGAGAAGTATTTCTATACTCAGCGGATTATATGCATATAATGTTCTGATCACAGAAAGTTTGGACATGAATATGTTTGTTCGACTCATTTTAACAGACAGCTTAAATTGTGATCTACTTCTTCCCCATCCCCACAGACAGAAAAAACATTGATATTTCCATTCAATTGGTTCTAGGAATTTGAGAACGATATCCGAAACAAATAGAGAGATCATTGAAAGAGCTATGTGCATGAATGGCTGGGCTGCGTTGACTGCTTTTGATGGAAAGCATTGATTGAATACAATTTTTTGGCTCCATTAAGAAACACAAGACTCCCAAGTGATTCTTTTTTTAATGGACTGATGAGAATTAAGGAATGAATATTATTATTCTTTGAATTTTTGAAAGACAAATTAATGATGGACTTTTACACTCTCCTTTTCTTCTTAAATTGGATTTTGCATGAACATGGCCCGGGGGCAGTGTGACCACTTAAAGTTGAACGTGAGAGTATGCTAATGGAATCGTCTTGATATTACACCAGTGCACCCTTGTTCTTAGCCCACACAGCCAGTTGCAGAATTTTGGCTTGTAAATAAGCCCCTAAGTATGGGGTAAAGGATTGTCCACTATGTAGAGGATGATGTTGCTAAGACCACTGGGAACCTTAATGATACCAGGAGTTGTACAAAAACAGCCAGATTTTGCGGAGTTCTTCAAAGCAGAATTATAAAGAAATATTCAACCAATGAAAATAATTGAGAATTTTAAGCGATGATAACATTAGGTTTTTGAGATTTAAATGCCCTCATACGTGAAAGTGCTCTATTTATTAGTGTCCGTTCTTTGTATATGTCCATCACCAAGGAGGATGGTTTTGAAGTGAATAAACATTACCTGAACAGCAGAGCAGCAAGACTGACAATGCATTGGAAGGCGCTTATTGCAATGGAATGAAATTACGTCTTGAGAATGGTATTACCTCCACCAGCATGACAAAGAACCAGGGCCTGTATTGCAGAACAATATGTATTGGTCAACGAATTCGAGAGAAAAGCGTTCTGCTCATTATAATTTCTAGGCGGTCTATGATGACTACAGAAGACGTGCACCCAGAAGAATGACCAATGATGGTGCTGGTTATGCTAGAAATAAAGTAATCCTGACAGAGAACACTCAATATAAATAGGAAAAAGGTGAGTAGAATGAAAAGAGCCCCTTATAATTAGTTGTAGAACAATCCCTGGTGCGCACATGATCAACCACACTCAGACTCTCTCTCTCTTGCTCTCATTCAGTCTTTTTCACCTGCCTCTGAGTCTGATAGTAAAGGAATGGAAGAAGGAAGATCCCACTATATACACAGCCACACGGAGTAAACAGATCTATTGATTAAATTATCCCCAATATTATAACCCACAGACAAGTTCCATTTATAGAAATATAGATGCATGAGGCGGTGTGGATTACTAAGGCCCCTGATAGCCGACGTGGTTTGCAATATCTTACTTATGTACATTGTGGTGCATTTTATCCCATATAATTTATAATACATCCTCCTCCCAACTTCTGTTCTTTTCGAAATACATTTTTGCTTCTTCTCCATCCATTATCCTATTTCCTATATATTTTTATTCTTACCTTCTGCCTCCTGTTTCTGACAAAACATTTTTGTGAATTTCTCCCCTGTACCCAAATGACTTTGTTTTGATTCCCCCTTACAGATTTTTTCTTTTTTTGGCCTCCTATCCTGGACTCTTCTCCTCTCCAACCCCTACATCTTTCCCTTCCCAACATCGTTGTTTTCAACTTCCTGATTAGAAGAAGGAATAGGACAGATCACAGTTCTCTCGGGCCCCTTTTTTTTTTGTTTTCTTGCAAAGGTCAAGGAGAAGCCCTGGAGATATATGCACTGCATAAGCGCCTGCTTCTGTGGAACATGGTGGTGCATTATTGTTGCTTCAGTGGCGGTGTTCTGCCCATTTCTGACACGTCTACAGAGTCATGATCTTGAACACAAGAAGAGACAGTTGCCTGAAAGAGTGTTAGACTACCCCCATAGTTACGAAAGATGATGTACTGGTGCTTCAGCATTGTCAAGAGTGCCTCCAGCAGCAGGCCTGTGTTTTGCACTTTCTAGGAGTGCACAGGCATATTCCATAGACATCCATTCTATGTGTTTACAATGAAACAGTAAGGAATGTTGTGCATGCATGTGATCCTCCCTCCCCCCTCCCCCAGCTGTCCATCCTGTCTGCCACCCCAGAGGGCAAGGGTCATTGTGACACCACTAGCCAGTTTTCATAAATGGCCTTGTGGTGTTATTTTGCTATGCAGTGTTTCCCAAACTGTGGGTCACGAAACACTGGTGGGTTGCAAGCTGATTTTTGATGGGTAGTGAAAGTCCAAGAAATAAATAAAGATGCCTATAAATTATGTATTTATCTTGTTACATTTGATGCTCTTCAATGACAGAGATCAATTGTCAGGCTAGGTATTTTGACAAATTGCTGCTTAAGTTTTTGAACATGGGGATTTTATTTATTTATTTATTTAAGGGTTTTGTAGAGCGCCTGAATGACTCCCGAAGGGGTATCTCTGCGCTGTAGCAGACCTGCGGGCGGGCTATGGACAGATTAGAACAGGGAGGCTTTGAGCAGTTTCCTGAAACGTAGATAGTCCGGGCATTGTCGGAGCTGTAAGGGGAGCTCATTCCAGTATAGGGTGGCGAGGAGGGAAAAGGATTTCCCACCAAGTCTGGCTTTCCTGACCCTAGGGACCTGTAAGAGTAGTTTACTGCAGGATCTTAGGGTCCTATGCGGGGTATACGGCTTGAGCTTGCTTGAGATGTAAGAGGGACCCTTTTTATGGATAGCTCTGTAGACTATACAGCCTGCCTTAAACTTTATCCGCTTGCGGACTGGTAACCAGTGGAGTTTGCGTAACAGCGGCAAGGAAGGGGTTCCAGGTGTAGAGTTCGTAATGAGCCGTGCAGCAGTGTTCTGGACCACCTGACGCCTGTTTAGAGAAGACTCGTTTGCAGAAAGCAGAAGAGCATTGCAATAATCAAGGCGGCCCAGGATCATAGTCTGGATAAGAGTTTTCCGAGTGCAGTCTGGCAAGAAGGGGAAGACTCGACGTAGCATGCCCAGCACATGAAAGCAATTGCTTGCAGTACGGGCGACATGCTCCTTCAGTGTAAGAGCCTGATCAAGATAAATGCCCAGATTCTTAACTGAGGTTTTAGGAGTGGGGGGTGGGCCAAGAGCGACCGGCCACCAATTCGGAGACCACAGAAGAGGGGCATCTCCGAAGAGCATTATCTCAGTTTTCCCTGCATTTAATTGGAGAAAATGTCTCTTCATCCAATCTGATATAGCGGTCATTCCTTCAGCGAAGGATGACAGAGCATACATTGAGGTTTTATCAAAGGTGAAGAGAAGCTGAGTGTTGTCAGCGTAAGAAATGGGCAGGAAACCATGAGACCTAAGCAAATGGGCCAAGGGAGCGATATAGATGTTAAATAGCATAGGGCTTAAACACGAGCCCTGCGGGACACCCTTGGTCGATTCCGTGGTCTTAGAACGGAATAGGCCCAGGTTGACGGTCTGAGTACGAGTTGCCAAAAAGCTAGTCATCCACTGTAAGGCCGCTCCATTGAGTCCAATCTCCCTCAGTCTCTTAAGCATAATCTGATGAGATATCGTGTCGAATGCAGCGGAGAGATCCAATAGCACAAGTATGGTGGAATGGCCACTATCAAGAGTCATTCTGATGTTATCCGTGACTTCCAATAGGGCCAATTCTGTGCTATGATTGGGCCTAAAACCTGATTGGGAAGGGTCTAGGCAGATGTTGGTTTCGACATAGGTTGAAAGATGTTGATTAATGTATTTTTCCAAGACTTTGCTGAGGAGAGGTAAGAGGGAGATGGGCCGAAGATTGGACAGATCTGACATAGAGGCCTTGGGGTTTTTTCGAATTGGAATGACCTGCGCCGCCTTCCAGGTTTGAGGGAGATAACCCTCTATCAGGGAGAGATTAAGGATGGTGCTTACAGGAGAAGAGAGTACATCTGCAAGGAGGGAAGCTACTTTTGCAGGTATAACATCTAAAGGGGAACCCGATTTGACCGAACGGAGTAAGTCAGCCGCCATCTCATTGGTCATGGAGGGGAAGCTGCTTAACGTTTGGGAAACTGAGGGAACCTCTGAGAAAAGGGAAGATGGAATTATAGATTGTTTCTCGGCAAGAGCAATCTTATCATAGATTAGATCAATTTTATTGGTGAAATGCTGAGCGATGTTGTCGCATAGGGATTGCAAAGAAATCTCAGGTTTCTCACAAGCCCTCGGACTTGTGAAAGATTTAAGTATCTGAAATAAGGCTTTAGGCCTATTTTCGGCAGTATTGAGTTGCTGGGCGATGAACTTTTTCCGTGCTCCTTTTATACTGCTGTGATAAGTGGAGATGGCAGCCTTAAAAATTTCTTTATCTTTTAAATTATGTGACCTACGCCAACGTTTCTCCAGATTTCTACATTTTCGTTTTTTTATGCGCAGCTCCGTAGTGAACCAAGCTGATTGGGAGCGATTAGTTTCATTGGAAATGGATCTGAGAGGCACCAGCAGATCAACGGTCTTAGTTGCTATCGAATTAAAACTTGCTAATCCCTCCTCAGTGTTATTGGGAGCGTCGTTGGTTTCCCAGATAGGAGAGAAAACTGCCTGAAAACTATCGGGGGAGATCTTATACCATTGTCTACGAACGGCAAGCGAGTTCGCAGTATTTTTAGCCGTAGCATGACGACTCTGGATTGGTGTTTACAAAGTCCTATCGCTTTGCAGTCCGAGAAAGAAAAGTAAAGTGAATTATGTGACAATCTAGCTGGGGTACAAGGTGTGAGAGGAAAGGCTGACATTTTTGTAACATGCATCAAAATGTAAATACCTGTAAGTGAACTGTGCACATTCAGGAGTTCTGAAAACAAAAATGAAGCACATTTTTTTTGTAATCCTGAAGTGTGATGGAAACAAAGATTTTTCCATTTCCAAGCTTTATTTCGATCTGGTAGACCATAAAAGCAAGAACATAAAATACATACAAGACTAGGTTGAGCAAATAAAAACAACAATGGCCATTACAAGATAAGCCAAGTACAGTGAGTTAAACACAATTCATAACAGTTAAAAAGATGTTAAAATTTTAAAAAGAGAATTAAACATTGATTTCATTTGCAAATGGCAGAGGAACAATTATCATGTGCAAGGGGAGTTAAAAGCTTGCGGCGCCTGTGCCACATGGAGTTTAAAAACGGGACACAGCGAAAACAATAGGGGGTGAGTGTCGGTTCTCAAGACTCTGAAGGCCTCCTGTGACTGTCGGTACCCCAAGTTCCTGCATATTGGTAAGAGCCAGTGCCTCCTGGGTACATCATATTCTGGGCAGAAGAATAGAACATGAATGGGTGTCTCTTCTTGGCTATTGCAGACAGGACAGCTACCAGGGGAAGCTTTTGACCAGTTCTTTGTAAATGCGTGGACCGGCAAGCAACCCAGTCTAAATTGAACATAAAGTTTCCTTGCTATAAACGGATGTACATCATCAAGGAAGGGTTCAAATAAATACTGGTCTTTAAAACTGAGGAAGTCAGAAGTTGAGCGGCCTGGTTTTGTACTCCCTTGAATTTCAGCCAATCTGAACTGTCTATAGGTTTGGACTAGTTCAAGCCGTGATATTGTCGGTGACACTTCCTCAGGGTGGGTCCATAGGTTCGGCCAGCCTAGTCTACGGGACAGATCTTTTATGTGTGTGAACCAGGGTAGTTTACCCACCCCAGGGAGCCCCATAATAGCTTTGAGTTCCGACTGGTAGGCTATTAGCTCGGGGGTCGCCCATAGCCTACGCCAAAAAGACAGAGGTCGCAGTCCGATCTCCTCATCTATGGGTCTTATCCCAAGGTCCATACGTAGGGGGATGAGAGGAGTGCTTTGCAGCAAGCCCAAGAGCTGCCTCATGAACTTGTTCTTGGTTTTGGCCAATCCACCCACAGGGAGGTGTCCCCAAAGTTCTGCCCCGTACATTACAGCACTCCTGATTTGGACTTTGTATATCTCAGTCACTGGGCCCGGTTGTCTAGATGTGGAGTTTCTATAAAGTTTTACTAATCCCCCGGCCATCTGTGCTAACCTTAGGCCTGCCTTGTCTTGCTGTGGGCCCCAGCCAAAGGTTTCCGTCAGTGTGACACCTAAGTAATCGAAGACAGCTACCCTCTCTAGCTGGATACCATTTAGGGTGGGATTGGGGCGAGATGTTTTACTAGGATTAAATACCATGTACTTGGTTTTTAGTGTGTTAATCTCTAGGCCCCGATTTTTACAAAATAGAGAGAAGCTGTCAAGAATCCTTTGTATGCCCATGGGCGATTTGGATAGTAGCAAGGTGTCGTCCGCAAACATCATTGCTGGCACCTTGCCACGGGCAAGCTTTGGGGCATCAGTGTTGGCTACCAGGGCATTAATAAAGAGACAGAACAGAGTGGGGGCCAAAACACACCCCTGCCTTACACCCCTGTTCACTGGGAAACGTGGGGTCAGTTCTCCATGTTTCCCGAATCTCACCTGGGCAAAGTTTCCAGTATGCAATCGCTTGATCAAAGAGAGCAAGTAGGGCGGAATGCCCAGTTGCTCTAAAACTGCCCAAAGTTTGTCACGGGGCACCAGATCAAAGGCTGATTTAAGATCAACGAAGATCAAATAGAGGCTCCCACCCTCTATGGTCACCGTCTTCCAGTATAATACTTGGAGCCTAAAAATTTGGTCGATGGTGGAAATATTTTGCGGAAGCCTGCCTGGTACGGACTCAGAATCTCACACTCATCCACCCAGGACTGGAGACGCTCCAGGACAATCCTGGCAAACAGCTTCTGGGAAATATCAATCAGGCTGATTGGCCTGTAATTGGTGGGCAGGAGGGAGATCCCTTCTTATACACTGGGAAGATTTCTGCCCCTAACCAGGTTTCCGGGATTTTCATGCCATTTATAATGGCGTTGAATATTACACATAAATATGGGCCCCAGATATTGGGCTGCTCCCGAAATAAGTCCCCGGGAATCTTGTCTAGTCCAGGGGCATTTTCCAGAGAAAGCTTCCCAATTGCACTAAGGACTTCGGTCAGGGTGAACCCTAGATCATCTTCAAAGGGGTTCCCCACATCAGGTGACGAGATTTCCCCTGTGGGCTCTATAGTGTCCTGGGTGGAATACAACGATTGGAAATGGAGTTTCCAAGCGTCTACTGCAATATTCGGCTCAATGGGTGAGCTCTCTGAGGAGCCAGCTGTTCTAACCAGGGTCCAGAACCCCCTCATATCTCTGTTGGTGAGAGCCTGTTTTATTGCATCCCATCTTTCAGACACCCACTCCATTTTGGCTGACTTTAGTGTATCTCTATATAAGGCCCGCCTTGTTTTTATCAGAGATCTGTCATTTAATTTTATGGCATCCTTAAGGGCACCCTTTGCCATTCGGCAAGATTTGTTAAACCAAGTGGTTTTAGGGGGCCTCTTGCCTTTAGAGTGTATCAGGGGATTAAAGATGTTGGTCAGGCTGGAGGTCAAATCAGTGTAGATAGCCGTAAGTTGAGCAATGGTACCATTAGGGTTAGGGGTCTGTGCGGCCTGCTCCATTACCAATAAAGGTGGAATAATTAAGGAGTACAGGGCAGCAATCTTGCCTGGTGACTGCTTCAGAGTTTCCCACCTAATTCGCCTCCTGTTGTTATCTAACGATAGATTAGTACCAGTGAGGTTGCTAGTGCTAGGGGGACTATAAAGTTCCGGGAGCTTAAGATCGAGTACCAGAGCGTTATGGTCGCTGTCGTGTCTGGACCAGACAGCGAAGTCAACGACCCATTGCCATATACTTGCTTCCACCAAAATATAGTCCAATAACAATGCTTGCCCTGGTCTATTAAAAGTGGATTTTCCGGGTTGGTCTGACTTGGTACGACCATTGCATGCCCTCAATGCATGGGTTAGTGTAACTGCATTGATCTGTAATACCAGGGGGGTCCAGGCTCTCACCGGAGGAATCAGCGGCTCAGGGATCAGCCAAAGGGAATCCTCGGCAGTAAGCGTAGGGTCAGTCGAGAGAGCTAGGGGCTCGAACTGGCAATTAAAATCAACACCTATCACCAACCTAGTATTCCGGGGAACTAGCTCGATGAATGAGGAGAGCATGTCTATGGTCTGGGATTCCTGGGCAAAAGACACTGGACGGGAATAGATGTTAATAAAAGCAACTTTAGTCCCAGCATTAAAGGTAAGGAGGGTACAAAGGATATCATCCGAGGAGGTGTTCAGCTGTTCAACAGTACAGTCCAAGTGTGTGGCAACCCTTATGCCTAACCCTCCCGATGGTCTGCCTCTGCCCCCCGTGGTTGCTAGCACATTAAAGGTTGCAAAGCCCCTCATGACAGAGTCCTCTCTAGCCCAGGTCTCCTGGAACATACAAACATCATGATGTTGTACAAACTGCGACCAGTCAGGATTTTGAAGTTTGTTTTTGATACCGGCAATGTTCCATGACAACACCTTCAGCTGGAGACCCGTATTCGAGGTGGCATCACACACGGAGGTGCCAACGGGGTTCTTGCTTTGGGTCAAGTTTGGCTCGAGCTCGGGGGCTGGTACTCCCAATTCCACTAGGGGTCTGTCACCGTTCTTAGTTGCCATTGTCAATTCAGAAATGAAGGAGGCTTGGTTGTTTAATACCTCTAGGGTAACGCCTACCGAGCCCTGGAGCCCCAAGTGAGATTTTTGATGTAGTTCACCTAAAGCGACTTGTGTCTCGTCATGAGGTTTGGGGAGTGTGGCCCTGAGATTTTTAAATTAGCCTCTCTATTTGCCCCCCCTAGCCCCTGAGTGGAAGATGGATCGGATGGGATCAACAGTCAATCTACCTCTTCAAGGGCCCCAAACCTATTTGCTACTGCAACATTATACTGTATTCTAGAGGATTGACCAGAAGTGAGGTGAGGTTGTGGCCAATGTGTTGGGGCTCGATTGTAGGGGGTCCATGGTGCTGAGTAGTTGCAAAAATAAAAAAAGGCCAAGGTGTGTAGTTGGATCCCTGTAAGCCGTGCTCGAGGGCTGGGGGACTGGTCAGCCAAAATTCGGACTGTCCGAGGATTACTAAAGTTAATAACTATACAGTCTCCTTTGATTGACTTAGGGTTCTTGCCAACCCATCCCACTCTCCGAACTAATAATATCTCACCCGCCCTCTCATAAGGAAACTGGCCATACCTGGTGAGCCAATAAAGGCACTTATATCTCAGTTCCAGCTGAGTTTCATTCTGGCCAGTTTTTATTTCAGGTGCACCGGTTAATACTATAACATAAGGGAGAGAAGCTGGGGGTAAATCAATTGTTGGGAGGGCCGGGGGGGCTAGGCCTGCGTGCACATTGTCTACTGGGTTGTGCACTTCCCTACCCGTCATCTGATCAGGATGGGAACTCACTCTCTGCATACTAGGACCCATGGTACTAGGAACATCCCACCTAGTTTGTGCCCGGTGTGTACCGGGTTCCTCGCCAGGGGAGAAATCGTTACCCACATGGGCGGCTCTGGGAGTCCCTATCTTGGGAGCACACGTAGTGGTAAGGCATGATGGAATGGTGGGAGTACCACTTCTGGGTGGTAGAGGTTGCCATACTTGGTCCGTCTGTGTACTGCAGTCTTTCTTCTCCACCGGGGTCGGCAAGATGTTGACCAGAGGGTTGCCAGGTGCACACGGGGTGAGCGTCTGACCGCTGGTTCTATTCCCAAGATGGAGCACTAACTCTTCTTTAACGATAGCTCTCATCTGTGCCTCTAATTCCACTATCAGGTTCCTCACCCAAGAAGGACATTCAGGGTTTTTGTGAGAGTTTAAAGGGGGTTCTACCACTCTTCCCAGTCTGGCTAGTTCGCCCTCCTTGGGACAGGTTTCTGGGCTGGGCTTATTATTTGTTCCTATCCCATTGCCTGTCTTTTGCCTCGTGGCTTTAGGCAATGTAGTGGTTGTTCTACCTTTGCGGGATTTCGGTTTTACTGGGGAGGGATGTGTGGGTGAAGACAAAATCTCGCTAGGTCCAGATAAGGATTTTAATGGACTAAGGATAGAGCCCGGGCTAGATTGTACAGAGATAGGTGGCCCTAGGGATTGAGGGAAGAGATCTGGGGTTAAGGATAGTCGCCTCTCAGTGAGCTCAATTTCTGTCGAGACTACCCCGATAGCTCTCTGGAGCATCCTATCGATTGAAGTTTGAGGGAGTGGGGCCGGTAGTAGCACTGGAGGTGTTTTTTTTGAGTACACAACCACGCTTCCCCATATCCAAAGCAGAAGGAAAGACAATTGTACAATTGATGCTAAAATGAAACTAGTTGAACACAAGCCCAAGGGTCAGGTTGACGATAACCAATCAACTGGGTTTCAGAGTTGGTCAAGAACCAGACGAAACCTTGACCTTGGGGACACAAAGTGCAACGTGCTAATAGGTTTGGCAAAGAAAGGGCATGTAAACACAGGCCATAAGGTGCAGAGTGCTGAGACTAGCAAGATCTGCCCCCAAAGGACAAAGTGCAACGTGATAGTAAAATTGGCAGCAGAAGGACATGTAAACACGGACCATAAAGTGTAAATGCTGAGGCTAGAAAAGTCTGGCCCCAAGGGACAAAAGTGCGACGTGCTTAATGTGTTTGGCAGCTGTTTTAGGCATGTAAACAGATTACAGTCAATAAAGTGCGTCGTAAAATGTCCCAATATTAGGTGTAAAACAAGTCCAATAAGGTCCAATCAGCCAACGCCGAGATAGAAGGTGATTCTTAACATTAAACTCAGTCAGCTTGGCCGTAAGGCATACCAGTTCCAAATGACTACACGAGGGGAGGTGTCAACTGCAAGTGCAGGGTCTGTTAAAAAAGAAGTCACACAATACCTTTCTGCCGACTCTTGTGGAGGACGAGGAACTGAACTCTTGGAGGTAAGGGGGGTGGCCCTGCCCTGCCTCTTCCTGGCGATGACGGGCGAAGGACGGGCCCGCCCTTGGCCCGGGCTTTGCCCGGGCGTGGCCCGCGCAGGTCCCGCGCCGCGGGGAGCGAGGCAGCGCTTTAAGCGCGATGGTGGTGCCTCCCCCTCGTGAGCGGCAGTGGGAGAGAGTGACCGGTGCACCCTGGGACTTGTGGACCCACCAGGGTGAGGTGCGCGGTAACAGGAATGCGGGCGGCAACAGTCAGGGCTGCCTGGGACTCCGGTCCCACCAGGAAGCTTGCGGAGATGCCCCAGATGTCAGCCCAAGCAGAGGAATGAAGGTAGCAGCGTCCCGCGCTGCGGGGAGCGAGGCAGCGCTGTAAGCGCGATGGTGGCGCCTCCCCCTCGTGAGCGGCAGCGGGAGAGAGTGACTGGTGCACCCTGGGACTTGTGGACCCACCAGGGTGAGGTGCGTGGTAACAGGAATGCGGGCCGCAACAGTCAGGGCTGCCTGGGACTCCGGTCCCACCAGGAAGCTTGCGGAGATGCCCCAGATGTCAGCCCAAGCAGAGGAATGAAGGAAGCAGCGTCCCCAAAGATTTTAATAGGATAAAAACAAATCAACACAACTTTTCTTGGTGATGCGCAAAGGATAAATATTCACTGAAACCCAATTTACACACATCATTTGTGTACAATACACTTCTACTAGTAAAACTGTGTGCCTGTGCAAATGTAGTGGCCATTTCAATGGAACATGTTCTGTCTGTAAATGACAGTGCGCTACCATATGATACTTTAGTTACAATAAAAAATCGCCCGCCTCATATCCATTAAAACTAGGTGGGTCACGAAAATTTGTCAAAGTAGGTTGTAGTCCCAAAATGTGTGGGAAGCACTATATTACTATAGGGTTTCGTGACTGCTGGATGTTTTCTCATTCCATCAAAGTTAATAGTTTCAGGTCCGGATGCCAGGAATTAAAATGTTGACGCAGAACAAAGAAATTCTGTTGATAGATCTAAATGGAGATTTTGTGGATTATAGTTCTATATGAAAGTCCTGGCTCGCCTTTTAACTCTGGTTGAATCTCTGCACTTTTCTACGTGGTTACTGATACAAGTGGGAGCATCTCACCCCTTTGGCACAGAATGAGAGTACTCTCAAGCAGTGTAATGTTTGACGTGGAGGCACATGGCATGCAGGAGAGGAAAGCTCACTCGTCCCTGTAACATATGGAGCCATGATGTTGAAAGTTTGCAAAGACGCATAAAAAGAGTGCATATTCATTTCTACCATTTCACCAGTTGTGTAATAAGTATTGTGGGCAACTTAGCATGAAATATTGCTCAAATGTGAGCATTAAATATACTATGGAATTGCAATAAGTTCTTCTGTAAACATCAGCTTGACATTTTCCTGTAAAAACACACATTCTGATTCCTAATGTTAGCTTTTCATTTTGGATACCTAAATGCAATTCACCCAAACAAAAGAAAAATTAAATTTTGTCCCAAAAATACCAACTTTATATTTTTGCTGAATCAATGAGTTTAACCATCGAACACCAGTTTGGAATTTTTAGAAAGAAGTCACTTTTTTTTACTGCACCACATGAACAAAATCTGCCTCACATGCCTGTAGAGTACTATCACATTCCAAGGATGTTGAAAGGATGCTCGTGGTAGATATCAAGGATGCCCACCCTATACCAGGATGCAAGTCCGATATCACAGTTAGCCACCCTACGCCTGGGATGCCCACCATTATGCCTTGGTAGGTCCGCGATACTGACATCAATGCTAATAATATATCAAATATAACCACCTTATGCCAGGCTCACCCTTCTGTCAGGAATGGCCACGTAATGCCTAAGATTGCAATAATAAATCAATGGGAGGCACATTACATCAGGGCCACCCTAACTTCAATAAATCTCACAACATAACTTTGAGGTCTGCTTTATGGTAGGGCCACTATAAAGCCTTGAAAGACTGCAGTAAACCCAGGAAGACCATCACAATGGCCAAAATGCCAGCACTATGCTGATGAGAGTCTCACGAGTACCATCATGATGACTAGTCCATCCGCAGTATGCCAAGGAAGGCACAACATCTTGAATCTTAAAAATGACATTGAGGGCCACATTTACAAGGTCACCATAATGCTTAGAATGCCCACCTCAATCTCTATCCATGTCACTGTTGCCTCATCTTCCAGTACCCCAATAATCTTCACATCTTTTTAATTTGATCACCTCTATTTATTCAGTTTACCTCAGCTTCCTTTCCATGGCTTTTCTTTCTCCAGCATCAGTACCTCCCCCTCTGTGTTCTGTTGATTAATGTTGCTCTTATCCCGTTTCTGTCCAAGCTCTCATCGTTCATCTTTGTATGCGTCTGGTCATGCACTTACATCAGTTTTTCTTTCCTCCTTTATTTCCTCTCACCCGTCTTATTTCTCAGTTGTCTCCTCTCTCTGCCTCAACTCAACTCCTAATTCCTCTTTTGCCATCTCAATCCATTTTCACCAACATCTGCCTTAGTGTCTACATTGATTTTTTTCCTGGATCTTTCATGTTTTCCTTTCCAACTTTTCCTATCCTGATTAGTTTTTTCTCATTTCTTCTGTTTTCTGTTTATATGTATTTCTGTCCATCTTCTTTCACTGCTTTTTCCCTTCTCTAATTCCCTTTTCTTAGTTTTCCCTTTCCTTTGTTTCTTCATTGTATGACCATTTATTCTTTCTTTCCATATTTCCTTGTTGTTATCTTTCTTTTAATCTTTTGGGCCTTCTCGTTGTCCTGTATATATTTCTTTAATTCCTGTGCTCCTTCCTCCTCTTCTTTCTTTCTCTTTCTTGTACACGCTTTCCGTTTGCTCTCACGTTTTATCTCCTTTCTACGCCCACCAGTTCACTTTCCACTCCCCATCACTGTGCTTGGGTCCTTTGACACCCTTCAAATGCACACATCAGCTCCATCTATTCTTTGGCAGTGATATTCTTGAGTTTATGTGTGAAGAGCTGTGACTTTGACCAAAGCTGATGGGGCGCAAAGTAAACAATTCAAATGAACAATATAATAAAGACCTGTTGCTTTTGGCCAGTAGCCAACTCCCTCTCCAGCTGCTGGAGCAGAGGTTTGTGACATCATGTGCTGTGTGCACATTTTCATATGTGGGCATTATATCAAAAGATGTATGAGTTGCTGTTTGCCCTTAAATTATAAAGACAAAACATGCAAACAAAGCAATAAATGCACAAAAAGATATTCTCAGCAGCTAAAACCACCACATAAAAGTAAGAGATCCTTGGTGTGCATGCAGATCTCATCATTCCGACGAGGCCAGAACCTGCTGAAACTGGCCCTATTAGAACTAAGAGGCTGCTCCTCATGAGGGATATTTCCCTTACTAAAATTCCATACATTAAATATTCTCCAGTCTCCTGTCCTTTATGTTCTGTGATTAGTGACTTATGATTTTTTTTTGTACAACTGCAGCTTTTGTGCTGAATAATCCTAATGAAGATTTGCCAACAATTAATTAAGTTGAGATGAAAAGCCTTTTGGAAATTACGAGCAAGAAAACAGATTCAAATATTACATTTTTGTCTGCCAAAATTATTTCCATTTACGCTAGCAATTCCATTAATGAACACGCCAGATGAAAATATATATTTCTATTGAACCTCTAGAAAATTGGCAGCAATGTAATTCAAAAAAATAAAATATATGCCTCTGCATTAGTCATGTGGAAGTAAGTGAGTCTGGATTCTGCTTCTCATTTTTCAACGTGCATTCATTTTTTAATTATCAAAGAAAGCGATTGCTATAAAATTGAATTCACAGAACAAAACGTTTTTTAGAGTCTGCCTTTACAGCTGGGTTCGATTTTTGGGAGGTGAGAAGAGTGAAAATGGTTGCATGGTGGGCGCAGCAGTCTTATGTGTCATTTTCAAAACATAAAAACAAATTCAGTCGTATTGCCTTTGCAAGTACTTGTCCAACTGTGACAATGCAACAAAACCACGACAATGGCAGAAAGCGTGCATTTAAATAAGCATAACATAACCTCATATACCTGCAATGAACCTAATCATGTCAAATGACTGTGTGGTGAGCTAGTCTAGATGTATTTGAGGTTATTGGACCATACACGACAAATAAGGGTTTACAAGGTACTAAAAACGATAGAACCAATAGTATAAATGACAATTCTCTGATTATGGAGAATGAAGCATGGACGCCTTTGAGGTACTAGCATTTCCTACATTTAGTACTTACACACCAGATCTAGTCTCCATGTTAAAATCCAATGGCATTATATGCTTTTATCAGGAAACGATTTGCCAATTTAATAGACTCCATTTTGACTTATTCTCCATTTATTCTTTCCACCCACACTTCAGTCTCACCTTCTTAAATTCGTAAATACATGACAAAATGTTCAATAAAACTGTTAATCAACCCGTGGGTTGCGATTTGGAATTCTGTTATTTGGCGTAGTAATTCTTTTCTCGATTCCCGCTTTTACAAATAGATTTAGGCCAGGCTGTGGCCTGTTTTTCTAATCTGCTTCCTCTTTTGATAATTTTGGATCTGGCTGTGACACAGTCGTTGAAAGTTAACTTCTTTGGTGGTGGGAAATAAATAACTAAGGTCCACTCGTATCTAAATGCTGAGAACGTTTCTCCTGGTCACTCCTGCATACCGCAGTTCCTCGGGCCGTCTTCCAGGCCCTGTTGTCCCTCTCCCGCCAGGACTCTTGCAGGGTCTATTCCAGAGAGGTCAGCTGGGCCTTTTAGAGTCAGAAGTCCTTCTGCTTTTGTTTCCCTGAAGCAGGTAACAGGAGAGCAACCAACTGACCCTTGAAGTGCAGTTCCAGTCCCTGGGTGTCAGTGGAAGTTAGGAGTCCTTGAACCTTTTTCTTCCAATAGTCAGGCAGAGTCTTCTTCCATCAAGATGCTTTCTGCCTGCTACAGGAATGTTCTGAGGTGGTGGTGGTGAGTTTCCTATCTTATTCTGTACAGTAGCAGTGATTTGAGTATGCCCTGCCCCAATTCAGACTACTTTCTCACATAATTCCTATTTCCTTTTTAGAATGTGCTTCTTAGTTTACTGCAAACTTTTCCAAATCCCTTAACCTAAATAGCTCTAGCCTTCCTCTGGCTGCAGGAGTATTGCCCATCTTTCTACCCACTCCCCGATAGAAATGAGGTTTCCTCATCTCTGTCAGTGCTAAAATTCCCTCCTGCTTAAGACATAGACAGAAAGTTGAGGTTGCTCGTGAGAATCAATGGATGGAGTTCTTGACAGACCTCTTTGGCATTTCCACTTCAAAGGAAGAAATTTGAAAGTCACCTGTATTACCAGGTGGTCCTGTCGAGCTCCCAGAAGACTTGTTTCTCCTTAATGACCCCTGTTACCAGCACGCCTACCTTCCTGTTGCCAGAAGACAAGAAATTGTCTTCAAGGAGGACAATTGTTTTTAAGGCTCAGCTAGGGATGTATGTTCAGTCTCCTGACCAGGGCTGAGAGGAAAACCAGTTTTAAAAGAATTTACTATAAGCCATCACAATGTGTACTCTTATAAAATCGCTTTTCCACTTAAGTTATTAAAAATCTACTTTCACTAGCAAATTTGATTTTTAATACTAAATGGAAAAAAAACTCTTAATGACTGCTGTACAATTTCCAATGTCGAAATAGGAAGAAGCGATTATTTCATAGCATAACTAAGTAAAAAAATGAAGCTTCTCCTACACAGTAAAGCTGTTTTATTTGTAATGATTCACAGTACATTGAAACTGTAGTTCAGCCAGAGAGCAAAAATGAACCCTGGAACCATTAATTTTTATTTAACATATGGATGGTATAAATACACACTGCAGCCCATACATGCCATGAAAATTCCAGACACTGGTGTCGCAGTAGACGGTTGGGAAGGGTGGTTACTGTCAAAAGGAAAGACAATTTTACTTGTTAGATACATATATTGAGGTATGAGAAAAAAAAACATGCTAGGGCAATTTCCCTGATGCAAGCAAATGAAGGAAGATGTTGGATCAACGTAAATGAAACTTGCTATAGCACTCAGCAACTACAACAAGGCATTGTGTCCAGTGGCTAGTGGTGTTCAAGGCTGCTGAGAGATCCAGTCTACAAGTCTGGCTTTTGACTTGAACTGAAATGAGTCCCTCTTTGGTGTTAAGTAGTGTGAATTCAGTTCCATGGCATGGTCAGAAGCCTGACTGAAAGTCAAGGAACACCGTGATTTTGAACTGAACAAAGAGTTGCTATCATAACACAGATTTCAATGTTTTTTCAATGGAATGGGGACCCGAGTTATCTTGTAATTGGTGGGGTCAGCTTTTAGCATCTCAAAGAGCAGCTGGAGCATAACATGTTTATGTATTTTAGGCACATCTTCTGCTTTGATGAGAGTAGTCAGAAGGGAAGCAATGTCTAGCCCTATGTTAATGACAGATGTTTGATAGTGGGCAGTGTTTTTTGAAGGAAGATAAAAGAATCATATCAAAATGTTTCTTCACAATGGAGAATACTAAGAGCCTTGTCCAGCAGTTTTCTCTCACACTGTGGTTTGAGGCAAACGTGGAATAGATGGTGTAATGTTTGCACAAGGAATTATGGTCTTGCTATGCAACACTGATGTTTTCATAGGTCACGTCAGTGGCAATGGGAGTGAGCTTTGTTGGTTTTAGTGCCAGCTCATCAATGTGGATTGGAACAAGTTTTTGGAGGAACTATCAGTGTTTGTCTTCCATCACTGTGCTTTCTTTGCTCTGGTGATGACACACGTGTATCCCAATTGTAGATTAAGCAGTCTCTGGGGTCTGACAGGCTTTTCTATTCCCAAAACGTAAGCAGAAGCTGCAAAACCTCTTTCGGAATTTGCAGATTTTTGGGAGCAGCACTGAGTCATCCGCGAAGAGGAGGCTAGTCAACAAATTGATTAGCATCGTAGATAGCTTTACAGATACTTCAGTCAGATATGTATCCATATATTTATCTTACAGGCCAAAATACTAGAGGCCAGCATATACCCTACCTTACAATACTGAGGATATGGGATTTGTCCTCAGTTCTACAATAGGATACCACTTTACTTTTGCATATTTCTGTAAAGAAGGTCTTAGAATAACTGTTTCGGAAAGAGCCGCTTATTGTTTGATTCTTAAAATACTGTCCTGTGTTCCTTCTAAGTGAACAAATGCAACACAGAGAGTCTTCTGTCACATGATTTCAGTTTAGATAGGAACAGCACAATTTAGCATTTTATTTTTAAATAATACCTTTAACAAGTTTACATGAAAAGTCAGTTTCACCAAGTTCCTACAGGTGACATAATGAGGTAGAAAACAAGAGATGAGCATTCCCATTTAGAGGGAATCTAAAATGTGCTTAGCAAAATCTAATCCTTTTAGCTTGAAATGTAGATATGATAAGCAGAATTTTGAAACAGAAACCAAGAAATCAGAAAACCAAAATCATAAAATATACAGAGATATTGCTTTCTTTTAACAGAAAGTTTTTAAAAGCAGTGTTAGTGCCCTTAAGAGAATGCAGGAAGGCGTGGCTTTTCTTTCTTATACAGTCCTGGATACTTTTTGCACAGAGGTGTGCATGAAACCTGAAATACTGAGGTTCGGGAAGCTGAAACCCCGTTTATTATGCCCTACCTTTAGATAATCAAATAATCAAGGCATTCTCTCCCCTTTCATCTTTTCTCTCTCGCATAAATATTGCATGTAGGCTCAGAGAATGATTTGTCAAACTTGTTGAACGCATCTCCCACGATCACATATGCACAAGGTGGCACCTTCGTCCAAATACTTGTAATTCTAATGCAAAATATCAAGCTTTGCAGAATCTTCTGGTCACACTTAACACTACTTAAGTAAAAAGCTTGATTTTGTAGAAAATGAATGAATGAGATAAAGCTTCGTGTATGTCAAAGTATGAGTGAGTGAGTGTACTTTTCAGATGTCAAATAGTCCCACATGCATTCCAAAGGAAGTACTACAAGGGGGCAGAAGGACACACTTAAACAGACAATACTAAGATGGTGAGAATATAATACGCTTCTTGGCTCATCCAAGAAGTGAGCCAGTGGCTGAAGGGGCTCACCAGATAAGGCAAATAGTTTGAAGGGGGTGACCCAAAGTCCATGTTGTGTGTATTGAACACAACAGGCTGGCTTTCCCAGGCCTAAAATGAGGTCACACAAACTCCTGGCTAAGAGAATCAAATCCTGTCCGAATGTTTGATTTTCTTTGCTTTAGTGTATGCTAATTTCGCCTTAGTGAAGAGTAAGTGAATTTCAAGATCTTATTTCCCATTGACAGTATTTTCTGAAGGTCCAGGATTACACCATCTGTGGGACTCCATACATTAAGGGTTAGTTATGATTACAACATCAGCACTACTTTCCGTAAATTCTGAAACCCACATATTGTGTAGGAAGAGTAATTATACAAAGTGATAAGTTTATCAAACTCAGCCCTAGCTCTTGGTGACTTAAATAGCAATGGCACTGGAGGGTCAGAGGACAAGGTATTTTATTCCAGGGAAAGAACCATGGTACAGGATGCCAGAAAAACATGAAATTGGGACTGAAGGTATCAAGAAGAAGAGCAGCCTATTGATGGACCTGAATGATAATGAGACAAACAGCTAGTATCTTTCCTCAGCGAAGGTGGCATATTGGGAAAAGAAAGCAACGGTTTCTTTGGACAAACTTATGGAATAGTAGGTTTCAATAATGCATGAAGGACCAGAGAAGATAGAGGTGCATTTGTTCAAGAGGATGATGTACAGAATCAAGGGCTATACTAAAACATTTTCTCAAAGACATGGAAAGAGTAAAAACCTTTGATCCATCGTGCCCCAAATTTTGATAACAGTATTTATAATCTGCATTCTGATGAAAAGTTGATTGGCAAGGTAAGTAGAAGGGGAGATCATACGGGGTAGAGGGAAGACATGAACAAAGGCACAGCAATTAAGAGATAACGTGTGTTGAACGGTATCCAGTCAGGGGGTAAGGTAGTTGGCAATTTCTGCGTTAAGCCCAGAAAGCACAAATGAACAATGGGAAGGTTGGGAACACATGAATATGTTCAGAAGAGGTAACAGGGAAGGACACGATACACATAGGGTTTCATACTTCCTCTGCATCCAAGAACAAGGTGAAAAGAAGGGGTTAATGTTTTTAAGGAATGAAGCTATCTGTAAGCAGAGATTGATGAGAAATTAGAGAGAAGCTTGTGACACACTTGATGTGAGTTGAGGTGGATCTGAGAGGTCACAGAGAGAGACATGGAGGACATATTAGAAAGTGGTCAACACAGTCAGTTGTGCATGTTGATTTATAGAGAAATGCAATAGAAGTTGCAAGGTGGTAGAGGCCCCTACAAGACAGAAGCACTGAACAGATTTAGGTTAGTGAGGGAGTAATGGCAGAGATTAGCATTAAGAACCATTCAGGAATTAGACAAACGTATGGGGATGTCTCGGTACTATTTTGAGAATGGTTTGGAATGTATCGACTGGACCGTTGTGTGCAAAGGGAAAAGTGTAAGTCAGTCCTTTCTCTTAATTGCAAAGGCCCTGGGAGTTCATCTGCTGTCTAAAATGTGAGAAGACATTTGGAGTGGAAAACCTATTGAATTATTGAAATAACTAGTCAGGGATGTGAGTTGTTAAAGAGATTTAAAAGAGGAAGTATATGTGCCAGAAAATGAGTTATTAATTTTGGTGGCCCTACCAACAGTCTGATTAGACCAAAACACAGTTATGAGAGAATATCTACGCAACACCTGGTGGCTATGACACAAGTACCAGGCAATCCATAGAAAAACGCTTGTTAACTTCAAGCAATACTAACAATTTCAAAGTAAAGAACTCAACACAATAAAATACCCCAATCAACTGAGAAAAATAGAGAAATATTATAATAAGGAAAGATACATGAAGATAATAAAAATAGGTTAAATTGTCAAATAGAGAAATATTAAATAAGCAAAGATACATGAAGATCATAAAAATAGGTTAAATGGAACCCAAATGAATTTTTAACATTTTAAAGCAAAACACACTTAGAAATACTAAAGTGCTATAGGAAACAGCAGCTCCTAGTAGAGTAGCACAGAGGAGTGATATCAGGATGACTGTGATAGAGAGGAGGTTGGATACACCAAGCGGGATGTACCGGTTAAAGTTTTTGCCTTTGTACTTACTCTCTGAGGTGGAAGTCAAAATCTTCCAGCAAGGCAAGGTCCAAGGCTGTGGCTGGCAAGGGTCCCTCAAAGTCAAATATGTATTTGTCAAGCTTTTGCTGAAACCAGTGGTTTTGGTGCAATAACTTCCAAGCAGGATAAGGTCAGATTTGGTGGCTGCCAAGGATGCGTTGTTGGTCAGATAGATTTGTTACCTTGCCCCAGTCAAACGTTTTTACATTTTGGCTTAGTAACACTTTTGGAAGTCAAAATCCTCCAGCAGAGCAAGAATTAAAGCTGTAGTTGGGAAGGTCTCCCCAAGACTAGATATCTTTACTGCGATGTCCTGCAGAACCTGGTTTCAGTGTGGCAAAAATCTTGGAGTGGGCCAAACCTGCTTTTGTTTTCTTGCCCACCTATGGTGTAACCTTCATGGTTCAAGCCTCAACATCTTGTCCCAGTCCTCTGAAGCTATTCACTGCAGATATCTGGGCACTAGAACACTCTCCAGCCAAGTCTTCTGCAAGATCAATTCTTCTCTGGTCAGGTTGGCCCTCTTTGAGATTGGAATCCTTCTGATTTTTGCATACCTAAACTGGGAAAACAAGAGGGCAACCACTTGAAGACCAGTTCCAGTCCCTGGGTGCCAGGAGGAGTTAGGAGTCCTTGTTTCATTGAGTCCTTTACTTCCAGCCAGGAGCCCGTAGCCAGGAGTCGAAGCATTCTCGTGGAAATTTCCCAGGTCAAGGAATGTTCTGAGGAGAAGGTCATTGTTATGCCAGATTTAAGCGAGTGACTGAGAAAACTCTGCCACTCAATCTTAACTATTTTATTGCAGTCCTTGACTTCCTTTTGCAGCCCTTACTCTTTGCCTTATTGTAAAATCACCCAGGAGCCTCTATTTAATTAGTTTTTTTGCATACATTTTTATTGACTTTTCATGACACAAGTTATACATCTCAGTTTACCATCTGGCTTACAAATCACATTACTCATTGGTCACAGCATACACTTCGAGATAGGAATAAGTCCCAAAAAATCATATCAATGCAAACAACTTTTGAGCACTCTTGTTTATGTTGTATATGGATATGGAAAAGGCTATAATTTCAATTATGCTTTTTCAGTTTTCAGAAGCAGTTTTAGAATCACTTTGTTGCTTCTCTTATAGCAATAACATTCCCTTCCCAGGTATGTTTCTGGTGCAATTTGAGCATATTGTTTCTCCCCATTGCAGCATGCTTTATTGTCTCTCCTATTTCTATCATATCACTTGGTCCATCCAGTATACACCTTACTACAGAAGTTATCAGTATGTATTTACAAATTGTGTATATATCATTTTATTATTGTGGTTAATGTTTCCAAAATGATTCCAAGTTCAGATCACAAACAACCATTGGATTGTTCTATTTATATATAAGACTTTCAAGGTGTGGCACCCTTGTCAATTCTGTCACCCATTCTTCTTGGGTTGGAACCATCTGTTTACTCCAGTGATGAAGGATCCATGACTTTGTCACTGGAAACTCCATTTCTAGCCATCGTCGACTTTGGTTAATGTATATCATGCAATCAGCTATGTCATGTAAAATAGCTAAGCCGTCTGATGAAATTAATATTGCATCTCCATTGGAAGTTAATATATTTCATACACCTGCACAGTAGCATTGCATTTCTGACCTTCCGATACTTTATGTATCATCTACTCTGCTCACCTTTCCAGCAGTATGAGTGCGACAAGAACCCTGCTTTATTTAGTCAAAGTATCGTCCACTGCCAATTATAGAGAATTTTAAAGTAAAACATTTAAGTTTACCTACCTTTCAGAGATAATAGTAGGTTTCAATATATGTGATTCATTTATTCCTGCCATAGGATCCCAGCTGCATCCAATACTGAAGTTGAGTATTGATGGTCAATTAGTATGCTGTATAGGTCCATGATCGCTCCACTATATTTCTCCATATTCTCTAAAGACACTCTAAATTGGTACCTGTTATAAATGGGGGTTTCTAGTTGGCTGAGGTAGGCACCTTGTCCAAGTAGGGACTCTACCTTCTAGTCAGGGCAAGGGGATTACACCCTTTAGATAACCCCTCCTAAACCCCTTGGTAGATTGGCACGGGCAGACAGGCTTATCTCAGAGGCAATGTGTAAAGTATTTGTACCCCAAACACACAGTAACACAGTGAAGACACTACAAATGGACACTGCTCCAGTTAAGAAAAATAAAGTGTCTTTATCTAAACCAAACGACCAAAATGACAAAAAAGAAACATACATATATCACCATAACACTTTGCCAACTAGGCAATTGTCAAAACATCATAATAAGTGCAATAAGGTAAATACTTATATGTTACACATGTCATAAAACACCATACACCATCACTGTGCATATTATGCAGGTCCTCAATGATACCTGTTATTCTATCATTGCACGGTATAAATCGACATACATCTTAAATCAGGGCACAAATATGGAGCTTTTTATGACACATTATATGAATCACGCATGTCACCAAAACATCAGCACACACATGCATCATGTGGTGAGTAAGAACACATAGTCCCCAAGGCACATAGGATGAAGCCCACCTGCACTCCTAGTACATGTTAGGGGGTACGTTAGGCACCAGTTGCCGGGCCAAACCGCACCTGCTTGCCTATTACTTTCAGGTTGGTAACTTTACTTATTTCCCTGAATGCGGCAAGTGAAAATCAAGCAAGTGAAAATCAAGCAAGGAGACCTCGGCCGGTCTCTCCCGCAACGGGGTCAGCAAAGGTAACTGCCCGCATTCGCGTGGTGCAGCTGCTGGCCAACACAGCCTTCCTGGCTATACAATCAGGTCGCCACTGAGGTCCGTACCTGGAGCAGAGTGATCCCCATGTCCCTGGGGCGCCGCTTTCTCTTTTTGAAAGGAGCCCTGGGCCCTGGTAGACAGGTTTATGCACAGGCTACTCGGGTGGGCGGCAAGTGTCGGCCTCAACTGTGCCTCCCTGCACGTCCACTCGAGAGTGAGGGCCGCACTGGGAAGTTTCCTTGACGTGCAGCGAGGATTCAGCACGCCAGCCCAACTGACGGGGCCCCTCCGAGGGGAGTCCTCGTAGTGCGGCAGGCAAGTCGAGCACAGCAACGGCCCAGCACGCATCCGAGAGCAATTGGTTTCTCCCGCAGGGGAATCTCTGGCAAACCCAGACCAGAGTGTGCTGCTCAATCTGGACAGCGGCGTTGGGTGAAGATTTGAGCTGGGCAAAAAATGCTCCCCTAGCTCTAAGCCCAAGAAAAGGTAGGGAGCAGTCCTCTACAAGCTTCCCTGCCAGAGAACATGTCAAAGCTCTCACCACATGCTACCTTGTACACCGGCAAAGAACAATTCCAGCCTTCTCCTGTTCAGGATAGAAGCAGCAACTGCAAGCCAACCCACCCCTCGCACATCAAGGGGCAGCACTCCTCACACAACTTCCTTTCCGGACAGGTTCCTTTTTTATCCTGAAAGGATCTTTTGAAGTCTTTGATTTCCCTGAGACTTTCAACATGAGTCAAGCTCTATATCAAGCCCTTGGAGATCTTCTCAATCAGGATACCACAGCAGGGCAAAAAGAGTCGGACCTTTTCCACTGCCCACAAATAGAAGTAGTAACTGCAGGCCAAACCAACAAAGCAACAACACAGCAAAGGGGCAGTACTCGTCCTGGCAGCTCTTCCACTCTTCTTCTTGGCAGGGTCCTCTTGGTTTCAACAAGTGATCTAAAGTTCTAGGGTCTTAGGTCCAATACTTATACCCCACTTTCTCATAGTTCTCTTTGTGGCAAGGGTCTCTGAGCCCAGTTCAAACCAGTTCTCTCCTCCCTGGTCCAGCTCGACCACAGGAGGTGGAGACAGCATTGTGCAGAGGAGACACCGCCAATTCAGATGCTTATAAAAACTCCTCCCACCACTCTAAATAAGGATAGGTCTATTCCGCCTTGTTATGGATCAGCCAGGAAAGGCAGGACATGCCTCAAACCCACTTGTGACTGTCTAGAGTGAATGCACATTACCAGCTCCTGCCACGTAACAACCAGACAGTGAATACACTAACATGCAGAGGCACACAGAATGGTAAAGCAAGAAAATGCCCACTTTCTAAAAGTGGGATTTTCAAACACACAATTTAAAAACCACCTTCACTAAAAGGTATGTTATTACATTCTGAGTTCAGAGGGCCTAAACTCCATTTCTCTATCTTGTCCCAATGGAAAGTTGCACTTGTAAGATGTTACAAGGCAGTTCCAATACTAACCTATAGGACAGACAGCCTTTCAATAGTGAAAAACAAAGTACACAGTATTTCACTATCAAGACATGTAAAACACACCAGCACATGTCCTACCTTTAACATACACTGCACCCTGCCCATGGGGGTACCTTGGGCCTACCTTAAGAGTGACTTACATGTAAGAAAAAGAAAGGTTAGGGCCTGGCAAGTGGGTGCCCTTGCTATGTCGGCATGGCAGTTTCAAACTGCACGCCAGTCACTGCAGTTGCAGGTCTGAGACACATTCGAAGTGCTACATGTCTGGGTGGCACAAACAGTGCTGCGGGCCCACGAGTAGCATTTTATTTACAGGCCCTGGGCATACACAGTGCACTTTACTAAGGACTTCCCAGTAGACCAAATATGCTAATAATGGACAACCAATCATAATCTCAATTTACAAAGAGAGCATATGCACTGTAGCAGTAATCAACAGTGGTAAAGTCTCCAGAGTCCCAACGCCAACAAAAACAGGTTGGAAAACTGGGAGGAAAAAGGCAAAAAGTTTAGGAATACACCTGCAAAAAGGGCCAGGTCTAACAGTACCTTATGACTAGAACGCTTCTTTAGCTTGCTATTTAGGCAGTGGTACAACTGCTGATGTTTCCCATTATTTAGTCAAGTCTAGTTTAAATTCTATCGCTAAGTCAGTAACCAATCATATCTTCTTGTCTTCAAGGACGCGGTTTAGCTTATTAGTACTGCCCACCTTCCACACCTTCCAGTTACAGGGAACCACCTATTTTAGTACTCTAAATATTTCAAATAGATGTGAATGCATGTATCCATGGGTCTAATTTGAGAAATGTGTGTGCTGTCATTTCTGTGAGCATATAAATAACTATCTTGTTTTCGGTCCTGTTTAGGGATGGGGTAGCAGCATATGGCTTTCATTTTGCATTCACATACGATAATTTTGCTTTGATTGATAACACACGAGCTCATTAGTAGTATATTAACTGAAAAAGGTGATTGACCTAATAATGCACACCTATGTGTGGTAACCTGAGTCCACCTTAAATTGTGTATGTGTATAATTTCTTAAATTTCAACCTGGATTTTAAAGTACCCCATATGAACAATTTAATGTTGATATCAATCTTATTAAATAAGATGTTTCTATACAAATGGCCAGCATACTGAATACACAATTGAACCTAGGTGCAACCACCATTTTAATGGCTTCTATCCATCCCCATAGTGATAAATGTAATTGTGCCCTTTTTGCATACTCAATTTCGGTTTTCTCTGTGACTGGATTTATAATATCTTGTGCATGACTTGGACTCCACTGTTCAGGAGACACCTTCGGTAATGCAGTCTACATTTTACCCATATCATTGGGAAATTGCCTTTGCTAGCTCTGGTGACGTATCTGCAAAGTTGCACTGCTTCACTCTTTCTCCAAATTATCTTATTGGGAAAACCAGTCTAAAAGTGCTATTAGAGTGGAAATGGAAGTATGAAGTTTCATTATAGTCATTATTATGGTCAGCATATAACAATGTCTTAATTGGTCTTGCCCTGGTAGGAATCCCTGATTCTGCTTTTGCAGTTTGGTTTGCTGCTGCCAATGGTTCCAGGGTGAGGAGGAATAAAAGGGGTAAGTGCGCAGACCTATTATGTGTCTCACCTGATCCAAATGGTATGTGATAGATGACTACCACAGTTTATCTGTCCCAAGGGTGATTAGTATTTGCCATTTTACCCTCTTTATTACTTCCTGGTCCAACCAAAACATTTCCTTAACTCTGAAAAGATACAGCGTTCTACTCTGTTGAATTATTTTTCATGATCAAGAGATATAGCCATGTCTTCTTCTTTTAAATCCTTGCTTTTCTTCAGAATGTGTGCTGGTGTCCTCAAGTGATATCTAGATGATTGGCATGGAACTAAACCTACTTCTGGGTAGTGTTTAAGAAAGGGAATAACCTTTCTCAGGCTAGTTGCTAATATTGTAGCAAAAATCTTTATAACTCAACTACTCAATGAGGTGTGCATAAAACTGATGCACTCACATGGGTCTCTGCCCTGCTTAGGGATGAGCGTTATTATAGCTTTATTTGAGGTAGGAACCAATGAGTCAGTATTGTATGCCTCTTTGAATGCTTCGGCTAACATAGGAGCAGTTTAGGAGTTGCATGTTTTGTAGAATATGCTTGTGAACTCATAATTTCCTGGAGATTTGCTTGTGGGCAGGTTAGAGATAGCCTCACATGGTTCCCATGTTTATCTCTGCCTTTTCGATGCAAGCAATGAGCAACCCTTTTAGGTAGGTAATCACTGGTCTAGGGTTGTTGGGATGCTCTGAAATCTTTATGTACAGACTGTGTGCTCTCTGGAACTCTAGCGGCTCCAAGAATTGTTTGCCCTGGATGCAGGGAAGGTCTTTCAAAAAAGATATAATGTCTCCTTTTTTAAATTGCACAAGAATCCCATTTGGCTGTGGTGAGTGGTCTCTCAAGTCTGTGAATTTGCGCTTAAGATGCCACAGTTCCATGCCTCACTCTGGTTGAGCTGCCATTTGCCTTACTATGCCTTTCAAGCATCTATATGTTGAATCTAGCTTGCAATGCAGTGATGCTAGGTTCAATGTCATTGATTTCACTTCTGTAGACATTTTAGACATTTAGGATTCAAACGTTCCCATTTTTGTACTGATTGCTGGGAGCCCCTTCATAATTACTTCCAGCATGACTTCTGGCATCTTATTGGATTGCTGTTTTGTGTGCTGCTTGCCGCCCTTAACCACTTTTTTGAAGAGTAACTGCCTCAATGATTTTAAGGTAGACCCAGTATTCTCCCCCACGTGGCCTTGTCGTTTTCACAGGGTTAATCAGGGGGCATATAAATTAGTGATGTTATGGATATGTAGATAGCCCTGTCGCCCTGTGGATAAAGATAGAACAACATTTGTACATAGTGCGTAGAACGGCCTTGTACATGATGTTCGAGGCATCGTGATAATGTTGTGCAAAGCTAGATGTGTAAACAAAGTAGTTTCAGAGAAATGAATCCAACATTATCATGCACGCAAATATGTGCAAAAGGTCACAGGTGAAATGTTATTGTGGAAAAATAGGACAATGTGAGAAATAAGCTGCTTCGCTACATGGGCCAAACCCGGGCACATAACACCCACTCCTTATACTAAGGGTCAATATTTAAAACTAGTGGTAGGTGGTGAACTCCGCTAGGCTGGTGGAGCTTGCGAAGTTTTTTTTACTCTGCGCTCCACTTGGATGCGAATTTCGGGAAAAAACTCTGCCTCCCGCTTAGTGGAGCGGAGTTTAACGGTGCCGGCCCACCCCTAAAAAAAAACACAGATACCTGATGAAAACGAACCTTGAACCGGCAGGGAGGCAGAACATTGTGTATGCACTCACGATTCAAGTACAAGGTAATTAGGTGACCCCCCATAAGCAGCCAATGAAAGATTGTCAAAAGAGCTCATAGTCGAGCCCTGCCAGGTTCTTGAAGCATTTGCTGGAGTTAGAAAATCCAATGAATAACTAACAAGATTTGTTCAGTCAACCCAAACCTATAGAGCAGGCCACGCCCAATGAACAACTTTAACAAGCTTTTTCAGCTAATCCCAAATCACAATGCAGCCTTTGCTGTTTCATTTCATAGCCAATAAATAACTGATGACAGTGTTCACGTCCAGTCCCACAAACAGGAGTTTCTCCATGCAATCACGGGTCGTCGTTATACGTTTTTATGACTGATAAAATATGTTTCCGTCTCGCTTATAGGCTTTGAGGACTTAGGGGCCACAGCTGTAGTCCTTCTGAACATAAGAGAGTGTCCAGGGAAATTCTGGAAAGGTGGTACTACACTGGACTGGAGTGAAAACAGTCTGCACTCTAGGCCTGGATTGGAGCTGTCAATCCCGAAGCCCAGCTGCGAGGGCTTGGCTAGGCTTGGATGAGGGGGCGCCCGCGCTGCTGGATGAGACCTAGCTGCACATCGCACACAACATATAGAGAGAGAGTCTAAGGCAGCTTAGGGTGAGTAGCAGCTCAGTGAACAGCTGTCGGGTTGGCAGAATGACTGTGGGGATGTCACTGTCAGCGCGACTCGTAAGGCGCCTAGATTGAACTCGACAACGAAAACTCACATTTCTGTAATGAAAAAAGAAATTATAAAATCTGTACAATTACATCACTAATACCACATTGCAGGTCTGTCGCGTGCACACCACACCTTGTTCTCTGCTGCTTAATGTGTGTGGACAAGGTTCAGCGTTATATGAAATAAGCGCGAGATGGAAGGCTGCCCTCACCTGCATACTGAGACGTGGCGCTTGCAGCAAAGGTAGGCACGCAATTTCTTACTGTCAGGTTTGTGGGGAATTTATGACAGACTACTTTAGTTCAAGGAATCATTTGCAAAAGAGCTTACCACCTTCAAATTTGCACACAATTTCAGAGCTGTTCTTTTTTACTTTTACTTAATTTCCTAAAATCCAGCAGGCCATAATGAAGCAAAGTTAATAGGTTTAAAAGCTACTCTTAAAATCATCTAAAAGCAAGCTTCCCTTTAAAATATTCATATAAAAGCCTTGAAGCCATGGTACCTAGAAAAATAAAGCAAAAGCTATTTCAATTCATTTTGTTTAAAAAACAGGCGAAATGGTTTCCACCACACTGAAAAAGCCAATTGTTTTTGTGTTCCGAATGGTAGACACAACATTGCTATTGTCCACAACCGCAGAAAACTATCCCAAAGGCGCACCTCAAAGCGTGTTTATGGAGCAAAGTTGATTCCATCCAGTTCCCACAGCATCCGCAGAGGGAGAGACTGCATCCTGTAAGCGTATCGTAGAGCCGGTGTCCATTTCACTAGGAGCCAAACCATCCAAGAAGAGTGCATTAATCAGCAATGGAAGACGCGGGGGCAACAATACCCGTGGGCCTTTAAGGGGTCCATCAGTACCTCAATGTCCAGTGGTGCAACCAATTGTGATTCGAGGCATAGATCCAATACACATTCATGGCTGCATAGCAGGCAGTGGAATACAGGTTATACGCAGTGAAGCCAAACAGACCTGAAGGACAAGAACCAGTGCTTGTTCAGTTCTTGAAGCCGAGGTGTGCTGAAGCAGTGTACCATGTGCTCACGGCATGGCAGCACAAGCAGTGCTGTCTCCATTCTGGGTTGAACTGGAATGTCCATTTTGGAGCGGAAAAATTTAAATCAGGATTCCCGTCACAAGTAGCAGGACAAGCGAGAGCCCTCCAAAAACGCTTCCCAACATGGAGTGTATGAAAGATGGTATAACTCCGAAAATTGTCTGAAAGGTGCTAACCAGTCCAGAGCTGATACATTTAAAATAGTGCACTATTCCCTTTGTATCAGACATATTGAAGATATGGTGGACCATCTCGCCAAAATGCCACGGGACATTAGTATGGAGTAGTGTCTGTATCTCAGACAAGGACCTTGCAACCTGGAGATCAAAGACTCTCTGGCTGATGTTAAGGCCATATCTTTTTGAAAAAGTATGGCTTTCAGTTTGCTCAGAGAATCAAAGCATATTTTGGAAACATTAATCGAAGGCCATAGAGTTGCCTTCCTAACTGTGTGGGCAGGTGGAAACAGTACTTGTGTGCTATGGAATTAACCGTTACCATGATGTCTCTGTCTATTGTCGTACTTGAACGAGTGATTGCAGCAATGGCAGCAGGGTGGACTGTTGCCTTAGCGGCTTCATCAGCCATGGGATTCGCTTCAATGTGAACACCAACACGTTGATGACTCTATGTGTGGATAAAATGAGCCTGTGGTAAGCATTCTTTCCGCTTTGCCACTTGTTCCCAAAGCAGCTTGTGCTTAATTGTGCAACCCTTGGAATCTCGAAATCTATTTGGCCCCAATTGTGAAGATATTCATTATAGGACTGGACACAGTAGTATGAATCACAAACTGTAAGTGTGGGGAATTTGTGTGAAGCAAGCAAGCAAGCCCCACCTCTGCTAAGAAGGGCCTGGTGAACAGCCCAGCCAAGTTTCCCAGGTTCACTCCATTTGTTTGCTTTGATTTCCAGGTCTTGTACTCATGTTTATCAAAAAGGACTACAAGTCCCAGAATTCCAATAAAAACATTGGACTGGAGTAGCACATCACGCAAGGACCTCGAAAAGTTGGCTGCTATGGGGGGCATGGGGTTTCTACCCATAAGCACATTTTGAAGAAATTGGGGTAAAGAAATGCATTTTAAAGCTAAATGCTCACATATATTTGTTAAAAAAGCCATAGGCTCTGAAGGGCACTCATTTATATTTAAGTATTTTTGTGGTGTGCCAAGCCAATGAAACCTGATGCTCTCCATGAATTAACCTCTTTATTTTTAATGTGTTCTATGGGTGCCCCTAAATGCCAACATGCACCTCCATTGTTCTAGGTTCTAGGTCCAACAATTTTTATTGGTGCCCTCCTTCCAAATGTCATGGGTACCTGCTTAGGTCAAAACGCACATACAATATTCCAGAACTGTACCAGTAGGGCCATGCATATTCAATGAATGAACCATATGCCAAAAATTACCTGTTATTTTCCTATTTGAAGTGCCATAAAATCAGCATACCCTGCCTACAGGAGATGCACTTGGAGGATTCTAGGGCTGAGCAGTTGGCTTGGAAATGGAGGAGCCAGCTCTTTCATTCCTCTTACTCTACGTATACCGAGGGGGTCCTGATCTGGGTGGCTCCGGCACGCTGTTTTCTCTTACATATGTTGAGGCGCATGTGAAGGGCCAGTATATCCTCAGGCAGGGTAATTTGGATGGCAGGGAGATTTCCATCCTTAACACATACACCCGGACCTGGATGACCCCTGCATTTTTTCAAGACTTGGTGGGCCAAGAGCCAGGCACACCCCTGCTATGGCTAGTAGATTTTTTATTGTGTCACTGATGGGGCGCTCGACAGAACCCCACCTAGGGAGGCCACTAAGCCTCACATGACAAGGGCCTTTGGGGAGGTGATGAATAATCTGGAGCTGGATGACGCTTGGAGGGATCTTCACCCGCAGCAGAGGATGTACGCGTACTATTCCCCAACACACATACTCATATTAGGCTGGAAAGAATTCTGGTGGGTGGGATTCCTTTGACAGAGGATATTACAGCAGCACATCTAGCTAGATTTCTCTTGGACCACTCCCCGTTGTCTTGCACAGTACTGTGGGGCGCCCCTGCGGAGCAGAGATGCTTGTGGAGATTTCCGGCAGAGGTTTTGACTGATGCCATAGGGAGGGATGCCCTGTCGCAGACACTGAGTGAGTATTTAGGGACTAAGTTGGGCTATGCAGTGACTAGAGCCACGGAAGAGGAGGCACTGAAAGCGGTGACGTGCGGGACTTGCCTGGGGCTGATGTGCGGAGTGCAGCAATAGCTGCATGTGGATTTCTTAGTGTTTGAAGCAGAACTGATGGAGGTGATCTGCCTGATCCGGGTGTGTGTGGTGAGGAGGCAGACATGGGCCGGCACATAGCAGACACATGGGATAGGCTGGACAGGTACACCTTGAGGCAATTCAGGTAATGGCTGCACAGGGAGGGGGAGAAACCAGGAAGGTTCCTGGCCCAGATTCTGTGCAGAGAGGTTGCAACCCTTCCGGTCACACATTTGGTTACCCCTGTGGGACCTGTGGTGACTTTTCTCTCGGATATAGTGGCCATCTTCAAGGGGCACCTGGAGGTGGTGTATAGGGCAGACCCAGGGTCACTCTGGTACGCTACCAGGCATTCTTGGCAGATTTGGAGCACCTGAGGATTGGGGAGGTATCAGCCAGAGATCTGGATGCTGGGCTCAAACTTGATGAGCTGCACGGAACCCTGCATGTGCTTCCACAGTCTAAGGCTCCAGGTGGTGACAGGTTCCCAGTAGAGTTCTACAAGGAATTTTTAGCAGTGGTCACCCAGGGCCTCTTTGAGCTTTTCTTAGAAGCAATGTGGGAAGGGGATATCTATGCTGCCCAACATGTCTGGGATAGGAGTGACCCAACGGTGTACAGACCGCTCACCATGATTAATTCCAACATCAAAATTCTTTTTTAAACTTCTGGCTAATTGACTGAACCCGGTGATGATGGGATTGGTCCATGACGACCAATGTGGGTTCATACCCGGTTGTAGCATGGGGATTAATCTTCGATGTTTGACACATATTATGCATGAAGTTTACGTTAGTCATGAGGAAATGGCTTTGGTTTCCGTAGATCTGGGCAAAGCTTTTGATACGGTTGTCTGGGGTCACTTGCTGAAGCCCTGCTTGGGTGCTCCTATGCCACTCTTTGCATCCAGTGTGCCAGTATTTTACTATGGGCACCATTTATGCCAAGTATTACTTTTGGTATGTGAGTGCAAGTATTTTTATCACAGATGCCTGTCATTCTAAGAATTGCCTCCAGTTTGCAAGCACCCTAATTTTGCCATGGATTTTTCTGTAAGCCAAGAATTATCTTCACTATGGCAGGACCAACTGCAGACTCACAGCATAGCACCACATTCTTACTCATGCTCATTTACTTTCACTCACTCACACACATTATCATAAACTCACTCATATTTTGACTCACTCATACTTACACTCACTTAAACTCACTCATTCTCATTCAGACTCACTTATTCATGCATTCATTTAGTCACTAATCTCTCAGTCATACTGACTTACACTCACTCTTAATAATTATCGACTCTGACTCACTCATTTTCACTCAGTTATGAACACTCGTTATCACTCACTCTCATTCTAACTTATCCTTCTCACTCTCTGTCTAGCAGTCACTTTGTCTCAAACTCACATTAATTGATGCTCAACCACTTGTGCTTAGACATACTGACTCAGACCCCCAAACATGCATACAGAAGCTCTCTCTCTCCAACAAACACACTCTAACCCGCAAGCACACTACATACTCTCAAAAGCATTTTATTTGACTTACCTTGGGTGCCAGCGAAAGCCCCGTCCAGTCTCCAGATTCTTCTCTTTTCATTACATAAACGGTGATTAATATATTATCATGCACTATTAATGTAATAGAAATGGGTAGAAAGCAAGGAACTGCCCCTGTGTATTAGGCACTGATTTTGCCACCTCTTCTCTAAGGTAAGGGTTCGGAAAGGCAGTGTCTGAGCTCACAGGCTGGAACCCTTAGTGATGCTTATAGTTATAGGAGTAAATATAATTTAAAAAATATTGTCAATTTAATCTGTACAAACCCTGCTTTTCTGCAATTATCAAAAGTGTTGTATCTTGCCCTTTAAAGGTGATGCACCTGTGAGAATGTTAGGTGCATCACCAGAACACTATTTGGTCACTGTGGAACAAGACCGTGGAGATCTCGGTCATCTGTTGGTGGTGTCCTCCGGTGGGTGTAAATAAAGACTCACACTGAAGAAATAATAAGGTGTCACTTTGTTTTATTACTGGCGACGACTAATGACACCCACCGAAGAACTTGGTGTGCAAAGCTAATGGAAATCTCACCCAACGGAAAGGTCAGTTATTTTAACTTCAAGCGTTGTGAGCGAGTTGCGACTGTAACTACGGGCTTTGTGGAGCAAAGTGCGACTGCTGAATGAGAGTCGGCACAATTGTCAGAAATTTTGGATCACCAACAGTAAATATGAAGTTAGCGGGTTAAACCTGTAACGAGCAGTGCGACGGTTGAAAGACATTGAGACGGGAATTATTTGAACTCACCTCGAGGCCTGGTACATTGCGAGTGTGTTGAGGAAAGTTTGGAATGCACAGCGAAGTGTGTTCGTAGGCTCAATCAGAAGAGCGTCAAGACGTCAGGATGACCACAAAGCTGTAGCGGAGTACGCGATCACGTCATAGTACTCCCAGCAGCATCAAGGTAAAGACTAGAATGCGCACCACTGTTTCTGAGTGCGTCTATCTCGGAGATCCCTGAAGCACTCGTTTGGATCGCGCATCAAAGGAGGAATCACACAGGAATACTTTGGGAGCATTTTAATTGATCTGGTGTTGTTTTATTTTAATGCCGAACACACCATTTATGTTTTCCTTTATTTTATGATAAAAGAAAAGAAAAGAAGAAGCAAAGCAAATTGCCACTACAATTATATTGGGACTAGTCATACTTAAATATTGTCCACTATAACAGTCACATAATACTTAGTCAAGTCTTTCAACCAACAGAAGCGCATCCGTATGATGGTAGTTACAACAAACACTCTTGTGAAGAAAATTCACAGTAAGGTTGTATTTATTTTAATTATTTATTTTACCTTATTGTGTTAGATTGTTATTTTGTGGTTATTGTGTTAATCTTTTATCTTAGTTTATTTTGTTAGCTTGTTAAGTTTCTTTATTTACAGCATGGCGTCGAGTGGAATGAGTCAACCACCACAATTTCTGTCACAACGTGGTAAACCCACACTTCCTTGGAAGAAGTGGAAACCCCTATTTGACTCATATCTAATAGCTATTGGGGGAGAAAAATTCTCAGCTGCCAGGAAACAAGCTGTTTTGCTACACAACCTCGGGATTGAAGGGAGGAACATTTATGACAGTTTAGATCCTGTGCCCATAGGTAGAGAGGTTGGAGAACCTTGTGATGTTTATGAAATGTCTGTGTTACTACTTCAAACACATTTTGGGGCACGAATAAACATTGCGATGGAGAGACACAAGTTTTTCATGCGTGTACAAGTATGAATTGCAGAAATTGTGGGAAAAGGGGCATTATGCACGGATGTGCAGAAATACTAAGGTAAATTTTATGGATGAGGAGGTAACCTACCCTCAACAAATTATTCACCATATAACAGAAACGCATGCGGTGTGATACAGGATGTGAAGGGTATTGATTCTGATGTTGTGATTATGCCAAAGTGTGACATCACAAACCTGTCTCTGTTTTAGCAGACTCAGGTTCTCCTCATACATTGATAAGTGACAAAATTTGGGATTGTACCTTTGGTAATGATAATATCACTCTGCTGCCTCTTGATATCAATCCTGTAGGTTATGGTGGACAGAGTATTGATTTGATTGGTTATTCTGTTCAGACTATCACGTTCAAGGGAAGAGAAACTGTGGGGAAAGTCTATGTTGCCAAAAGAGGTGATAATCTGCTGGAATGGCGTCAACAGAGAGATCTCGGTATCATTTTAAATCCAAACGCATGTGAGCAAGTATTGTTAGTCTTGCAGCAGAGTGAGAATTTGAGCATTATTGAAAGTTATCCTGCAGTTTTTAGTGACAAGCTTGGGTTGCTCAATGGGTTCAAGCACAAAATAATTCTGAAAACGAAAGCACAACCGGTGGTTCACAAAGTGAGAAAGGTACCTAAACTCATGATGGGCAAGTTACAAGAGGAGCTCAACAGACTACTAGAGATGGGAGTCATAGAGGAGATAGAATGGTTGGCTCCGATTGTCTTAGCGCCCAAGGATAATGGTAACAAGATTAGGATGTGTGTTGACTTGAGGAGTCTAAATATTTGCATTTGGGTTGACAGACAACCCCTACCTAATTTTAATGAAGCCCTTGCGAAACTGAGTGGTGCCAGTGTTTTCAGCGTGATGGACTTGTCATCGGCTTATCATCAAGTCCTGTTACATGAAGAATCAAGGGCTTTGGCCTTTTTCGTTACACCTCTGGGAGCTTTCAGGTTTATCAAGATGCCATTTGGATTGGCGTCTGCTGCTGCCTGCTTCCAGAGGTTGATGAAGGAGGTTTTAGCTGGGATAGACTCAGTCCTGTTCTTCCAAGATGACATACTTGTTTTCGGAAAGGACAATGTTGGTCATGATGTGGTGCTAAACAAGATTTTGTCAAGACTACAAGAGCGGGGACTAACCTTAAAAAGGGAAAAATGTAAATTCAGAGTTAGTTCTGTATCCTATCTTGGCCATTCTATTTCCAGCGATGGTATCAGCCTCAAAATCGATTTGGCAGAAGCGATTTCACAAGCGCCAACACCAGTCAGCAGGATCAAGTCAAATTGTTTTTTGGTCTATCATACTACTCAAAATGTATTCAGAACTTTGCAAACGTTGTGCAGCCATTGAGATTGTTACATAAAAAAGGTGCAGATTTTGTTTGGTCTGAGGATTGTATTACTGCCTTTAACAAGGTTAAGAAGGGAATTTCTTGTATGCCAACCTTAGGACACTTTGATGTGACAAAAAAAACCATTTTAACTACGGATGCAAGTGTGCGAGGCCTGGGTGCTGTACTTTCACAAATAATTGATGGCGATGAGAGAGTGATTGGTTTTGCATCGCGCACGCCGAGAGGAGCAGAGGAAAGTTACTTAGCCATAGAGTGCGAAGTGCCAGCATGCATGTGGGGCATCGATCATTTCAGATTCTACCTTTGGGGTCTGCATTGTCTTGTGAGGACTGACCACAAACCCCTGGTCCACATGTTTGCATGCAGGAATGTTGAAAACACCACACCTAGAATAAAGAGATGTATTAAGGGATTGTGGGAGTACAATTGTATTGTAGAATGCTTACCTGGGTTGAGAAATGTTCCAGCTGATTTTTTGTCCAGAATGCCTCTGGACAAGTTGGGTCCAGATACTACTGAACCTTCTGTGTCATGGGTCAAGGAACCAGCTCTCAACAAATCTGAATTGGAGACTGGTGTTGCCAATGATGACTCTAGAAAATTTGTAATGGATTTTGTGGTCAAATTTTTTGGCCTTTATTCTCAAATGTGCGTGAAGAAGTATGCATTGTAGCTGAGAATCTCTATAGGGGTGAGAGATTAGTTCCCCCTGCTTGTCTATGTGAGAAAATTATCAATCTTGCACATGAAGGCCATCTTTGGTGATGTTTAACTAAGTCCAGAGTGAGAGAATCTTATTGGTGGCCTGAAATGGACCGACAGGTAGAGAAAGTAGTTAGGGATTGCATTCCTTGTGCAAATAACGACAAATCCAAAAAAGTTAGAGTGACCCTGCTTTCCCCTGTGGAGTTACCTGAACAACCATGGACCAAATTAGCTATGGACATTGTGGGACCCTTTGATATTTTAGCACCCAATGAGAGATTTTTTCTTGTCCTGGTTGACTACACTTCCAAGTGGGTGTCTGCTTGCTGCATGGGTTCTGTGGTCACCAAGAACATAATTGAATTTCTCAGAGATGTATTTGTTTGTGAAGGCATACCTGATGTTATGGTTACCGACAACGGAGTGTAATTTACCTCTCTGGAGATGGAAGAGTTCTTTAAAGATCTCTCCATTACTCACCATCGCACAGCTCTCTATGCACCACAAGCCAACGGACTTGTCGAGAGCATGAATAGGCTTGTAAGAGGAAGTGCTCAGACTGCTGTTGAACCAAACATGTCCTTGAAAAGCATTTTGCGTGAAAATTTGTGGGCACACAGGAATGCGCCCAACAGTATCACTGGTGTGACACCTTTTAAGAAACTCAGAGGTAGAATAGCTGGGTCTCAGGAGATGTACAAGCAAAGGCATGATGACAAAAGAGGGGCGAAAAAAAGTGATTGGAAAGTGGGTGATATGGTGTTTGTAAAGAAATCAGTGTGGTCTCCAAAAGGAGAAACAAAATTTGTAGGTCCCAAACGTATTATCAAGGTCATGAAGAATGTGGTAATGTTAAATGGTGAAGATTTTTGGAGCATGTCTCGTCTGTCTAAATGTAAAGGAGTGGTGGAATCCAATAGGGAGGAGACAGTACATGAAAAGGTTCTATCTGAACAATTGTGTGTAGAAAAAAGGAAGAGGAGATCACCTGTGTATCTTCATGATTATATTCTAGAGTAATGGTTATTTTTCAAAGTGATGTTTCTTCTTTTTGTCTTATTTTCCTTAACCCCTATGCTGTGATGTTTCACTTTCTTTTTCTTTCCTTATTATTCCTTTCTCTCCATCTCTTTCCTTATTATTGTGTGTGAAGGGAAGATGTGTTGTAAAAGGTGTCACTTCGTTTAATTAAAAAGGCCTATTGCTGAGGAGCAATTTACATGTTTTTAAAGAAAGACCATCAACTCACTTGCATGCCTAGCTAGGTGTAATAAAACCTCTGATGAAAAACAATGCATATTTTAAAATTATTTGTTTGCATTTGAAAAACAAAGCTCTCTGAAGTATTCATAATACGACACTCTTGGCACTACATGAAACTGCTGTTAAAAATACAACTAAAATGAGCGATGACTTTTGAGCTTGTTACTTTCGTGTTAAACCAATATTATCAGTGCTAGTGTTTTCAGAGAGAGAGAGCAAAGAACACATTTGTTATGTGTGTGTTTCCACGAGCTCGGAATTGGACTGAAAATCACCTGTTTCTAGAATTACATAAATAAACAGTACAATTAAAACACACATGCAACGCTTGCCTGTACAAATGTAAAAGGCAAACCTCTGTTGTGCAATATATGAGCAGTGCAGCCTTTAATTAGGCAAGGAAATACTGAACATTGGGCTGATTTGTCATCAAAGGGACTCTTTTGAAGGCCAGAAGAATATATTACTTTTACTTAGTAGATAACATTTAAACTGTCCTTTTACTTGGGAGATAACATTTGACTTTTCTTCTTGTCTAGAGACTTTTTTGGGGGGGGTGAATTTTAGCTAGAATGGATGAGAGTGTTTGTTGCAATGGTGGCGGATTGCTCCCTCTCCCTTGCCTCCTGTTTTAAATACCTGCGTCTTGGCTCGTCCTCATACCAGTTGAACCTGGAAACTGTTAACTACTGGTGCACCCGCGCTAACTGCCTGCCATACCTGGGAAGCTGAGAGCTGGGGCCTGCGCACTGGGTCGACAAAACTCGTGCTGATGGCTGTGCAGGTGCCAGCGCCAGTTTACTGCTTGAAGCTGCGCCAATTTTTAGTCCCACCATTCCCACACTTGTCACAGGATGGGGTGGGTCAATGAAGCTTGATGTCCCCAAATGTTGTGAAAGTGTAGGATGTGATCTGGATCCTAAACAGTGATTGACATGCAGCCATCGGGCTTTACAGGGCTTAAAACTGAAACACCCTGGGCAGACTTTGCCTGTGAGGCTGTCTGGGGGTGGCCTATCAGTATGGGAGGACAGAGCTTTGCTGGGCTGATGACATCACAGGCCTCAGGGTTGTGAGATCATCAGCCCAGCAAACACTGATAGCTCAACAGGCTGCACTCATGAGATCAGAGTAAGATAGTGGCTTGCTGCCCAACCCACTCTACACTATACTAGTATAGACATCTTATATTCAATTTTGTTATCTGAATGTTAAAAAATTATAAAGCAAGAAAGAAGTCATTAAAAACAGTGAGGGTGGAATAGGTAGTAATAGATCGGTGAGAGCCTGGAACAGGATCAATGAACAGGATTTCCAGGCTAACCTGGCCAAGTCTTAGCCAGAATATGGGGAGGATGTAGATAAAAACGCTAGCAACTACAACCACTGGCTGGAATTGAACGGCTCACAACTTGCTCCCCTGATCTCTTTAGGTTCAAAACGTAGCTGTCCGACTGCCCCGTGGTATTCAGATAGAGTGAAGATCTGCAAATTAGGTTGTAAAAAACAGGAACACATCTGGAGATTAGCTTACGATCCGTTAGAAGCACTAAAATATAAACAAACATTAAGCAAGTATAAGGAAATGATAAGAAGTGAAAAAAACATACATTTCACCCAAAAAATTCAGGGTGCAAGAAATAATTCTAAGGAGCTCTTTTAAACAGTGATGTCGCTTACTGCGCCATCCATTCCTGAAACACCGCCAACTCAATTGCTGTGCGATCAGATTGCTAAGCTCTTTGTGCACAAAGTGGAAAGCATCTTCAACGAAGTAGGTAGTAGTATAATTAAGGACAAATCCTTCATTACTGAGCGGAAGAGAGCAGTAGAAAGCTCTACTGAAGAACCATGTTTTGATAGATTTTCAGGCCTGGAAAAGGCGTTAGTGGTAGAACTAATGGCACATACTAAATCAGGATCACCAATCGACCCGTGCCCAGTGGCAATGGTAAAAAGGGCCCAAGATTTAGTCGCCGTTAACCTGACAAATATGTTCAATTATATCTTTAGGATGGGAGTTTTCCCTGAAATATGGAAAACAGCATCAATCCTGCCCATTCTAACAAAACCTAATCTGGATTCGGAGGAAGTCAATAATTATTGCCCCTTATCACGCTTACCATTTCATGCCAAACTCATAGAAAGGGCCATGAATAAACAGTTGGTGGAGTACATCAATACATACATCTGCTTGGACGATACTCAACACAGGTTTAGAACCGCTCACAGCACAGAGCCGGCCCTGATCAAATCAGTCGAAGAAATAAGGATAGCTTTAGGTAACGGAGGGAAAGCCACACCTATTTTGTTAGATCTATCAGCGGCCTTCGACACTGTCCACCATACCATTCTGGTGGACAGATTAACAGAAATAGGGATGCAGGGGGCAGCTCTCCACCTGTTCAAATCATTTCTGGAAGATAGGATGCAATTTGTGGCTAAGGGCCGATTTAAATCTGATCCCTTTCAGCCCCCTAGTGGAGTGCCACAGAGCTCTTTAATTAGCCCAACTCTTTTTAATATCTACATAGCGGCTCTGGCCCCAGTCATAAAGGCTTTTGGATTCGACTTAACTTCGTATGCTGATGATACGCAGATTGTTGTATCAGTTAGGAACCAGCCACAATCCGTTAGCAAGCAGTTTAATGACTGCATGCTAGCGGTAAGTTCATGGATGAGTGCTAATAGTCTGAAGCTTAACTCTAGCAAAACGGAGGAGATCCTCTTCGGAACTGATCCTTCTTTTTGGTCCCCAGGTTGGTGGCAAATGAATTTAGGCGAGCTGCCAGCACCTGTAGTAAAGGCCAAAAGTCTTGGGGTAATTATAGACAATAAGCTTACCTTCGCAGAGCAGGTTAATGCCCTTACATCTTCCACTTTTTTCATTTTGAGTAAAATTAGAAAGATCCAGCCATTTGTCCCAGAAAAATTTCAACAACTGGTCATATCAGCATTGATATTGGCCAGAGTAGATTACTGTAATGGCCTATATCTTAATCTGCGGGCCCAGCACCTTAGGAAACATCAGGTACTGCAAAAAGCAGCCGCACAGTTCTCTCCCGTACACCTAAGCACGTATCAGTTAGGAAAACTATCAAACAAATACACTGGTTACCGGTGAAGAAGAGAACTTATTTCAAAGCTCTGTGCCTTGCGTGCAAAGCACTGCACAAACAAGGACCACAAGAATTAAGCCAGAAATTTAGCTGGTACACACCTAGCAGATCACTTAGATCCTCTAATTCCAGAACATTGGTGGTAACCACTTTTAAAAGAATGAACTGGGGTGGCAGAAGTTTCTATTTGGGTGCCATAAAAATCGGGAACAAACTCCCGCCATCCATTCGATCAGCTACTTCCTTACTTAATTTCAGGCATGAGCTGTAAACTTGGCTATTTAGTACTTCAGATTTCTGGTAAGATACTGGATATTCCTTGGTTCGATCAGTAGGTTAGCGCCAGGACACCGTTTGGTAACAGAGCGCTTTACAAGTCTTATACATTACCATTAACATTAACCCCAACGCTCACCTTTAGCTCGCCCCTGCTGGCTCAACTAACTGAACAAGACAACCTGCATTTTCTGAAGTATACAGAGAATGTTCACATTCACATCAACTTTGAAAGAAAAGTAAGAAAATAAATACACACCACAGTCTATCTGAAATTCTTTCCAATAGATGAAGGAAATATTTTTAATTCTCAGTGGCACTGTTGGACCTGGCCCTCTCTACAGAGTCACCCCCAAAAGTTTTGCTTTCCTCCCCCTACTTTTTGCTGACTTTATTTTTGTTGGCCTTAGGACTCTGTGCACTTTGCCACTGCTAACCAGTTCTAATGTACTTGTCCTCGGGGGGCGCTAGAGGGCGCACTGCGGAATGGCTGCACTTTAGTGCCGCTCCGCTGGCCGGACCATAAATCCGTCCATAATATGGCATAAAGGTCATGAGAGCAGCGGATTTCGGACGCGCAGTCCGTCGGAAGGTGCTTGCCACATGGGGAATCGCACTTAGTCTCTACAGCTGCCTGGAAAAAGGAAGAAACAGCGAATGTGGGGAGGCACTCGGCCGCATCAAAATGGCGGCGCGATGAAACTCGGCTGCCCAGTGTAATTATAACTACAGCCGTGATTGAACACGGCTGTAGTATCCTCGCTGTCTGGAAGCAACATCACGGTGAGAATTGGGGCTCCGCTCTGCCCAAATTGCGAATACCTGCCCGAGACTCGCCTGACTTTAAAATGGCGCTGGTAGGAGCGGAGTTGCGAGGGACTTGGAGAGGCGGCGTAAGGTGGGAGTTATGCGAGACCGAATTCCCATGTAAAGCGTGAGTGCCGCATGCCATGACTGCCGCTGCCTGAGGCAAGAGATTAAACGACATCGGGAGAGCCGAGGGGGCCGTGCTGATTAACACTGCGAGACCGGGAGACTCAGGTACCGGTCCTGAGCGCGCCCGCAATGCGCTGCCTGCACGCACTGAGTGAGACCGGATTGTGGCCCTGGAAGTGAGCTGCGGCGGGGCAGCCATGTTGCAGTCTATCAACAGAGACGCCTCGGGGACGTTAGACCAAGGTGCAGACAGCGTTGACCAACCCCCTGAATGTGTGTAGTGCCTGGGCTGTAGAATCTCCACCTATCATGGACGAAGTGTCTCTGCCTGCCATTGCGATGCTGATCGATCCTGGCCTGCACTGTTGAACACTGCCTAGATAACACAAAAAACAAAAAGAGAAAAGAAAAGCAACCTACTTTGAGGAAGGCAACACCGTGATCCTACTAGCAAGCGCTAGGACCGGAGTTGGAAACTGCGCCGTGCCTAGAGATCAGGGGTTACCCTACATCTGCTGGAAGACCTGTGGTTGGCGCACGTGGCGGTTCCCAAGGAAGTGCCTGAAGTAACATAGAGCTGCGGACAATATTTGTATAGATACTTTACTGTGGCCCTGGAGGAGTGCGGCGACTACCTTTCCACGATGGGTAAACCGGACAAACAGCAGCCCAAGTTAACATTTGAAGGTCGGCGAGGGACCAAATCCACTTCGGCGCACTCTAATACCGAGCTGGATGCGGGCCCATCCAAGGATAAAACCATGGAGACCACGCTGCAGGCCATACAGCAAAGCCTACAAAACATTGACGGGAAAATCGATCACTTAACGCTCCGAGTTGATGGTATGGCGGCGAAATTAGACAAACAGGGGGAACGACTAGATGCAGCTGAGCAACGACTATCGGCAGTTGAGGATGAATCTGGGGCAACGGCGACGAAATGTGCAGTCCTGGAAAAAGCCCTGGCAGGGATACGAAGTAAGAATGAGGATTTAGAAGCGCGCTCACGCCGCAACAACGTGCGTATTATGGGCATTGCGGAAAGCACGAATACGGGAAATTTAGAACAATATGTAGAAACAATGCTCAAGGATATTTTTGGCCCCGAAAAATTCTCGCCCGTCCTAATTGTTGAGAGGGCTCACAGGACATTAGCTACCAGACCTCCACCGGGCACCCCCCCACGGCCTATTATAGCTCGGGTCTTAAATTACCAAGATCGCGATGTGATCCTGCGATTAGCACGTGAAAAGCAGTCCATTCAATATCAGGGCAATGATATAGCCTTCTACCCGGATTTCACTGTCATGGTACAGAGTGCACAGCGAGAATATCAAGCGGTGAAAAAGAACCTACGTGAACTAAAAATCGACTATGCAATGTTGTATCCGGCGCGACTGAAGGTGATGCACGATGGACAGGCGCGGATCTTCTTGACCCCGAAAGCAGTACAAGATTACCTCAGGGGCATGCGCCCGCGGCGCGGATCCCCAACGCCTTCTCAATCCTCGAGGCACGAGCAAGACAACTGATCTGAAGTGCGGTGGCGATGAGCTGACGTGGTGAGGAATATGGGTTAGTACTGCCGCTGTTTGGTAAGACTGAGGCTGATCCGACCTGCCACATGGAGGTAAGACTTGCTATCTATCGAACTTTGGGCGTTATGGCTTCAGCAATGGAGGTCCCAATGACGAACTATATTACAGACTTACTGCACTATTTTCACAGATCTCGAACTGATAAGTGCTGTGGATATACAATAAGTACGGTGGAGATAAAGCAAAAGAGTGCTGGCGGGTGGGGCTCCCTTGGGCACGCTGAGACAATACGCCCCAAATATGTGCACTACAATGATGGTGGCTGTTACAAGTTAATGCAATATGTTGTTTTCAGTTGATTCCTGTTGATTATGTGACATGATAAAGATGGGAGATATAATTCAGATTTGACCAAACCACTGATATCAATTCTGGCCCCATCCGCTCCGCGGATGTGTTGTTGAGCTCTTGGCGGTCCCCCATGAGGGTATTCCCCAATACTGTTACGTTAACACTTTGTTGTGTTCAATGGGTGTGTCTTTGGCATGATTGGGATGCTAGAGTGGGTGGGGGGTGTGGGGTTTGTGGGTGTTTTTCAGGCATACTATGCTATGTGCTTCCATGGCTGATACCGTGCATTACTGCTTCACATGTAAGACAAAGAGCATTCTGGGTACTGGAGCTTACTCACACATTACAAAATGGCTAACGACAAGATAATGACGCAAATACGATTCCTCTCCTGGAATGTGAGGGGGTTAAATAATCCCAAAAAGATTCGTCAAATGTTCGCTTACCTAGACCGGCACAAAGTGGAAATAGCTCTGGTCCAGGAATCCCACCTTTCTAAACATGCACAGTGTAAAATCGGGAAAAGATGGGCAGAGACGGTAACTGTATCACCCTATTCCACATATTCAAGGGGGGTTATGCAGCTCATTAAAAAAGGGGTTCAGTTCCGACCAGAACGCACTATCACTGATGATCAAGGAAGGTATATTATTGTGATGGGAAGGCTGCGGGGTCATCTACTGGGAATCATTAACATATACGGACCCAATACAGACGATCCCGAGTTTTTTCAGGCTGTCTACAGAGAGCTGAGGGATCTGCCAGAGATGGAACTAATCTGGGGTGGTGATTTTAATGTATCAATGAATGACGAGCTGGACAGATCGAGTGGCACGATTGAACCGCATACACGAACAGTCAGGGTGCTACGGGCTGGGCTAGACGAATTTGGCATGATAGACCCCTGGAGGGCACGTCATCCGCATCATCGACAAAGCACGCATACATCGGCGGTACACAACAGCTGGTCCCGGATAGATTATTGGCTCTTAACCGGATCGGCTTCTACATGGGTGAAAGACATTACACACTTGCCGAAAACATTGTCGGATCATAGCCCGGTATTACTAACGCTTGAGCTCCCTGACTATATTCCGCCACCCTATATGTGGAGGTTTAACGCTAAAGCACTACTAGACCCACTTTATAAAGAGACCATCAGGAAAGCAATAGAAGACTACTTCACCCTGAATGCTCCTTCGGTAGACAATGCAGGTTTGCTGTGGGAGGCGTTCAAGGCCACTACGCGTGGCGTCTGTATCAGCACACATGTCGGGATCCTGAGGGATATTCGCCAGCACCTAACTAGATGCGAGAAGCAAATGGTGGAGCTAGAGCGGGCTTATGAAAATGCACCAGATGCACTTACACTAGCTAATCTTAGGGATAAACTCACTGAATATCAGAGTTACGCAGATAGCGAGCTGAAGTACATTACTACACGACGCATAGCGCGTGCCTATGGGGAAGGGGGGCGGGCAGGTCGCGTCCTTGCGCAGAAAATAGCCAGAGATCGTCCTACACATACAGTGGTTCAAATTAAAGATGAGGAGGATAACCTTTACACTAGCACCTCAGATATTTTAAACGCATTCATGACTACATACGGGGACCTCTATACCTCCAAGGGCACAGCCACCACTGCTGAGATACTGACATATCTGGAAGATGTCGCTATAGTGTGGCTCTCGAACACACACAGAGACATATTGTCCCAACCCATTGCAAAAGAGGAGATACAAAGGGCGGTCAATACCTTACCTAACGGGACAACTCCGGGGCTGGACGGCTTTACCGCTGAGTTCTATAAAGAATATTTTGAGTTGATTTGCCCATATCTGGCAAGTATGTACGAGGAGGCATTTGAAAATGAGATCCTCCCCCCCACACTGCGTGAAGCGCTTCTCATAGCATTATTGAAACCTGATAAGGAAGCGGACAAATGCACGTCATATCGCCCATTATCTCTAATAAACACAGACGCCAGGATACTGGCAAAGATCCTCACCCACAGATTACAGCCTTTAATGACCACCATAGTGCTACCTGATCAGTCAGGGTTTATTCCCACGAGGTCCACCTCGCATAATATACGGACGCTCTTCGCCCTCTCACATCAGCTTAACCCGGGGCTAGAGGCAGTGGCGGTGTTACTTGATGCCGCCAAGGCCTTTGACTCGATCGAGTGGAGATATCTCTTTGCTGTCCTGTCTAAAATGGGCATGCCCCCAGCCCTTCTGAAGTGGATTAGAATCCTGTACACCAAGCCAGGGGCATACATTAAAGTAAATGGATATGTCTCCAATCCCATACATATAACCCGAGGAACTAGACAGGGATGCCCACTGTCACCGCTTTTATTTGCTGTGGCACTGGAACCTTTAGCCTGCAAAATCCGGCAATGTCACGGGCACACGGCGCTGCAATTCCCTCAACGACCTCTCAGTATTTCTCTATATGCTGACGATATGGTGCTGTATGTTAGGGAACCCAGAGACAATCTATCTCCCCTCATGCGTGAATGCATTAAATTTGGCAGGCAATCGGGGCTTCAGATCAACTGGAGTAAATCGATCATTGTCCCACTCACTGAAATTACTGTTCCGCATACGGTGGAATTTCCACTGGAATGGCAGATGGATGCCGTCAAATACTTGGGGATATGGTACCATCATGACCCAGCTGTGGTAATAAGGGCGAATTATGGCAAAGTTTTGTCACATCTGGAGGAGCGGGTGGAGAGATGGCTACATCTGCCCCTATCACTGGCTGACAGAATAGCCATAGTTAAGATGGTGATCCTACCCAAGCTCTTATACCTGTTTAATAACATCCCCATAGCACCTCCTAAGCCTATGTTCCAGAGACTGCGCACTCTAATCATGCGCCTAATATGGGCCGGTAAGCAGGCGCGAGTTGAACTGAGAGCATTGACCCTCCCGTACTCTAGAGGTGGCTTTGCGGTGCCGGATTTTTTGATATACTATCTCTGTGCACAGGCACAATACGCACACTATTGGTTTCACCCGAGGCCTTATATGGCTCACATTGCGGTGGAAGATGGGGACGCCCATCCAATACCGTTGAGAGAGATTATTACACATCAGAGACCGCACATAGCCCGTACTGAAATTAATACTATACGCACCACTGCTTCTGCGTGGCAACATATGGGGAAGCTGGCCCGTAGACTACCTCTTTATGCCCCAGCGCTACCACTGCGACATTATCAGAACATTTCATTTACGCAGGAGGCAGCAAGCATGAATGTGTTGCAGCGAGCTGGCCTTGACACCCTGGGGGATCTATATGTTAACGGAACCTTCCTGAATAGCACTGACCTTAATTATAATAATAATCAGACATTAATATTCAGTATGGCTATCCATCACTTGAGAAAATCTATGAAACAGCTCTGTCCAGAATTCCCTGAAGAGCCGACCACACTCCTAGCGTTGCAAACGGTGATTACTAATCCGAGCAGCACCAAGCTGGTTTCCCGGTTATATACACTGATGCAAACAGACATTGCTGGGACCACTGTGGTTGCAAGGGAGCGATGGAATGAGCATCTGGAGACCCCGCTGGATGAAGCGGACTGGAATGTTTGCTGTATGCTGACAGGCATGCTAACCCCAAATAGTAACCTCAGAATTATACACTACAAATACCTACACCAGGCATATCATACGCCAAGTAAGTTACATAAATATGGATTGCGCGAGGATGCAAGATGTAAACGGTGCGGGGCAGATGATGCTGACTTTTTACATTTAGCATGGCACTGTAATAAAGTGGAGCTATACTGGAGGGAGGTGGTGCAATTATTGAGCAAAATGCTAGCATGTAAATTGGATTGTAAGATACAGATCTGCTTACTAGGTCTGCTACAGGGCTTGAAACCCATGGCAAGGAAATTTGGAACTATAGCACTATTGTTGGCAAAGAGAAGAGTTTCCCTCTGCTGGGACAGTCGACTGTCACCAACTGGTAAGATGTGGTTGCGAGACATAGTATACTGCAGAGACACATTAAAAACCTATGAAGAAGAATTGCCAACTGGTTCAAGGCCAACAGAATACTGGTCACCCCTTACGGAATATTTGAGAACGCACCCCGATGCATTGCAGAAGATGGACGCTTAAATGTAACCAAAGTATTGGTCAAAGGGCCTGATTGCCAAGAAATTGTATTTGTTGACTCCTTTTTGTAAAACATGAAATGTGAAGCGCTGATGCACTACTAATATGAAGTATGACCTGAGGTTGTCTGTTGGGTTGTTTTTTGTATTATATGTACTATGCAACTGTTGAAAACTTCAAAAATAAAATTAAATAAAATAATGTACTTGTCCTCTCTGCTTAAAACATGGTTACATTTGCTTATACCCAATTGGCATATTTAATTTACTTATAATCCCTAGTAAGGTGTACACTACATGTGCCCAGGGCCTACAAATTAAATGCTACTTGTGGTTCTGCATCACTGATTGTGCCATCCACTTAAGTAACCCTTTAAACATGTCACAGGCCTGCCATTGCAGAGCCTGTGTGCACAGTTTTAACCTGGCATGTCGACCTGGTAAAATAAACCTTTTGCCAGGCCCAAACCTTCCTTTAAAATACATATAGGTCACCCCTAAGTTAGGCCCTCAACAGCCCCAAGGGCAGGGTGCAGTGTATCTAAAAAGCTGGACATGTAATTTTAAGTTTTGCATGTCCTGGTAGTGAAAATCTCTTAGAATAATTTTTCACTGCTGCAAGTCCTATCTCTCCCATAGGATAACATAGGAGTTGCCTTATTACATTTTAGAAGTGTAATTTCCAAATGGGAAGATATGACTAGCTCATGTTTGGTATCTCTGGAATCCTAATTTAAAATCCTAACTTATGGTGAAGTCGGATTTTAAAATGCAATTCTGAAAATGCCAGTTTTAGAAAGATGACATTTTCTTGCTTTAGTCATTTGCTGCCTACAGCTTGTCTCTGATCACATGACTGGGTGTAGTTGGCAGTTGGGCTTAGTGTATTCCCCCTAGACAGCCACACACAATGCGGCGCTTAGGTATGACTAAATAGGCAATCACTGGCAGGATGGGAGGGGGCAGCTGGTAGAGCTTCACATGTAGTACCACATGATAGACGCACAGCAGTAAAGCTATAATAGTGCTTTAATTGCAATAAACAATTCCCTAGTGACATTTCTAGATAAATTGATACTGTCTGAACAGAAGCCAGTGAGAATTGCTTTTTTAAGTTTTAAGGGTGACTGAGTATAGCTTTTTGGCTCCACAGTAGTAGTCTGCTCACCAAGCTTGCTCAAGAGCTTTGCAAGCTTGTTTGCAGCAGCTCTTTTCTCAAAATTCCAGGGAAGAGATGGCTGTAAACAGGAGGATATTTAGGATACGGCAGGTGCTATGTGATCAAGTGGTTTATTCCCCTATGCCTCCTGGTTAAGTGTGCTGGAGTTAAGGATAGAGCCAAGGTGTAAAGTTGCCACATTGAGCGGAGATTCACATTATTTATTTTCGCCCAACGGTGCTCGTTGAGAGGTATGCAGTGGCTATTGGGGGAGCAGTGGCAGCTGGAATGTTGAAACATATGGAAGATTTATTGGACCAGTCCACAGGGACAATTAAAATATCTGCATTAAGATCAAAAGTAGTCAAGATAAGGTCTAGCAGGTGCCCTTCATGTGTGGGGTGAGTTTAGTGGCTATTTGAGAATCAAGGGGATTTCAGGTGGCAAGAATATCAGGACAATTGCTAATATGTTAAAAAATCTTTAAGACCAAAAAATGTAAACCAAGATGTGCGAGGAGAGGGAATTGACTAAAGAGTGGCCACATTTGTTGCCTTGAACAGGCAGGTGGAATACTAACGCTGAGCTATAAGGCAACCAGGGTGATATTGAAAGGTTAAGTGCAAATAATAGGAGGTGGCAGTAATAATTGAGTGAGACTTGGCAATTAGAGACACTTTAGCAATGGCCTCTATCCCTTTATTCATTTTGTCAGGGCAGCCAAGATGATAGATTTTTAAGTGGGGGCGTTTTCAAGCTCCCTACCTTCTATCTTTAATTTCAAAACGACTACCATCGAACATATTACTGTCACTATTTTTTAGTCTGACAACTACACTGATCATATTAACTCTGCACACAGCCTATCCACCAAACCAAACACATCACTTTTTTTTCCAAGTCCTTGCATTTTACAGAGTTGCCCTACATAAGTCACTCTTGTGCTTACTACAGCAAAACAGTGAGAAGCTGATAATGTCTGGGAGTCCTAGGCTGAAGTAATATTTGGAAAGTTTATGTCGTACATTTTTGCAAATAGGCACATCCTCAGAAGAAGTTAGGTAGCGGCATACCCTCCACATCGGCACCAACATCTATTAATACCTAACCTTTATCAAGCATGCATACTGACATTGCATGCTTGGACCTCTTTAACATGGGACCTCACAATATTCACCCAAGAGCATGCAGCTCTAGAGTGTCTTCAGGCCTGATGCATAGGAGGTAGTAGCAGAGAGGAGTGAAGTGCTGCTGCTGACGAAGGGGTTAGAACTGATGCTTGTGCTTTTGATTTGATTTGATTTGAATTGTTACTTGTTAAGCGCTCGAATGCCGTGGCGTCTTGGCGCTGACTGTGGTTCATGGACCTGAGAGCATCATGAATGAGACGTTAAATCGTGGAAAACAACCAAGTTTTCAGCTCCTTCCTAAACATCCGAAGGTTAGGTTGAAGTCGCAATGTGGACGGCATCTGATTCCAGAGTTTGGCCGCACAAAAAGACAGGGTACGACCCCCCCATCTTGCCTTACAGATTTTCGGGATACAGATGAGGCCCTTCATAGAGGATCTAAGTGTTCTGGCAGGAGACTGCTTTGCAGTCAGAAAATGCGTACTGCTTTACTCCTGCCTCTATTTTAAGGCATTGGAGGTGATTTTCAAAGGCCAATATTCTCTTCCTTGCACTTAAGATGAAATCAAGTAATTTTGCGGAATATTTCTAGGTTAATTATTTCTTTGATGAAAAGGATGAGCTTTTTCACCCTATTATGTAACACATCCCGAAAACCAAGTAAGAGGAGGATGTGAGCATCAAAAATCTTACAATTATTTAAAAAAAAAAAAAAAAAATATCTAATTGAACAATGTGCTCTGCTGTGCTGTTGATTTGAGAAGCGTGCATGCAAGCATTATGAGTCCTGATTGCTTATTGTAATAACTGGTTGTGGGAAGAAGCTACAAAAGAAATGTTCACGAATTGATATTTTAGCTTGTCTTGCAGATAAAAGGATGAGCAAAATGTAAATCAACTATCTTTTCTTTGGTGCTGTAATTTAACTTTAAATATTCACACATGCTCCAATCAGTGCTGCCTGTAGAGTGCCATTGTCTCCTTATTATAACAAATCTTAAGATTCCTCAGACCCCAAACAGTAGAAATGTATGAATGTATGTAAGAGCGGGCTGGGAAAAAGATTCTTCACTTGCCCTCTCTTCTTCATGTCTTTTGGCTTAGGCCAAAGCACACGTTCCCGCCATTCCGTGACATGATTAGCATTCTCTCCAGACAATGGCTGCCTCAATCCATTGTCAGCGCATAGCTGAATAATGCAGAAACTGTATATTACTCAGAAAATAGAAAAGGGACTGCAATAAAACATGAATACATATTCGAAATGTTTTCCAGACATAAATCACGAGTACCAAAAGAAATATAACCATAGAGGAATTTAACACACTTTTGTGATTAAAAAAAATGGGAAAAATCTTCGTTATAAAATACTTGATTATTTTCTTTCAAAACAATATAGCGTTCGGATGATCCATCTTATTTGTGAATTGAACCACTTTAACAAGTTCGGGAAATAAGTGAGAGAAGTTGCTTACTCTTATTGAAAAATGTTTCTAGGAGTGCTGGTGGTTTATGTGAAAATCTGCAATTTGTCTTTTCACCACCTATTCTCTGTTGAACTGCGGGCCAGATTCACAAAGCCATTATTGGTAGTAAAAGTACTTTTAAGATAAGATATGTCTGGATTTACACGTTAGGAGATACCACAGTTGCATAATATTAGGCTGCAGTAAGTCCCACACAATGGATGGGGAGTGGGCGGTTCAAGGTGTGGTTTGCTATGAAAGATTGTGAACACCCACAAGCAAGTCAGTTTGTGGGCATTCACAAATTCCCCCATCTGTACCCCAAAGTGGACATAGTCTGAGATTAGCACTAGTCAATGACCGACATATACGAGTGCAAATTTAAGACTTACGGGCCCAGTGTAGGAAGTATGCGATGCTTCCCGTGACTGACTTAAGGCCATGTAGGCAATACATGTACACGTTCCATCTCTGGGTGCAATAAGTAATGCGCATTTTCCTTTAGTGCCATTATTGGCAACATCCCCACCCACAGTCTGAGCATGCATGAATAAATAAATACACAAGACAACTTTTGTTATGGGAAAATATTGCTGCAGGTTTATTCCATACAAAAGTATGCAATATGGTGGGTTATCTTACGGGCGATCCAAGGGCAGGCAGCTGTACCAACCTATGCTGCCCCGCCCGCCTGATGAGCCAGCACTGTGGGAAACCCAATCAGTGCTACACCTTGTGTGATCCTCCTCCGGATCACGTGACACATTGGTCCCTTATTACTCACGCCCCTTTCAGGGCGGAGCGTATCAGGGCAAACCCCCGGTTGGTCAGGCCCCCAACCGCCCGAAGGACTAACGGGGCGCCGTCGCGGTTTTCCAGGAACCTGCCCTGAGGCTCCTGGTCTTTGGCTCTGGCACCCCTATTGTGCCGCGCAGAGGTACCCTTACTGTACCCGTCTGCCGCAGAGGTACCCTTACTGTACCCGTCTGCTTCCAGATCGCCCTGTAACTCCGCCTGCAACAAAAAAAGAAAACATTACAACGTTCTACGTACTTTGCCTGCCAACCCCACGCCGGGAAAGCGGTTGGGTGGGAGACGGCGTGTCTGGCGCAAAGAGGACGCCGGAGAGGCGGGGGAAGGTATAAGTACCCTCCCCCGACCTCTGTGCACCAGAAGTGACGCGCCTAGTGCGCCGAGGCGAAGGACTCCTACCCCGAGTCCAACCACTAGACTAGGAGGGGTGGCGGTTGTGCCCAAATGGCACTAAAGGGCCGCCCTTCTAGGTGGCCCCCTGCGGGGGCCGCGGGCAGCCGCATAGTGCCATTATTGGCAACATCCCCACCCACAGTCTGAGCATGCATGAATAAATAAATACACAAGACAACTTTTGTTATGGGAAAATATTGCTGCAGGTTTATTCCATACAAAAGTATGCAATACGGTGGGTTATCTTACGGGCGATCCAAGGGCAGGCAGCTGTACCAACCTATGCTGCCCCGCCCGCCTGATGAGCCAGCACTGTGGGAAAACCCAATCAGTGCTACACCTTGTGTGATCCTCCTCCGGATCACGTGACACATTGGTCCCTTATTACTCACGCCCCTTTCAGGGCGGAGCGTATCAGGGCAAACCCCCGGTTGGTCAGGCCCCCAACCGCCCGAAGGACTAACGGGGCGCCATCACGGTTTTCCAGGAACCTGCCCTGAGGCTCCTGGTCTTTGGCTCTGGCACCCCTATTGTGCCGCGCAGAGGTACCCTTACTGTACCCGTCTGCCGCAGAGGTACCCTTACTGTACCCATCTGTTTCCAGATCGCCCTGTAACTCCGCCACAGCCCTGGAGGCGGCCACCGTCGCAGCCCGGGCCCCCCACCACTGCACCTCCTATTACCTGCAACCTGCCCTTTCCAAACATTCCTTTACATCCAGGAGAAACAAGTCCATCCCCACCGGGGACAAGTGGACCCCGTCCTCCTCAAAGTAACCTTTAACGTTTGCCTGGATGAGCTCGTGTCTGATGAAACCCAGACCCCTCTGGTCTGTGAACTTACACCATGAACAGTTCCCTCTTACGGGGATGTTCAACGGCCTCCTCTGACTTAGCTCCGTGCCACCTTAGCGGTGAATCATCTCCGACCACCAGAGCTCACATTGACCCCTGTAGTTGCTGATCTGACCGAAACAGCGCATTTCACACATGCGACCGCTCAATACCAGGCCTCCTGCAAATCTAAGGGATGAGATCCCTCCATACTGGTGATAGATGAACCCCATCTATATCACAGTAGCCCTTGACGTTATCCTGGATCAGCTAGTGTCTGGTGAAACCAAAGGACCTTCTGGCCTGTGAACCTATGCCACGAACTATTCACCCTCCTGCGGGAAAGTTCCACTGCCTCACATGACCTAGCACTGTGCCATCTCTGGGCAGGACGGATTCAGACACCAAGGCTCACCTTGCCCCATCTGTTTGCTGATCTCCCCAAGTTGCCGTCCTTCTCGCATCGTGTGTACTTGAACACCTGTGTCCCCCATCGATGGGACAGCAGCCCACTAGTTAGGTGACCGCTCCCAACCCCACCTGCCTACTTTGGCTGTTCGGGCGAGGAGAATTATGCCTCACATTTGCACCGTCCCTTTGCTTTCTAAATCAAGACGCATGGGAATGGTCATAACTAGAAGTAAGTGCCAATAATCAAGGGTGCCTTCCTGCCCTTGCCATGCATCCCTTATGGGAATTACGCCAGCTCAACTCCCTCTGGTGAAACCCCCTAGGCATACCAGCTAAGAGAATCTGTCCGATTTCATACAGTGCGCACTGTTTGCGATATGGTGCCTAACATTAAGGATTGACCAAGTCCTACTTTCCCCTCATCCTCGACTATTGCCGAATAGGGGGGCGAGGGCGTTCCCACTGCCCACCCCAGGGCAACCCCAGCGGTGGAAATTACCTGCTCAGTTAAATTTACTTTTTGTTGATCACTGGACATGGCAAATGTTCTTTACATAGTAGCCTTTGTGCTTGGCCCCTTGTTTCCCCATTTCTTGGGACGGCAGCACCCTGTTGGCTGACAGCGTCACCACCCAGCGAGGCATCTATACTAACCGGGCGGGCATTTGCGCCTAACTGCAGGATCATATCCTCTGCCCTTGGTTCTGGGGTGTACTTATTTCGTCCCGTTGCCCAGATGGATGCATAAACCCCTTTGCTTGCTACCCTGGTGAACACCTTAATTGTATCAAAGCTGGTTTGAAACAATCTATGGCTTGCGCCCACTGCTGGAGACACCTCACCCTTTCGTGCAATTACAACTTACGCAGCGCCCCCCGCTTGCCTAACTGCCGTCGGATCACAGATGCACAGTACCTACTGTCCATCTCTGACCCTGGCTGCTTTGAACCTGCCAAAGTGACGGAAACCATGCTTCCCAGTCCCCTGTTTAGCTGCAGTATACCTTCAGTGGGTCCGCTAGGAGATACAACACACCGCATTGGTCATGCAAACCTTAAGTACACAATTTCCACCTGGGCGTACCTCTAACTGAGACAGGCTCGACACAGCTGTAAAGCCAGGGACACACATATGTATTGTGCCACTGTTGGAGACAACTCACCCCTTCGGGGAGTGACAACTACACAGTTGCCTACCCAAGTCACCCAGCAGACAAGTTGGCCCTGACTACCTTGTGTTCTGGTGCCAGATTTGGAAAGAGCCTTGCCTACACTTGCTGCCCCCCTGGGAAGCACAATGCTCGTGCTCTGGCCGCAGCGCGGCGATGCCCTCGTGTAGCATCGAACCCCAGGTCAAATGAGTGACAACTCCAACTACTTAAAACTACACCATGACCATGGGTGAAGTTTAACTCTTCGCCAAACTTCTGCTAGTGTACCCCACGGTCACGCCTCCTGTTCAGTCCAATTTAGTAATTCATGGCACTGACCCACAAGGGCCTAATACTGGGCTGTGTAAACGCGGCCCAAGGGTGGCCTTAAACAATCGGCTTGGTGTTGGATGGGTGCTAACATTATCTGGCTTAAGTGCCATCCCTTTGGCAGTCACTCCTGCCAAGATGTGCCAATGCAGGTGGAAGCAAGAGTTATCCAGCCCACCTTACTTCCTGTCCCAGTTATCTGAGTAACTCAGTGAAAGATGCACATTTGAACTGGTAGCGGAAACTGTTACTTACTCCTGCAAACGCTCTGCTCAGAGCAGCCCGCCAGACAATGGCTTCCATTGAGAGGCGGTGCCAACAGACCTCCAAGCACTTAAGGTGGTATCCCCGAGTAGGGCTCTAATCTAACAAATGACCCGTGCTTCTGATACCGCCGCTGGCTGTAAGCCGCTCAGTGCTACTGATGCCTTGGCGCTTCCTGACCCACAGCCAGCTCACCCTGATACAATCCGCTCGTGACTGGGACTCACAGTGCGGCGAAAGCACGAGACATCCTAGCCTGACCTTAGCTCTTCGCCAGGCTCCCACACAAGAACCCTCCACAAACCTTGTGGTCTAAACATTCGCCCTGTGGGGCGGTTGCGAATGGACTGCACACAACTCCCAGGCATTCTCTACCAATGTTGAAAATTGAGTTTCTGGTTGGCTAGGGTATGCACCTAAGCCTGGCCAAACCCACCTCCCTAGTCAGAAAGGAGTACACACTTAGGCTGACACCTGCCCACCCCTAAGTGGCTAGGCAGAGACTTTGGCTTATCCCAGAGGCAGTGTAAATTTAATGTGCCAACCGTACTCCCACAGTGGCAGACTACAGCAGAGACTCCATACCAGGTTATTTTAATTACCCTTCGTATCGTCCATCCAAGAGAGACTTAGTACCATCTGCCCCTATTACCCTGTGCTACCAAACCTCATCATGACATCACAGGGATTACATAACTCACTAGGTCAATCGGGCCACCGTCCTACAACTCCGTTAGCACAACCCCTTAGTTGCTGGTAGGAACTGTACTTAGCATAACACAGCACCGAGTAAATGTAAAATTGTACTTTCCCACCATTGGGCTGGTAATCGACGGCCAAAACGACAAAACCTGGGAATGAGATCCCAGTTTCCTAGGGTAAAACAATAATTACCCTGCACCATTAACAAATGTGCCACATGCACCCCTGCTCTATCCACCTGTTGCTATGTAGATGTCGTCCATTTCAATAACATAGGCAACATGTCAACCAGTTCTCCCCTTTGTGGTCAACCAAATCCCATATGCCGGGATCTCTCCACTACTACCTATGCTGCTGAACCTGGACTTGTAAGGCGCACGTGACGTTCGGTGATCGTGCCAATGCTAGTCGCCATGTTTCCAAATTGACAATAGCATCCGGCTTAGTGGGAGCACTACTAGGACTCGTGGGACGCAATAGAGATTTAAGGCATTGGTGCCACTTAAGTGCACTGTCAGTAACCTTCCTCACAGTGGGCATGAAAGAACTGAGTTTTGTCAATTAAGGCTGTTCCAAACAGGTGCCCCAAATAATTTTGCCCCAGAGCAGCTGGTAGTACTACAGCATGTGCTGTTGATTACAAGTATATGCACTCCTGACCTCAAACCTCCAGGATGTCGTGTTTTTAAAGCGTCGGAGCCACCCACGCGTGCTGGAGAAGGCCGTGCCTTGCCCTGCCTGGTATTTTAGCCGATGTCATTGCGTCCCTATATTTACTACAAAAGGAACACTACACCTACAACAAGCCCATCTATTGGCTTAGTCAATGCTTCTACCTGCATCAGATAAAAGGCCACAATTATAGCTCAGTTGCATAGCCACCCAAGAGCTAGCCGCCCCATCCATGGCTGCCAAGGTTTCAGATTGCTTATGTGTGACATTTCCCTCATTTCAGTGCAACTATGAGTGACATTTAAAGGACTATGACTGACACTTTCTTGCGAGCAAAATCAAACAATGAAGATGAGGAAGACATATCGATATCAGTAATTTCCAGGCTTGGAGGTGCCTTGCGCGGTTGTACACATGTTCCATAACCCTTGGTGGCACAAGGACCTCGATGGCCAAGCAGCGAAGTCTACACGCAATGCAATAAAACGAAATTAATTGCTCACAGCGCACGCCCCCCCAGGCGCCAACGGGACAAGCCGAGGTTTGTACCGAGCATCCCAACTCCAAGGAAAGGCACCACAACCAACCAATCCGCTGCGCAGGTCGCTCACCAAGGCACCACTGTAAGGACCCCACCTTAACAATGGCCCCTACATGAACCTTGAGTGCACCCTGTGAATAATGTAGGCTGAAAAGACTGGCCGTCGCTCATCCACTATCATTTCATGCAGAACGAACACCAGTGGACCTGGAGCGATACTCCGGAGTTTACAGCTGCCGGTCCGTGGTGACATCAAACACCTAACCTGTGTGCTATTAAAATTCAATCTTTTGCCCAAACATAGTGATATAGTCCTGTGACAACAAACTGGCTATGAACAGAACGCTTTATCGCCCTTATGCAGGAACTGGGGCTGTTCCACCTAGCAAGGACGCTGCGCCCATATAATCCGGCAGCCAGAGCGTGTCCGTGAACCACCGAACATATCCTGTGACGCTACATGTTCTGCGCTATCCCGTACCTGGGAAACGCAAGTGCCCCAGTTAAATTACATCTGCATGGGGGAAAACATACAAATGGCACGTCAATAGCAGTTGGCAAGTGAGCACATGTTCGTAAACAAAATGCTCCCAGTACATCCAAATAAAGGCGCTGCCTAAGCGTGTTCCTAACAGCACACGCCCCACCGACATACATCATGTGACGTTGCCTGTTCTGCACCACCCTGAGCCACGCAAGTACCCAGACAATTAAACAAATTGCCGAGGAACACCGGGGAAATTGGGTGTCCTTAGTTACTTCTTCGGCTATTGCACAAGTCCACACTACCTCTGCTGTAATCCCTCTAAATAGTGCCGCTGCACTTTGGGGCCCATCAGATCCCGCTGTGGTTTGCCCCACTATGAACACGGTAGGCTCCAGCATGCTCAGCGGTTGACACACCTTTGACCGAACGTAAAACAACCATGGGACAGTGCCACCTGGTGCTAAAGCACCCCTCTGAGGATAGGTGACTACCTCTGTCAGTGAGTCAAAGTCAACTCTGTAAATTATGAAGAATTGTTAGCAATGGGAGTGCACGCAGCTACGTTGTCAAGGCCTTCCTCGTGGGTCCACTAATGCCCCTGCAAACCACTTGTGATAATTATTAAAATGATTACTACCACTCTCTTAGCGCCACCCTGTAACCACTTGCGCTACCTCCTGCGTGAAATAAAACACAAATTCAAGCCAAATAGTCATCAGCCTATGAGACATTCGAGAACAGGCATTATCCCTTTATACATCGAACAAAACAACTAAATTGCTTTGACTACCAGTAGGGACACGTGTACAAAAACATCCATAAATACTTTAACTTTAAGCGCAGGCCACAATAACCCGGGAAGCAGGATACACACATATACATATTCAGCTACTGTAACCTCGTGTCCGGACATTTACGTTCTCCTAATGAGGTTGATAAACACAATTCGGCTGCAGCCCGCTGCCACATGAAACGCGTGTTGCTTGCATATCAGTAAAACCAAGGCGTGGATCGGACCGGCCACCCTGCCCATTGCAACCTCACAAAAACAGGAGTCCACGGTCCTAAACAACAAAATGGGAGGCCCGTGAAAAGCACAAAACGGTGGCTACCACACCCTATCTCCCAATATGCGTAATGAATTTTAAACTGAGAAATGCTGAAAATTTGTTTCCGCTTCCGATCTCGGATTGCATGTAGTCGCAGACAATATAATAACGATAATCCTGATAAACTGCTTAAAATTACGTATGCTAAAATCTGTGCTTAGCATCGTGTGCCGCCCAACACTTTGCTGCTTCTGTCATTGCATCCAGGTATACAATCCAATAATATTACACCTACAACACGTCAGGACCATTGGCTTTATCAATGGTTGTTAGGCAACAACTATGGCGTGTATATAATATTGCAAGCTTCAGTTCTGACGTGATGAGACTGACCGAACTACGAGTCTCCTTCAAGTTGCCTCATAGGCAGAGAAGAGTGGTACTTTATTGCACCCAGAGAAACGCTGTGCATGCGCACATTATTTAGCCGATTGTATAAGTGCTGAGAATTGCAGTTACTCTCATCTCCAATTTAAAACAGTGTAAGATCGCCCGCACTTTCGCGGCCCCTCCCGACACTAGGAGGGCCGGAAACAATTCGCAAGCTGCACGAGGTGAGTAGGGAGGTCGGACCCCTGGTGCTGCAGTTTGTACCCGGGTGGGAGAAGCCCCCAGGCTGCAGCAGACTCGGAGCACCGCTGAAGCCCCAACGGTGCACCAACAGCCCACAGCAGGGGAGGTGCATGCATGGCAAAACTTTAACACCCCTACCAAGACGAGCAAAGCGTGCGCCCGGGCTGACCACCACCGAACCCAAGGGGTAGTCATTTCCCCCCACGGACCCCGAACCGGTTGGCGGGCCCCCACAGCAGGCGCACTCAGAGAAACCCAGGCATGCACAGCCTGCACACCTCACTATGCAGATTTGTTCCAACTCCTCTGCTGCTGCCGTGATCGGACGAGGAGCAAGACCGGGACGACCACAGTGCCCTCGGCGCTGCAACCCGCGATCTCACACCGACGGCGGGGCAGAGCGTTTAGAGATGCAAACGTCGCTCTCCCTCTTCACACTGGGGCACATCCTGCAATCAGGCCAACAACCCCTCAACGTGGCGGTGGCCGAGCATCCACGGCAGTGCACCCAGCCCGCCTGGCGACAGTCATGGAATATAGAGTCCCCATCCAGCCCCCGTCTCCCGGACACCCGCCCAGACCAATCGGCCACTGCCTCGCCAAAATGCCCACCACAGCGAGGCACCGATCGGAGCGAATGCTACAGGCCGATGCGGGACCCAAAGTCCCCGAAAGTACACTGCCCCCCCCTCGGTGCGCTCCGGCCGCCACGAGACGCCAGTCCACCCCCACGACAAGCCACGCAAACCACCAGACTAGCTCCCGGGCACACCGACACCATCGGGGTCACTACCGGGATCTCCCGCACCACGCCACCACGGCCCACAAACCACAGCCTCACACGAAGGCATTGGAGCGCTCCACACGAGCACCGCATCTACATTACACGTTCAGGCACAGGGAGGTCAAGTGTTTTGCCCACGATCACAGGATGCAGACGCGACCCCTGAGGCTTGAAACCTGGTTTCCAGCACCAAGGTCGGCAGTCCAACGGACCACATCCTCTCCCCACAACCACCGGAGACACACCGAGAGAGGCAGGGGCGGAACACACCAACCCCGACTCACCTAGACAATCCCGACGGCACGACGATGACCCCGGCGAGCCTGGACAACGTGTCCAGACGGCGTGTCTGGCGCAAAGAGGATGCCGGAGAGGCGGGGGAAGGTATAAGTACCCTCCCCCGACCTCTGTGCGCCGGAAGTGACGCGCCTAGTGCGCCGAGGCGAAGGACTCCTAGCCCGAGTCCAACCACTAGACTAGGAGGGGTGGCGTTTGTGCCCAAATGGCATTAAAGGGCCGCCCTTCTAGGTGGCCCCCTGCGGGGGCCGCGGGCAGCCGCATTCTGGCTGCTTCTCTACACAGTGCCGAATGAGATTTAGTAAAATTAAGGGAAAACGCTACCCACCTTTCTGAAATATTTAGTTTTGGTTAGTTCATAATAATTTCACTTGAACCTGTGGTGTTTTATGTAGTGCCAAGATTGATAATAGCTACTTCAGAGCACTGGATAGCATTATGCTAACTTCACACATTTTACACGATAAGTGCATTTTGGAAACCGACCATAACCGAATGGAGTGTATCTACAGTATGTTCAACATGTAATAGATTGCTTCTTGGAACAGCACCCTGTTTATGTTCTTATTGAATTCTAAGCGGTCAAAGTTAGGAGTAGGCAGGAAAGTGGGCAAAATGTCCAGCCACCTGTGAGCTAAAGTAAACAAAGGGTGAAATGTTTAGAGCTCATTTTCACAAGCTAGTGAAATATATTCGTTATAGTAATTGAAGCTGGCTTTGTAACATGCTGCTGCAGTGGAAAAGGAAAACGTACTACTGCTGCCTGCCTGGAGTGTACTTATGGTACATACTCCAGACGTATGAAACTCTGACCAAGTGCTTTCAATCTAATTTGTGGCCCGCAAGTTCTTAATCCTCACTGGCATCTTGAGTATATATGTTTAGGAGAAAGTGGGACTGATTGTTAAAAACTTTAAAAAAACACGTTAGAAGACTGTACCAACATTTTTTTTTAAATTACGTCATTACTTTTGCAATATTTTAAAACACTAAAACTGATTAATTAAACATTTTAGACATTTGCTAACATTTTCTTGCCAGTTTATACATGTTTAAAAGTTCAAAGATTAGGTATGACATGCACAAACCAATTCCACCCTTGTAATTTCCGTAATCATTTTCACTCGTAGATGTGTCCATTAGGCCCTCAATCCACTGATATATGCGTACCATTAATATTTTATATAAAAATAAGGGGTTACATGTTCTGATGCTACTATCTTCCAAGTAAGTGAAACTAATTCAAAAACAATTCTGACTGCAGGAATCTAATTTTTCACCAAAATTCCTGATTTATCCAATATATAAATCGATAATTCACATTTACCTCTTGAGCTAGATTAATGGAGCTAGATTAATGGTTTGATCAGTATTTGAAGTCTGCAGCATTACAGAAAAAACCTGTACATTCAGATGTCACATTCTGTGCTATGGTGAACTAACTCCTAGAAGCTGAACACACCAGGCTAAATCTGTGTTCAAGCATGCTTTTTCGTGGAAAATATACAATGTCTGTGTTAAACCCTTTACCATTACACTGCACTGGGGATTATATATGGGATATAGTACTCCGTCCCATACATTATAAGGATATTGCAACTAAGACATGAAGGAGTTCCGTGACCATAAAGAGGAATGAGTCGGAAGGCTGTGTTCCTTTATAATGTCATGGAACTCTGAAATGACTTCTAATATCCTTATCATGTGCAAAAGGGGGTATATTATTCCTTATAATTAGGGCTCCCGGTTTTATGGTATTTATATTTTTGTCATTTCCGTCTGTATTATCCATATTTATTTTTTGCTAATTTTACCTGTATTTATCCATATCTATTTTAGGTTTTGTGAAAAAAATTAAGCTGAAATGTGTATATTTCTGCATTTATTTAGCCAGTTAATGTGCACTCATGCCTGAACGCCTGAAAGGTTTCAATGATATATACACACTCAGATGGTAAAATATGCACTTTTAAGAAAATATGTAAATTTTAGAATCAAGGTTGTGCAAATCTACTGCTGTTTAAGGCTCTTTACTAAAATCCCTATTTTTTTAAATCCCCATGCCTGTCAATCTGCACAGCTATTCGGCTGGCAGTCATGATTGACAGCATTTAGAATCACTTAAAAACAACCCAATTTCCGTTTTTATCCACATTTAAAAATAAATACAGACAGGAAAATAAATGGTTTTCTGTCTGTATTTATCTGTAAAAATCAGTAAAAACGGAAAACAGGGAGCCTTACTTATAATACATGGTCACACCATAACTCTTCCCACAATCCACTTATTTACTTAGTGTGATGCTTTTTCAAGTGAAATAGATAGGATGTTTTTGTATCCATGAAGAATAAAATAAGAATCTCTGGACCAAAATTAAACACACCCCAAAGCAGCTAGATGTTTGTTGCAAAAAGATATTAGGATCAGTTTAATGTAAGTCAGATTTGAAAAAAAAAGCTTTAGCACAGGCAGAAACATGCAAAGAGATTCTGGCTTTCCTATATTTATCTGGAAAAAATAAACATGTTGCCATAAATATCTCCATTCTGCTTATCTTTATTCATGTAGAAAAACAGAGCTGAAGAAGGAAAAGCCATGTTTTTTTTTTGAAAGTGTATCTTGTATTATGCTCCATTTCCTACCTTTCCCCAGGCTCTTGGCTCTGGCAGCTGGTATTGTGATTTCAGAACTCAAGCGTAATAAGTTATTACAGTTAAGCCGCTATGCCATTTCTTTTTACTGGAGACTTGGGGCGTCACAGGGAAAATAAGGAAATTAGAGAAAGACTTTTATACAAGGATTGTAGGCTCCCAAATATTATAACATGAATTTCATCTTACTGGATCAGTGCTAATAATTAAGGGCCTTGGTACAAAGGGTATTAGTGTTCACAAACCCTTTGATTTGGTAAATAATATTTGTTAATGCTAAGACCCTTTTTCACATGTACTAAACACATTTAATAATTCAGAATTGGTTTTCCTACTCTTTAAATGGATTTAGGAAACCATTAATGTAAGAACTGTCAGCCTTAAGGAGCTCTCCCCCAAACCTTTGGCTTTACTCCTTCATATTTTTCTGATCTCATTTTTGTTGGGCTTAGGACTCTGTGCACTTTACTACTGCTAGCAAATGCCAAAGTGCATGTGCTCTCTCCTCTAAAAAATGGCAGAGTAGGCTTACACCCAATTAGCATATTTAATTTACCTATTAGTCCCTGGTAAGGAGGTACTCTCAGGAACTCTTAAATTCATTATTCAACATTGCAAGACCTACTTCTCCATAAGGATAACATTGGAGCTACCTTCTTACATTTAATAAGCTGTAACTTCCAAATGGGAACAGATAAACAGTTCATGTTTGGTGTCTTTGGAATTGTAATGAAAAATCCTCTTTTATAGTAAAGTCAGATTTTCAGTTAATATTTTTTTAAAAATGCCACTTTTTGAAAGTTGGCATCTTCCTGCCTTAGCCATTTAGGGCCTTCAGCCTGATCCTGGGTCATATGAGTGGTGGTACTTGGAAGTTGATCTTTGTGTATTCCTCCTAGACAGCCAGACACAATAGAGAGCTTAGGTGTTCATGGCTGGATGGGACAGTGTAATTAGGCACAGCCCGCTTACACCTGAATAGGCTGTGTCCTGCTTTCACACAAGAGATTGCATAAACCCTGTAGTTAGTCTGGAGCCAGGGCAAGTGAGGCAGGAAACCTGTGCACTTCAAAGGGAAATCTATGAAAGTTTCTCCTACTTCAAAGGAGGCACCAGATAGAAATATTGGACCTCAAACATCAACTCTTCAATACACTTATGGTCCTGTGGAAGACTCTACCAGGAAGAAGGACTGCTGTGCCGCTGAAAGGACTGCCACTATACTGGACTGCTGCCCTGAAGGACTGCTCCCTGCTGTGTTGACCTGCTGCCTGCAGCCCTCTTTCATGGGTGAGAAGGACTGGACCTGCAGCCTGTACTCAGGACCACCAGAATGACTCCAAAGGCTAGCCTCTTGTAACCTGCACCTGAACCCTGCAACTATGAGTTCTACCCTGCAAAGTGCTGCCACCCCAGACCGAGACCCTTGGAAGTGAGCCTGAAGGTGCTCTGCCAGCCCATCTGTGGATCCAGCAGAACCAATTCATCTCCTCTGCTGAGCGGCGCAACCCCAAGCAGAACAAATGCATTGCCTTTGCTGCGGGTATTCTTCCAGTGCCAGGACTCCGCATCAACCTTGCAGCCTGCAGCCTCATCGGAACTGTTGAGTAGGGTTTCTCCCCCCTCAACCAGTAACCCAAATTCTTACATCCCCTCACATTCCAGAAGGCTGGGGGTGATCCCTCAGACCCTTTTTACCCCTTCTGACACATTTTATATATGATGCAATCTTCTATACTTCGACAACAAAAAAGTGACTTTTTTGCCAGCAAATCAGATAGCACATGTTCCCAAATACTCGGAGGATCTGCAAATCTGGCATTGGAAGAATAGAAAAAGTGTATTATCCTCAGAGATTTCAAGGATTTGAATCTGCAAATAATCTTTTTGAAACCAAAATATCTAAAACATTCTAAACTGATTTACAGAATGCATTTGTAGTTGGCTGGTGAATGGTGAGAATAGGGTATCAAGACCCAGGTCTGAACATGGCCTAGGCCTGATTAATGTCCAACTTCAAAAATAACTTCCGATCTTTCTTGGGCTCATCAGTGTTCATATTTTTTTGCCTTAGTCACTGAAAGCTCAGAGTAATTTAAATATTGCATCCATAACCCAGGTGTGCTTGTGTTATGCTCTACATGGCATATATAAAGAACAACATTATTTCAGAGCCTATTGGTTCTGTTGCCCGTCTCATTATATGTTGTTTGCTAGCTGTGTACTTTGAGTATGGCTGAATTTGAGAAAGAGGGAGTGAGAGATAGAGAATGAGCCAGACATGTTATCCATCAGAAGTGTTAATTGATCACCCAATCTTTTCCTTAATTTTAAATACATTTATTGCTTCATGGGTGGTCAGACGATGCGTACATCTAGGCAAGTGTCAAACAGAAACTAGTAGACTTCCCAGAATGATCAGTTCTTGGGACCATTTGTAAAGCAGGGCATCCTTCATTTTGGAAGAGACAAAATGATAATAACAACAAGCCCCTTTCCACCTCTCCTAAAGTATTTAGACAGATAATCAAGGCCACTGTATTCAATCCCCCTCTGTGGGAAAGGTACCCTTTTTGTGTGGTCACATCAGACGCTGTTGTTTTTTTTACTCTAGCCATCCTCCAGTATATGTGCTCTGACCCCTAAAACATGTCAAATTGGCTAATTCTAATTCGATATGTTTAACTTTCCTATAAATCCACAGTATATGGTGTTCAAAGTACACCTATGGCATGGCAAGTCCAATGTCACCCTCGGAATACTGCACTACTGTGCCATCTACTTGTGTGAAACCTGCTAAGTTGATCTGACCAAGGTGAGTTGCCTCTGGGATGAAGATCACTGGTTTCCTTTGCTCAGAGCTTCTCTGGATACCTGATTCAGCAAGACCTCGCTGAAAAGGTATCCAGTCCCATGCAGCCTTCTTTAGATACAGCCCACAGCATTGTCCCACTGGAGGACTCCAAGCTTTGACAAAGAGACTAAGGGCCTGATTCTGATGCGGGTTGGAAAGCTTCCCGACCGAATCGGTTTGGAAATGGTTTCCGACCCACTGGGATCGGGAGAGTCCGACCGACGGAGTACGATGCATCCGGATGCTTCCAGATACGATTTGGTTGGACTCCCATTGACTTCAATGGGAGCATATGTTCCTAACCGCATCATAATTGGGCCCTGGGTCGGGAAGACACGTTCCCAATCCGATTTGGAAGGAGCAAATGCCATTAGGAGGCCTTCCTAACCACATCAGAATCAGGCCCTCAGTCGGGAAGCTTTTCCAACCCGCATCAGAATCGGGCCCTTAGTCTGAAGGTAGAAATCTTTACTGGATGAAGTTGCCAAAAGTGTTCAGCCAGTGAGAGGACTTCCTCTGTTGCAAAATTTTAATTTCATCCACTCTGAGATTTTCCCGCCAAAGCCGCTGCTTCACCAGGACTTCATCCAATACCTATCCAATATCCTGGAGCCCACTTCAGATACAGCTTGCTGCCTTACCCTGCTCAATGATTTTGACTTCCAGAAATAAGACAAAGTCCAAAGTCAAAACCTCCAACAGGGTCAAACCTAGTTGGTGTTTCTGACCCGTGCTCCATCGAGGTTAACCTAAAATCGCTCTTAGGTCCTGGTCTACTGCGACCATCAACTACCTTTAGCACCTTTCTCTTTTTTGCTGATATTGTTACTTAAAACTTTAACAATTCATATCTCTGGTTCTCCTTTGTTTATTTTTGTCTTTTTGTTTATTAAATTATTCTCTATTTTTACAAATTGGAGTGGGATTTTTATTGTGTTGTGTTTTCGGATTTCAATTGTGTTTGTACTTCTAATTGCCTTACAGATTTTCATAAGTTAAGCTTGTCTGCTCTGTACCATAGGTACCAGGGGTTGACCTCAGGTTTAAAATACTGAATCCTTTAACGGGGCCTAACAAAATAGTGACCTTATTACTTGTGGTGAACTGCCATCCACCCTAACTAATAATTCACTTTCTCACATCCCCACTATGGAAAGTCCATGGCCTATTACCAGGACACGAGCATACAGATGAAAAATACCATTTGAAGCTCTGACTTACTTAGTGATGATTGTTTTACACTATTCCAAGCTGGTCAATACTAAATGGTTAGGGCCTATAATACATGTTCCTTTGTGAACTTTGGAGTTTTGCCAATTTTTTTGTTTCTAGATAAAGGTGTATGGTTTAAAGAAAGGTTAATGGTTATTTTCATGGAAAGGTGCCTGTTACAAGATCTCTGCATATTAGTTGTTCCAGCCTTGATTACTGTGATTTTGTCAGGTACACCTCTGCATGGGTTGTAGCATGCCTTTACAGATCCTTCCAGAAAGGTTATCTGTTGCTGTTGACAAATTTACCTGACAGTTAGGGTGAAATATTTGCCTGCAGTACTAAGTCTTCCATTTAGGTCATAGTGTGTGAATCGTCTGGACAGACAATTCCAAACTGCCTTTCTATGGGTCAGAGGAAAAAAGGGTCTGTTGCATTACCAGAAGGCTTTGTCCAATTGGAATTTTGCTATTCTGTTGTTCGGAGGCACTATGGCTCCTCAGCAAAGGGGAAACTGTAGACTCCCCAAACTAAGGTGCAGCTACTCTGTTATCAATTGAACAGTGGCACATTTAGGTCCAATGAGACTACAGTATCCCAGGCTCCGTCAAAGGACCATCAGTCTCCTGAAATTTACAAATCAGATGGCTGTATTCAGCTTCCAGTTTTTATGATCTGGAAGGGCAGAAGCGTGGTGGGGATGAGGTGGTGGAAGCCAATAGCTGGAAACTCGTAGTCTATATATCCCGCTAGCTGAACTGAGGATATCAACAGGAATACATCCTCCAGCCTCACATGGGTCAGGATGGGGGGATTCTCCAGGGATTCCCTTAAGCTTAAGGTAGAGAGATGGCTTTTGTCACCTTTGCATCCAACGCAATTGCATAGCCAGTAAGTAAATCCTCAGGGAAGGTAATTACACACCCTGTATATGTGCTTTGGGTCACTCATGCCCTGAACGCCATGGCCCTAGATGTTTATGTTTATAATATCAAATAACACCTACTCTGAAAATATTAATAAGTGATGGGTGTTTAATGGCCGAAATTAACTTAGCTAAGATGCCACATCAGTAAAGGCATGAAATACGATGGAACAGCTGTTATGAGGTAATTTTCCCACAGTGTGCCATGCACATAGGCAAAGGACTCAAATCCTTCAAATATAGGAAATGTAGAAGTGTATTAATGTTGCTAAATACAACTAGAGACAGAGGGATGCCTGCAGAACTACACATCCTACTGAGGAGAGAATGGAGGTATAAATTCCAGTTCCAATACAATTTGTCTAAATATGGAAGAGGCACAATCAATCAGTTGTTCAACAAGATCTACTTTTAAATACTAAAAGGCGCTTATCATTTCACCTAAAGTGGCTCTATTGCCAATATTTATACGATGCCTGATTCCAGTTTACATGATACTATTGAAGAATGTGAGCCTCTATTTAAGAGAGCTATGCGATACAATTGCCAGTATGTTGAAGGGAAACAGCAAAGACTTGTGCTCCTCTCACCATTGATTTAATGCATACCTCGCTATCATGAAAAAGAATGAGAGTAAATGTAGCAAACATCTGATTTTCACCAAGATGCCAGAAAAAGAAATATTTTAGGTTGAAATTAACTTTCAAGGTGAGAGAAAAAGACAGATTTTAATTGTTATTTTCTCTTGAATCTTTTTATGTGAGTTATTACAAGTCTCCACATGCTCGTAGCCAATCGCTAGCTTGTTTGGGCATCAGTCCCATTACCTTTCTATTTCACCCACTTGTAATTCACAAGATAAGCCCATTTCATTTGGCATTCAAACCCAGGTGTCTGCTGGCTTTGGCTACAAAAGCATATGCAGAAGACGTTTCATCTCCTAAAATGAAACTGAACAATCTCTCTCTTTGTCTTATGAACTGAAGAATGCTGTTTTGTATCAATGCCTTTATACGCAGCTACTATGACAATGTTAGGCTAGTAAAAAATCAGTTCCGACAATGTAACATGCTATAAAAGGTGATGACAACCAGTTCCATGAGGTAATAAGGTGGTGTTAGACAGTTATCAGTAAGTCCGTTTTTATATAGCGCAGCTACTCACCCTTACGGGTCTCAAGGCGCTGGGGGCCGTAGTGGAAATTAAGTGAGCTATTGCCCAGAGTCACATGGTGCTGAGCTGAGCTGCCGCCGGAGCTGGTGATCGAACCGTGAACCCTGTGCTCCGAAGTCAGCTGCCCTGGCCGCTGCACCACACCTCTCCACAGTTATCAGTCAGCCTTCTATTTTAAACAAAGGCCATGCTGGTGATTTTCTAGGAAGATATCCAGACTCAGGCCATCAGATGCAAGCTATCTCTGCTTATGTTATGTCTGCCCGACACTGTGGATCAGATGTGCTCACTGGTTCACTGGACCTCCATTGCCAGTGTCTCAAGAGTGGTCCCTGTGTCATTCAGAATGAACATGCTAACATGTCTTCCTTGCTTGTCTTTACACTTTGGAACCTCTTTGTTCTATATGGCCAGCCTCTGCACTCTCTTTTTACCAGCAGCAAAATGGTTAAGCTATTGTTGTACCAGTAGCAGGTCTTCACAAATGAGATAAGAGAGAAACAGCAGAAAATTGCAATCAACATTCAAAAGAAATGACTAATATTTCACTAGTTGTGCAGATGATGACTAAGTGGTGATAAACAAATCAGCCAATAATTGTGCAAGTCGCAGGTTTCTTTTGGTGTCTTAGATGCTACTGTTAGGCCCCCATTCTGTTTAAAAATAAAACCTTGTCTAGCTGTTCTGGGTGACAATAAAAAAAGAAGTGCCATTGCCAGTCAGTGGCTTTAGAAAAACTTGCCGCGTCATTATGTGTGCCCCTCATCTTTTTCAGGTTATGCAGATATATGATGACACCACGAGCTTATGTTTAATTTAAAAAAAAGTCCACTGCTCAGTGTTGTCATACATCCTATAAATAAAGCAAGCGTGCCTACATAGTGCAGTGCATGCACTGTGACAACCCTTTTTGTCTCCCGGGGCTGAATGTGGTGTAAGACCCTCTGCCCACTGCTGCCTCCCGGTACCTGACCATGTCTGCATCCGGCTGCCTGGCAGATAGCCTGAATCACTTCCATCCCACGCATCTTGCTTCTCTGATGTGAAGGTGCAGTTGTCTGATGCTGATGCGCTGAGCCCCCCCAGTGGTCAATGAAGACACTGCGGTCCCGTGGGAGTACTGTCAATGAACCTGATTAGGTGCCACGTACAAGGGTCCTGCACTTGAGGGACACGTGAGTGTGCTGCAGTGCTTTCATGTGGAAAAATGGCATGAAAGCAAGTGCATTTCCTGTGAATCTGATGATGGCCAGCTCTGTGGGCACATTTACAGAGAACCGTTCCTAGATTCCTGTGTGAATACTAAGTGGTGCACCCCACACAGAGGTAGCTGCCCCTTGGCAACCTGAATTCTCCCCCCTTGTCGTGCAGAGGGCTCAAACACCATAAGTCTTTTGGGCAATGGATGGCTATGTCTCTAGCACAACTGTGTGTGTATCACTGGCAGGTATTATGTGCTGTGCCTCCAGCAACTGTTCTAGCTGTGGCAAAACCCCTCTGTTGACTCTCACCAAGGTGCATAATTTATTTGGCTCTCTAAGCCTGAAAGGGTAATGTTTTGACTCATACTGGGTGCTCTCTTGTGTCTCAACGAAGCTATTCCTCTCTGAAGAGCTCATAACAAGAGCAAAGCATGTTCCTTTGGTTGCTTTTCTTCATTAAACTTCACACAAGGTAAGGGGGAGAAGGAATGCACCTTACTTTGCCCTCCTCAAAGTCAATATCTACACACACAAGAAAGTAAGGTATCTTATAGTCGCAATTTTGTATCAAGTTACAATCTATTCGACAGTGTAGCAAAAGCACCTTAACTTTATAAAAACTGCCCTCACCCACAGCGTGTTGTGGCATGCTTCATCCTAGGGCTGCTGCAACGCCTCAGCGCAGACCAACGCTTGAGGCGGAGCAATAGGGTGGAGTAGACAATACAAATAAATAGAAAAGGAAAAAAGGATCCAAAAAAGGTGCAGACAGTGAATCTTAAAGCTAACTAAGGGATATCCTAATAGCAATTTTATTCCTGGATTCCCTTGTCAGGATTAAAAAAGGTAATTTATACCCCCGGGTGGTGGTGAAGTGAGTGTATTATGCCCTCTACACCCCTCCGGTCTGCATAGAGGTCGACATGTTTCTGCCGGAATCCGTGTCTCTACCGGCATTCATCAGGATTATCGGATCCCTATGCTAAATTTCCTTTCTGTACAAATACCCCTAGTATCTCAATATACTTAGTATTACTCCACCTGTTTTGTGTGGTGTAGTCCAGTACACTTACTCTTTTGCTAGGAAGTATGATACAGCTAAGCGGCAAAAACTCAACAAACCTAGCCCCGTCACTCAGGAGGCCCGTAGTGGCATTCAAGGGTCAGAATCAACATCTTTCTCTGACTTGAACTCAGCTTTAGAGAGTGGCACCGACTCCGAAGATGGACGAGACAGATTAACCCATGGAGAGACAAGTGCCAACAACTTCACCCTCGCTGAAGAATTGGATTTTTTAAGACTAGACTAACATCAAACATTACGCCCACGGACACCCAAAAAACAAGGCACAGGTGAAATCAAAGGAGACGCGAAAGGAGAAAATGCCGGCAATCAAAAGCCAAACAACAGAAGACAGAACAACTGGCGACGGAAATGAATGGTAATACCAATACTGTCATCAACCTTACAGACACTGTTTTCAGCAAAGCAGAAATCCAACTCCTTTCTCTTGGCCTCATGTACTGCGCAGAAAGCAGTTTCAACTATAGTAGAACACGCATTGACATTTACAAATTCATTCGTAAATTAAAACTGATTACATTTTTCAAGCTAAAATCCACCGTCCACCCCAATACCTTCCACCACTGATCCCATTGATAGTAACCTCACTGTCTCTGATATTTCTACCATTCGGACTCTACATGAGCTACAATCTGAGCCTCCACCAGCTTCCACCCAACAGCTGCTGTGTATAGAAGGCATAGATACTGTCACTAGGGTCCCCAGCCCATTCAAACCCCAGTCCACTTTCACACCCATGGTGCCTAGAGATGCCACTGACACTTTCAATGATGTGTTGATTGATGAACTCAAAGACCTACACCACAAATGCATCCATACCCGTTCCAGTAATTACAACAAACACTACTATGCTCTGGTTAAACGATTACGAAGCAACAATCAGATTGTCATCAACAAGTCTGATAAAGGTGGTAACATTGTTCTCTGGCCGAGATCGCAATATCTGGAGGAGGCACAAAGACATCTCAATGATACCTCATGCTATAAGGGATCCAACATCCAGGAAGTCAATAAAAAATGAAATGAATTGAAAAAGAAATTGAGCGGATTTAAAATGGAAGGCCTGATCACCAAAGATGAATTTCTCTTTCTTCATAATGAGACGCCTGTGCTGCCTGTCTTGTATTTCCTTCCAAACGTTCATAAGGGAAGCTCACTTATCCCTGGTCATCCTATCATATCAGCATGCAATAGCTTATGTGAACACATGTCGAAATATGTTGACTATTTTTTGCAGGAATTTGTTGTTTCTTTACCTTCTTATCTTCGTGACACAAGTGACTTTCTCACCAAAATCAAGGACATCCAATGGTCTGACAATTACACCCTATTATTAATGGATATCACCTCCCTATATACTAGCATCCAACATTGTGATGGGTTAAGAGCATGCGAACATTACCTTAAGGAACGCCCCATACATTGTTACCGTCACAATGAGCTCATTTTGTTCATGATAGAATGGTGTCTCAATAACAATTTCTTTATGTTCGATAAAGCTATTTATCAACAACTGTGGGGGGTCGCCATGGGTGCCTGCTTCTCTTCCAGCTATGCATGCTTGCATGTAGGCTGGTGGGAGGAGCAGGTACTGAGGGTCACTCACAGTGAAGAATGGAGTACTCACATTGTTACATGGCTCCGCTACATTGACGATGTCTTTGTCATTTGGAATGGCTCTAATGAACGTGCGCTGGAGTTTGTCTCTACCATCAATAACAATGTATTGAATCTTGAGTTTAATGCTAACATTAGCAAGACTGCTATTGAATTCCTAGATGTTACCATTTACATCAAAAATGGGTCTTTGCATTCCAAACTACACCGCAAACATACACCTGGTAACTCCACACGGCATGCCACGAGCTTCCACCCGAAATATCTCATAGCCAGTATACCTTATGGTGAAATGCTCTGTCTCCGTAGGATTTGCAGCTCAGAGTCAGACCTTAAACTGAGTCAGGACGAAGCACACCATCGCTTCATCGCCCGTGGGTACACTGTCACATCCATCACTAGAGCTAGAATTAGAGCCAATGAGTTACCTAGAGAGACACTATTAATTGCTAAACCTTCTAGTGTAGTTTGTGACACCATTACCAACTATGACACCAACACCCCTGGCACTGTGGACACTCGCCTTATCATCACCTATAGCAAGGAACAACGCGCAATCAGGTCCATTGTGAACAGACAATGGCGCATTGTCCAGACTGATCCTATCCTGGGTCCTCTAGTCGCCGACAAACTCACCATTACCTATCGTCGGGCATTCTCGATGAGGGACGCGTTAGTCAAGAGCAGCCCAGAAGTCATTACTATAACCAATTGGCTTTCTGACATTAAGGGGTTCCATAAATGCAACACGTGTAGAGCGTGTAGGTTCAGCATTAACACTTCCCAGGTCACTGCCAAGTTCCGTACTGAAACTATAGTGTTACAGCACATATACACTTGCAGAACTGAATACGCTGTCTATATCCTACAATGTAGCTGTGGCCTCAAATATGTGGGTAGCACCAAACTCCAGGTACATATGAGGATCCTCCAACACCTGAGAGCAATAGTCAACAATGATCCAACATACCCCTTAGCAAGGCACTTTAAAGAGGTACACAACAACAATCTAGACCACCTCAAATACTTTGTCATTGACAGTGTGCCTACATTGGGATGAGGGGGCAACCGCGAAAAAAAGCCCAGACAGTTAGAAACACAATACATCCTAGAGCTCGATACCAAGACACCATATGGTCTCCATATGTGTGAGGATTTATGTAACTATTGATCCAGCGCTAACAATAACAATTCTTCTCCTATATACTTCGGTCATTCAGGTGCAACTATCCCTCCAACACACAAACTATATCCATATGACGGTGGGGCCCATAACACCGCATATACATTCACTTACTCATTTATTCCCTGGATTACCTCCGTCCTTAACCTAGGAGAAAAACAGTAAAACAATTCGCTGGAAGGGGACGGGATACCTCTTTTTAACATGACATAATGTTTCTCATTTGCTTTTAAGGTATTCCGCTCATTGGTCGATGGACCAACTAGTAGGAATCAGTTCATGGTGATTAAGACCAGCCCAATCACAAAATACTCTTTAACATTTTACCTTAATTATTGAGCTAAAGAATCACTGAGTCATTTGTTTAAAGAATAATAAAGTTTATATAAAGTTTCGAAGCAAGATATAAGTTTAAGCTTATTATTCAGATTATTACATTTATCATCATTATAAGAATACATTGAAATTGCAATGCATACCTATTAGACGGAACAATAAGGTTGTCACAGCAAGAACTCCAAAAGATCAATCTATCTGCCTTGGAAAATCTAATAGCTCTAAATGAAAAATCTATCAGGAGTAAAAAGCTTCTCCAAAAGCAGCATCTTATACTCAACTAAAAATATAAAATAGCAGCAGCAGCATCAGCTCGTCAGCATCAACAACCGCAACTTCACCCATCTACAGCATCTCCGTCAACAGCAACTAACCCCTCCCCACCAAGAGTAGGTCTTCTTATACCCTAATTCTAGCTTACTGAATAAAAATGGTGCATCTTTATGGCGTGATTCTCTCTCATTGGTTCATTCGAGTCCATATACATTTTAATCAAACTTCCTTGTCTTAACCAGTTCTTTGTGGAATGTCCATGCTTGCATCGTTTCCCACAGTTCTTGACATTACTCATCAGTTTCGATCAGTCCAATTTGTATCTTTTTCTGTTACTTTTTAGATTCAATAGTTCCGTTTGTCCATTTATTCATTTTGACTTCTCACGCTTCTTGCTGATCATCTTGGCACACATTTGCTCAGTAAGGTCACAATAGCCTTGACCATACTTCCATCTTAGGCTCTCAGCACGAACACGTGGTCATTCTTTTTCACAGCCTTTCTCCTCTACCACACGGCTTCTTGCACATGCGTACTCTAGCTCATGGCGGCCATTTTATATCGCTGCTCAACAGGCCTAAGCGCACTATTTTCAAAGATAAACAAAATATTGTTAAAATAAAGAATATAAACCCTTTCATTTCCCTCCCGTCTTTCTACGTACCCCAATTAGGTATTACCTAGCAAAAAGCAACATATAAAGCCGTCCCTTACTTACCATCGCTTTATTTTGCCACCACACGTTTTATTTTCAAAGCACAAATCATGCGTTTTATTATTTTATTAGTACGCAAATATTAGATTATGTTAGACACGTCAACAATTATAAGTTGATTAATTTGCACACAAAAATAGCGTGTTACCTTTAACCCTTTACATGTAACATACATTGTTGGTTATTTACTTAAACGAACATGTTTATTAATTATTTTACGAAAATTATTAGGCGGTTAAAATTTTTTCATTTATCCTGCTCCATCAACTCCCCCTTTGGTGATTTTTAATATCACCACAAAACCCAAGTTATACAATTCTTTCAGACAGCATATTTCTTTTATCCGTTTGTTTTTGTTAGTTTACACAACTGTATCCCTTTCAACTTGTCTCTTGGTCTTCTTGTACATGTTCTCTTTTATCTCTTCTAGCTCTATTTCACCCATTTCTCTCTCTCTCTCCTTGTTTATCATGTTTTCTTTTTCTAATTTATTCTGTCTTCTCCTTTTCTTTATACATGTAATTACAAGCTTCAACACTAACATTATTATGATTATCATGGTTGCTATTATTATAACTTTCCCTATTATTAATCCACTCATTCTTGTTAACCAATTTATTACTGAAGAAAACCCTTTACCAAGTTTTCCAAAAGCACTTTCAACCTCCAGTGGAACAAGTTCTTTGTGCAAACTTGTAATATTCTTTATATTCTTTTGTATATTTTCACTTTTATCTGGAATGTAAGTGCAACAATATTGAACGTTCAGCATTCCACAGACTCCACCCTCTTTTGCCAAAAGAATGTCAAGGGCAAGTCGATTTTGCATCACCATAGCTCTCATGGCAACCATCTCGGTATTTACCATCAAGAACCCTCCAGCAGTATTTGTAGATAAACGATCTACCACTGTGGATAATTTCCGAATTTTAAATGCATTCAAAGATATTCCCACTGCTGGTATCAATGCACCAAAAATATCACCTACTATTTCTGAAAAACTTTCCCTTTTTCTACGTGTAAAGGTATTTATCATTTTGTGTGTTCCTTTTTCTTTTCTATCCATATGAAAAATCTTTGGAAAAACCAGGCCTAAATAACATGACCCATACCAATGGTCCGGAAACCTGTAATAAGCCCTATTACCGCAAACATAATAGATCCCGGGAAACACCGGATCCTTTCCCCCTTTGAATCCCCATCCGCCTAAAATTTGATAATTGTCATGGCAAATACTGGAACCCACAAAATAATTGTCATATCTTGTCTTATTTCTTCTAATGCACAACCTTCCCTGTTGGGGCCAATCCAGAGTCATAGCTGCATTTGTCTTTTTCTTGTCATGATTGTCTTCCTCCAACGCCCAAAGAGGTGTTTTTGTCTCTTCTATCACTTTTCTTTGAAATTTCACTCTTCTTTCTTCAACCATCTCTAAAAATACTTTTTCTTCCTTCTTTAACTCACAGGTAAGGTTGTTTTTAACTATAGTATCTAATGTTAAACTCTTATCTTCTATAAAATATTCACCAAACGTTTTTCCCTCTTTTATTTTGTTTAGCTCGGGAACTACAGAAACTTTCGCAAATATCTTATCTATGTCAGTGTAATAATATTCTAATCTACCTGTTTTATAAAATAAACTTGCTAAAACACTACATGTTATTCCATACATCAAAGGAAGGTGATGATAAGTCACACCCTCTGCTACAGACGCAGGCAATTGCATACAAACATAGCAATCTCTTACATCCATTGTTTCTACATACTCATATAATAATTTAGTAAAAACATTCTTAGAAAAATCTGTTATTGATTTGTCTTTATGTAACTCTGCACTACTTTTTAATATAACTGGTTCTTGAGTGTTAGCTCCTTTTTCTTTCTCTGTGTTATTAGAAGTTTCTACTACAGCTAAACTAATTGGAATAGTGATTGCTAAAACCACCCATACTGTCATTAATAATCCTGTACAAAAGAAGCACATCTTACACCATCTACTTAAAAACTCACATCTACATTTTCTATCTCTAGTATCCTCCATTTTGTTTTATAACCTTATTTATTTATTTTCAAGAAAATTGTGTCACTACCCCTCAGAAATGACTTATTAGCCACTCTGCACTCTGTTTTTGTTTTTTCAGAATTCTTTCTTTGTCAAATCCAGTATTTTGTCAAATCCGGTAGAAATTCGTCAGATCTAGTGTTTTGTCAAGTCCGGTAGAAATTTGTTTACATTTCTTCAAGTTTGTTGCACTTCACCTTCACCCATTAGGTTTCTTTGTTCAGGGTTCTCATGAGTGTTCCTTTCTTCTTTGTCATCCGTTAAAGCAAGGTACAACCATTCAGGCGATCTATACTTCGGATTTACCTTCTTTACTCTTTTCGTTTTCTGCAAGTGTTTTCCACCTTGTTTTTCTTGCTCTTTCTGGCTTGTTATTTCATTCACTTGTTCAGCACTTTTTCCATCTAACCTTATGATCCTGTATCTTAATTGTCTTACTTCGTTGGGCCAATTGTCTCCTTTTCTTGGCCTTTTTGCCTCACTTCCTTTTTCCTCTCTTTCTGTTTTCCAATTCCTTTTTCTTGACTCAAGTTTTTGGTTTCTTTCTTCTCCACTTTCTTCAGACTCTGTTTCAGTTTTTTCTTTATTGTCTCTTATTTTGAATCTTATAATTTCATTTTCTTCCCCTACTTGGGGTTCTTTTCTTATCTTCCTTCGTTCACCTATTTTTGTCCCTCCTCGAGGTTCTTCCGAATTTGTTTCAATCTCTCTATCTGCTTCTAAATTTCCCTGTTCTTTTGTTTGGCTATCTGTCCCTATTGCTCCTCGGGGATCTTCCGATTTTTCTAGCTTTCTGTTTGAAACTCTCCCTTCTTCATCTATTAATATTATCTCCGAAGGATTTTACCACAACTTGTACTTGGTTGCTCACTGTTACTATCTTCTTGCTCAGTTTCTTCTCTTATGCTTTCAAATTTCCAATTTCTTTTCAGAATTTCTTCACAATCCGAATGATCTGTATCAGATTCTGAACTGGTATCTGATATTTCCAGATGTCGACTCACATGTCGATCTTCAAGTTCTGGAACTTCAGCTATTTCCTCTACTTCTTCTGTCGTTGCACTTGTAGTTGGGTCTTCCAGATGTCGACTTACAGGTCGATCTTCAGATTCTGGCACCATGTTCGTTTCTTCTACCGCTTCTGATGCTGAACTGTTATCCAACACTTCCAGATGTCAACTCACATGTCGATCTTCAGGTTCTGGAACTCTGATGGTGTGACTGGCATGCACCCAATGTTTCACTCCTGCACATTTGACTGCAGTGGTTGTCACCAGGATCACTTGTCGTGGTTCGTCCCAGCGAGGAACCAAACAGTTTCTTCTCCTGTGGACTTTTATGCGGACCCAATCTCCTGGATTCAAGTCGTGAGCAGGTTTTCTTTCAAGAGTGGTCGCATCCGGTCCAACCTGATGAAACACAGAACGCACCACATCAGCCAATCCTTTGCAATAATCCAGCACCAGATCATCAGTTATAGTCAGTAGTTTGTTGACAGGTACATGTGCTTGTCTCATTGCTCGTCCCATAATTATCTCATGGGGACTGAGTCCAGTTTTCCTTTCCGGAATACTTCTTATTGTCATTAAAACTAATGGCAAGGCATCTGGCCATTTAAGTCCTGTGGCTTGACACATTTTTCCTAACCTGTTCTTAATTGTTCCATTCACTTGCTCTACTATTCCAGAAGCCTCTGGTCTGTATGCACAATGCAGTTTCTGTTTAATACTAAGTGCTTCACAAATCAGTTTAATTAATTCGTTTTGGAAATGTGTTCCTCTATCTGTTTCAATCGTGACTGGAAAACCATACCTCGGAATGAATTCTCGCAGCATAAGTTTTGCTACCGTGATTCCATCATTCCTTCTGGTTGGGTATGCTTCCACCCAACGGGAAAACAAACAGACGACTACTAGGACATACCTTAGTCTGTTGCTCGGGGGCATTTCGATAAAATCCATTTGCATTCTAGTGAACGGACCTCCTTCTCGTCCTATTGTTCCTAGACTCACTACTGTCTTCCTTCCTGGATTTAACTGTTGACAAATAAGACATCTTTGACAAAGACTCTCAGCTATGGCTCTGAATTTTGGATTATACCATGTTTGTCTAAAAAGTCTGATCATTGAATCTCTCCCAATATGGGCTTGTCCATGGTACATCCGTGCCATGTCTGAAATCATGCTATCAGGCATAACTGGTCTTTCATCTCTGTAAACCCAAACATCATTTTCCTCATGTTTTCTACATCCTGCTTTTATATATGTATCTTTTTCCTCATCATCTGCTGCTTCCTGTAACTGTCTCACCTCATCCCATGTCTCAACAGGGTTAGTAAAAAGCAAAGGACAAGAAATATGCTCTCTCTCTCGGTTCCTGTTCAAAGAGACCACATTCTTTGCACAGTACTGTGCAATTTCATCAGCATACTTATTGCCGACAGTTATGTAGTCTTCCCCATTTTTATGTGCATTGCACTTCACAACAGCAATCTGTTTAGGCAGCTGTATCGCCTCAAGCAACTTTTTCACAAAATCTCCATTTCTAATTGGCGTTCCTGCAGATGTCAAGAAACCTCTTTGTGACCAAATCTGAGCAAAATCATGCACAACTCCAAAGCTGTGTTGGCTATCTGTCACAATCGTAACCCGTACATTTCTTCCCAACTTGCAGGCTTGAATCAGAGCTACTAGTTCTGCAGACCGTATCCCTTTCAGACAAGATGCTTCCGTTACAGTTGCTACTGTGCAAACTGCATATGCTGCACTTAGAACTCCATCATTTGTTCTTAAACATGAGCCATCCACGAACAGAATATAATCTGATTCCTTTAAGGGCTCATCTCGTATGTCTGATCTCAGTTTTGTACAATATTCAAGCACATTCAGACAATCGTGATCTACTTCATCCATTTCAATTACACTCTCTTCATCTGGCAATGATGTCGAAGGATTCACATTCATACATCTGTCAATGGTCACATTATCTGCACTCAAAATTACTTTTTCATACCTAGTCAACCGACTATGTGTCATATATTGGGTTTTCGTTCTTGTCAAGAGAATTTCCACAGAATGGGGAACATATACTCTCAGTGGATATCCCATCACTATTACTTCACTCTGTTCCAGACTCACACAAGTAGCAGCAACTGCTTTCAAACATCCAGGCAACGCTTTCGCTACAGGGTCTAAAACAGCTGAAAAATATGCAATGGGTCTTTTCATAGTTCCATGTCTCTGTACCAAGACTGAAAATGCACATCCATCTCTTTCACTGCAATACAACTCAAAATCTTTCTCATAGTCAGGCATTCCCAATGCTGGAGCTTTACACAATTTCTTTTTCAGCTCTCTGAATGCTTTCATTTCCTCATCATTCATTTCAAAAGGATCTTTAACATCCTTCTTTGTCAGTTTTTGCGACGGTTTAGCAATCAGCGAAAAACCGCTTATCCATTGTCGACAATATCCAACCATTCCCAGAAACATTCTTACCTCTCTTTGCGTCATTGGAGCTCTCATTCCTTGAATCATCTTTATTCTTTCAGTCGTTACCTTTTGCACTCCTTTCTCAATTTTATGCCCTAAATATTGGACTTCTTGTTGACAAAACTGCAATTTTGATGGGGACACTTTATGTCCTCTTTTTGCTAAATGATTCAGCAAAGCAATTGTATCATTGACACATGCTTCCTTCGTTTTTGATGCCACCAGTAGGTCATCAATATACTGAACCATCACTGACTTTTCTGGCATTTTTAAATCTTCCAAGGATTTCTTTAGAATCTGATTAAAGATTGAGGGGCTTTCTGTGTACCCTTGAGGAATTCGGCACCATGCCAAAATACGCTCTCCAAACCTAAACGCAAATAATGGCTGGCTATCTGGATGCAATGGAATAGAGAAAAATGCATGACATAAATCAATTACTGTGTACCATTCTGCTTCACGTGGAATCTGGTACAGAATCACAGCAGGGTTCGGTACTATTGGGCAACAAGGTACTACCATTTTGTTTACCTTCCTCAAATCCTGTACAATCCTATATGTTCCGTTTGGCTTCTTCAGTCCCATTATTGGCGAATTACATGGACTGCTCATGATTTCTTTTAGAATCCCTTGTTCAACCATTTTATTTATTACTGGCGTTATTCCTTCAATTATTTCTGGTGTCAATTTATACTGGGGCGTATTTGGGTAACTCGTTCCCTCTTTTACGGTTATTTTAACGGGATCTACTTCTTTCATTAATCCTATATCTTCTCCTGTAAAGTCCCACACTTCTTCTTTCACTGTCTTTTTCAATTCAATTGGGATTTTCTCTGCATCAAATACAGGAAACAAATCATTTACTTCTGGTTCTAAATTTACCATTGTCATTTTATACAGTACATCTTCATCTGGGGTCTGAAATGCAAGTCCATCTGGAGTACAATAGATAGTGCAATTCATTTTGCACAATAGATCGCGTCCTAATAGGTTCACAGGAATACAATCGCATACCACAAATCGGTGCATTTCACTAAATGGACCAATCTTTACCTCCACTAATTTAGTAAGAGGCGTCTTAATTTGCTGATTCAAAACTCCAACTACTTGGATATGTTCACCTGAGAGAGGAAGGTTTGGAATTTCCACTGACCTAACAGTAGAACGGGTAGCTCCAGTGTCCACAAGGAATGTTACATTTGCACCATTCACTTCTCCATCCACAAATGGACCAGACTGATCTACCTCTAGAGTTGCGCCAAGCACGCACTCTTCCCCTCTCCTAGGCACCGTCAGAAGCTTTCATCCGTTTCATCCTCATCCTGTCGTAACCAATATTGAGAAATGGCAGCTGCACACGGCAACTGTGTTACCTGTTCTCCTCCGTAGAATCCTGTTTCTGCACTGTATTTCTGTTGGTTAACACTCTTGGGAAGTGGTGGTTGTGGCACCTGACTCTGTTGAGTAACTACCTCACTCTGCACCTGTGAATTTAATGATTGATTTTCCACATTAAGTTTTGGAGGAAATTTACACTCGTTTCTCCAATGCCCTAGCTTTCCGCAGTTGTTGCATGGCCACTTTTTCTTTGCATCATCTATGCTCATTTGTCCTTTTCCTTTACCTATATTTGGTCAAGATCTAGCCTGTCCTGCTTCATTACCGGTATTACTCAATTGAGCTTCTTGTTTCTCTGCAACTTTCACCTGTGCCCACATGGCTTTTTCTTTCAATTTACGCTGTCTACTCTCAATATCATCACTGCAATACTTAGCACATCTCAAAACTTCATCGACTGTTCTATTCTGCCAACAAATCATATGCTGTTTAATCATCTCACTTATCTCTGGTTTCAACCCATATACAAATCTATATACAAAATGACTCATATCCTTCTCATTTAGTGTCTCATAACCACTATACTGTTTGAAAACTAACAACAGTCTTTCATAGTAAGCATGCACTGATTCTTTACTTTCCTGCGTTGTTCTGTCTATTTTTACCCAATCTGTTTCTTTAGGTGGAATCTTATTCTTCAAAAAGGTAATTACTTGATCGTACTTTCTCATCACTTCTGGTCCTGGCGCTCCTGTTTTAGCATCCCTTGGATATTCTACAGTTGGCCAATCAATAGTAATCTTACATTCTGTCCACAAATCAGCTGGCACTACTATATCAAACAATCCATCCAAGTCTATCCACAACACCTTTGAAACTTTAACAAATCTCTCCACTTGTCTGTACCATTCTACTGGCTTTTCTCTCAACTTTGGGAAATCATTTGTAAATGACAGTATATCCTGTCTAGTCCATGGAACATGCACATAACTACCTCCTGGAGTTTCTCTCATCGGGTACTCCCTTACAACTGGTTCCTTATCTGTTACTGCAAAAGCCAAAGATGCTTTGGGGCACATGCATCAAGCTAGGCAATTGCGATTCCTTAATAGCTATTATTAAGGAATTGCTATTAAGGAATCGCAATTGCCTATGCATGTAGAAATCGCTTAATGAATAGCGATTCCTAATCATTCCTTAATTGCTACTCGCAAATTGCGAGTCGCAATTAAGGAATACCTACCCATTCATTCCTATGGGCCAGGAGGCCCATAGGAATGAATGGGAAGATATTCACTATTAGCGATTCGCTATTAAAGAATGGCTAATAGCGGGAGCTATTTCAAGGGTGCCAGGGTGTCAAAAGGACACCCTGTTGCACCCCTGAAATCTGCATATGAGTACATCTTGACACACACATGCCCCAAGGGCATGTGTGTGTGTAAAATGGAAGTTTGAAAAATGAACTTTAGTGCATTTTTCATAGTTTTTGCAAATTACCATGCAGTTTAACTTCATGGTAATTTGCTCCCCCTATTAGCGAAATCACGAATTTTTTAACTTTGATGCATTGCATTTAAGGAATCTCAATTTGTGATTCCTTAAATGCAATTGCAATTTAAGGAATAGCAATTTTGCGATTCCTTAAATTGCGATTTCTGCATTTGGGATGATGCATCCCAAATGCAGAAATACTGGTCGCAAACGGGCAGATTCTCAGAATCTGCCCGTTTGCAACCAGTATTTCGGTTGATGCATGTGCCAGTTTATCTGTTACTTTCTCATTCTTTTTTATCCATCTACTTCTCCATCTATCCACATCACCCCATTTTCTCAGTAAAACAATTAATTATTTTATTTGGGTCAATCTTCCTGATGTGTTCAGATTCTCTATATCTTTCTCACAAAAATCTACTCTATATGGTTTCTGCAACGTTCTCACTTTTGCAAATTCTACTCCCAGTTCACTTGCTGTCTCTTCTAATTTGTCATGTAAATTTCTAGCTCTCCATGTAAGACTTTTGCACAAAAACATAATCTCATCATCCTGATAATTTTTTAATTTTTCTGTACCAATCGTTCCTAAAATCAATTCTTCCATGTCTATTTTTAACCTAATTACATCTAATGGTTTTACTTCTGTTTCTTTCGTTTTTAGCGTTTTCATCCATTCATTTAACTCATCTGGAGTCGGACCTACAGGCGTACTATTTAATTCTATCCAATTGTTACTTCTTTCTGGTGTCCCTGATGCAGACTCCGTTACCATGGGTATTCTCCTGAACTCATTCTCATTTATTGTCAAATTAGTAGGTGGGCTTGGTCTATAGGTACTAACCAAATGGTGTGCACCTTCATTGTTCTGTTCCATCCCTTCTTTTTTTCTTTGCAAATGTGAATTCATGGGAATCACTAAAGAACGTTCATCAATTTTCTGATTCTCAAAAATTGGCGCTACTGGACCTATCGTCACTGGTACAGTTACAGCTTCCATATTCTTTGTCAATGCTCTTATTTTCTCAGTCAATTCTCTTGTGGTTTTTGCTAATTCAGTTGCATTGTCACTTTCTATCTCTTCATTTTGTGAAGTTTTTAATTGATCTTGTGACCTATTTATCTCATCTCTTCGTTCGGGATTTTTATTCCTCCCAGTTTCCATTGGTGGTGCATTAGGTGTCACCACCGCAGAAGTCTGTTGGTATGGAGGTGGGTTTCTGTTTAAAATATCTTCCAGCAATTCGTCATCCGTTTCACTACCACCATACCCATACTTTTCTATAACTACATGTTTCTTTTTCTCTGTACACTTTCTCTTTGCTTCTTCCTCCACTGTAAAAGCTGGAAACAAACCTCCTGTCATATTAGCACATCTCCAACGCTTTATTCTGTCCTCATGATTTACTCCCCATAACCTTCCAGGCACAAACTCATGATTCTTTAATCCTCTGAATCTCTCTCGTTCATACATCTCATCTTCCCATTCAGTTAAAGCTTCAAACTGTGTCGGTCTAGGTCTAGGTTCTAACATTGCCATCTTCTCTCTCAAATTCCGTAGTACAGCTACATTAAATGAACCATTCTCAGGGAAAGCCAATGCTCCATCATTCTTGGTATATTTTGTCCAATTTTCTAACCATATGCATGTATGATATCCATATTTCAGCATCATATGCGAAGCTGGTGATTTCGGCGGAGGAATTACTTGTCCCTCTCTAGTCACTACCTTTTTGTCTTTCTTAAAGAAGTTCTTAACTTTCGACATCCACGACGTTTTCTCTCTACCATATTCATAATACGACATGATTCACAATCGCTTTCTCTCCTCAAACTATCCGTAATTCAACACTGTTCTCTATGCGTTATTCCGACCAATACTAGCGCGACTCACACCAACACTCCAATCACAAACTTCCACGTCACTAGGCTATTCGACCAATCCTAGCGCGATTCACACCAAAGCTCCAATCAGAGCAATTTCTGTCTACAGCGCACTGTCCAATCCCAGCGCAGCTTCTGTCTACGTCAGCTCTGCTCCTGTTTCTGTATGACTAGCGCACTGTCCAATCCCAGCGCAGCTTTTGTCTACGTCAGTACTGCTCTTGACCCCTCCTTTACAAAATTTATCGGCAATTTCTTTTTCAACAATTCTTTGTTAGTTACAACATTTAAAACACATTTCCATTGTCTGATTCGCTAAACCAAAGAGATAGCTTTGTCCATTTATACAAGAATTCTGTTTTTCCAGTAGGCAGCGCTTACCTCTACCTTACCACAGAATTTGCTGTTTCGCCGATAAAGTAGCACTTCCCTCTACCTTACCCTTCTTTCAAGCAAGCGGTAAACCCGTTTCTCTGGGGATAAAACACATGTGTAGACTATACTGCTCCTGAGAATTAAGGCCAGAGTTTCACAAGAAAACCGATCACTATTTCACTTACACACCTTTTATGCGGAGAATGTCCCTATCATAACACAACCTGTGTTATCACCAATATGAACTCAGACAATGCACTATTCCATGTGACTTCTCTTGCCACACGTGTTCCACTTCCTACTTCCCGGAAGCGTGAAAACTTACATATAACATAACTCGACTCAACCATAAAGTGTTAGACATGAACTTATCAATAATCAATAATCACCAAACTAATCTATAGTAACCATAACTCTGCTACCAAGAAATCTGATCCAGCGCTAACAATAAAAATTCTTCTCCTATAAACTTCGGTCATCCAGGTGCAACTATCCCTCCAACACACAAACTATATCCATATGACGGTGGGGCCCATAACACTGCATATACATTCACTTACTCATTTATTCCCTGGATTACCTTCGTCCTTAACCTAGGAGAAAAAACAGTAAAACAAGTCGCTGGAAGCGGACGGGATACCTCTTTTTAACATGACATAATGTTTCTCATTTGCTTTTAAGGGATTCCGCTCATTGGTCGATGGACCAACTAGTAGGAATCAGTTCATGGTGATTAAGACCAGCCCAATCACAAAATACTCTTTAACATTTTACCTTAATTATTGAGCTAAAGAATCACTGAGTCATTTGTTTAAAGAATAATAAAGTTTATATAAAGTTTCGAAGCAAGATATAAGTTTCAGCTTATTATTTAGATTATTACATTTATCATCATTATAAGAATAAATTGAAATTGCAATGCATACCTATTAGATGGAAAAATAAGGTTGTCACAGCAAGAACTCCAAAAGATCAATCTATCTCTCTTGGAAAATCTAATAGCTCTAAATGAAAAATCTATCAGGAGTAAAAGCAGCATCTTATACTCAACTAAAAATATAAAATAGTAGCAGCAGCATCAGCTCGTCAGCATCAACAACCGCAACTCCACCCATCTACAGCTTCTCCGTCAACAGCAACTAACCCCTCCCCACCAAGAGTAGGTCTTCTTATACCCTAATTCTAGCTTACTGAATAAAAATGTTGCATCTTTATGGCGTGATTCTCTCTCATTGGTTCATTCGAGTCCATATACATTTTAATCAAACTTCCTTGTCTTAACCAGTTCTTTGTGGAATGTCCATGCTTGCATCGTTTCCCACAGTTCATGACATTACTCATCAGTTTTGATCAGTCCAATTTGTATCTTTTCCTGTTACTTTTTAGATTCAATAGTTCCGTTTGTCCATTTATTCATTTTGACTTCTCACGCTTCTTGCTGATCATCTTGGCACACATTTGCTCAGGAAGGTCACAATAGCCTTGACCATACTTCCATCTTAGGCTCTCAGCACGAGCACGTGGTCATTCTTTTTCACAGCCTTTCTCCTCTACCACACGGCTTCTTGCACATGCGTACTCTAGCTCATGGCGGCCATTTTATATCGCTGCTCAACAGGCCTAAGCGCACTATTTTCAAAGATAAACAAAATATTGTTAAAATAAAGAATATAAACCCTTTCATTTCCCTCCCGTCTTTCTACGTACCCCAATTAGGTATTACCTAGCAAAAGCAACATATAAAGCCATGCCTTACTTACCATCGCTTTATTTTGCCACCACACGTTTTATTTTCAAAGCACAAATCATGCGTTTTATTATTTTATTAGTACGCAAATATTAGATTATGTTAGACACGTCAACAATTATAAGTTGATTAATTTGCACACAAAAATAGCGGGTTACCTTTAACCCTTTACATGTAACATACAGTGTTGGTTATTTACTTAAATGAACATGTTTATTAATTATTTTACGAAAATTATTAGGCGGTTAAAATTTTTTCATTTATCCTGCTCCATCACTATCTGTAACTCCCGTGCTTGGTTCCTATGCCTCCTATGTGTCCTATGTGTCTTTTGTATTTATTCTGCATCTTTTGTGTCCAGTATGCCTTTGCTGATTCCATGTATTTTATAGCTGTATTTCCATGTTTTCTGATCCTCTCGCTCTATTGGATTCTGGTATCTTCTTGCATTCTCTCTCATCCTACCAGTCCTTCGGACTACCTTCCATATGTCCCAATTTTTGAGTTCCATCTATGCATTATGCAGCACGATTTACCTATGTCCCGGCTGGGATAATAGTATAGTTTACTATGAACTTTCCGTTCTCTATTGTGTAAACATATATTACCACATTGCTGTATTCATACAGTAATGTTTGTTTCTAATTTTTTATTTTCACATGCCTTATCATATGGTTTATTTTTGCACTTTCAATCACTATGAGCACTATTTGTATATACAACGTGCACACTTTGTCGTTTGCCTTTCACTCACGTGGATGGATTGACCCATCTTCTTTTATTTATTTTTCCACTTACTTCTTGCTGTAATTGTATAGCACGCCTGCCTTGAGATGAGTCATTGAGACATTTCTCTCGACCATTACCTGGTCGACTCTCCGGCTTTTGTATATTGGTCACACTGCGTCACCACAAATCTCTGCCTTGGGCTCCCTCCACCCTCGGATCTTTCCGCACTATCAGTCCTGTGCACATACAGCCCATTAGCCGAGTCCCCCCCTTGTTTCATTTTCTTATCAGTTTCTCTCAGATTTTGAGACACCTGTTTTATTTTGGCCAAGTGTGGGGATCGCGACTGATTTCCATTTTTCCGTCTACCACGGTTTATATGGGCTCTGTGATTCCCTTTTCCCACCTTCTCAGGCGCTCTGCACCATCACTAAGCATTATGCAGTAATTTGTAGACAACGCCCAATATACATTAGTATATTTCCTTTTGTTTTCTTTTTCAGTTTTGGGTTAGCAGGATCACTAGAGAACCCTCTACCTTTATACCCGAGCAGTCCGCGCTCACTCTGGCCGTCTTCTAGTCTTTTTTCTATCTCTATGTCTGTTGACCTACCTTCCTGTCATTTTCATGCATGATGACTTCGGGCATCGTCGTAAGTCAAACTATGAGGCAACACTAATGTAATTACAGTAAAGCATTTGCAAGTCATACCTGTAAAATAACTGTAAAGCATTATAATGTGTGAATCTAAAATAAAGCAACTTACCTGCCTATATATGCTGCTACTTGCACGTAGCGCGTTATCTGATCAAGGCCGCAGGTCGCCGGCCGAAACGCGTTATGTGGACCATGTAACTACGGATTAAATGCTTTCTGCAACTGCAACTGCGGTCTGTGCCCGTGTGTTCTTCTTTGCTGACTGACACCATGGGATTTCTTGGCTATATATATATATATATGGGCATTCTTCTCCAGCTCTAGTACCACAGTACTATAGCCTATCACAAGTCTGAACTTCCTCCTAGCATCAGGGTTGATCTCTGTAGAGTGAAGATCACCATCATTGATCGTAAAAAAAAACAAGAGCCTGTGACCCAGATAGATGGTCTCCTAACAATATCAGAAACTAGATATATTGATGGTCTCCACTTATTCAGCAACAAGGTGATGAATAGAATGCTTGCATTAATTTCAGCAACTGGCAATCGCTTAGGGACACATTCCACTCCATCATATTTCACCCACCATGACACTCTGGACAAAGGCCCGACCTTTGCAAGTCAGTACCGACCCTGTCCATTTTGACAATAGTCTGCCCTGAACTGTCAGATGAGGCCCTCTCCAGAACAGAACACTTCTGGCAACCTTTTTGGTGCAATCTTAGTGATCAGAAGAGTGCCCAAAGAATAGATCTGTGCTATAAAAATGGTGACATGCATCTACGTTCTAACTATCTGGGACAGTTGATGTATTGCCGCTATGCAAATGTTTTCAGCAAAATTATTGAGGTTCATTTATAGACTGGGGAGAACATAGTGCTATTATGTCCAAGGTCCAGATTTGATTCAGGGCTGGGATGTCCACAACATAAGATCAAGTGGTTTTTATCATGATGGCAGGATGTGTCATCCATGGGAGAGAGCAGCCAATTTATTGTGCCTTCATTGATTTCTTTATTGGCTTTGACTAAAAGAGCTTGTGGATAAATGTGCTTCAATGGGGGTTCATGAACTGGCTTACCCTCATTAAGTGAACTGTATAGCAAAGCCTTTGCAACCTTGTATTATGCAGAGAAGAACAGTCCTCTCTCTAGACCAATATTCACCTTTGTTGGTGAGAGACAGAGTGTGTGCTTGCTCCCCAACTTTTAAATATATACATAAGTGATCAGGCTCAAGAAATTGGGTGTTCAAGATTCTCTGCAAAGTTTGGGAGGAAGCACATCACATCCCTATTTGAGGATGATGATTTTGTACTGTTGACAAGTCATCAGTGAACCGGCAACAGAGTCTGAATTTTCCGAAGAATTAGTCTGAAGAAAATCATCTTAGCTTGAACCTGAAGAAAAAAAAACATCCTGCATTTTGGTCATAGTCCTGCAAGTTATTTTTGGAGTCCAACAAATGGAAAATGTTATCCTCCTGCAAGTAATTGGGGTTTCAACTCAAGCACGACCTGAGTTGGTGCCTGATGTTTGTATCAAAAAGTGCTCAGTTAGTGCACTACTAGCTGGCCTTGATAGCTTCAATCACAACTTTAGTGGATATTCAATGTTTGCCTTTAAGAAGTCCTATTTGGTCAATGTTATGCCAGTCATTACCTCCTTGGCATAGATTTAGTTTCTAGGGCATAGGACGTATCTGGACACCCTTGAATGCCTAGTTTTGAAGAGGCATTGGGGTTACATAAGTCTGTGGCTATGGAGGAAATTGGATTAGAAATGTCTCTCAGATCAGTTGGAAATTGTGCTTTGAGTTGCTACCTTAATTCACAATGTTGGTTTTCCTGAACTGTTTCAGATACTTTGCTGTGCATAGTTACTTTTGAACAGTTGGAGTAGTGCAGCAGAATAGAAGCAGAACAACTGGAAGAACTAGAATTTATTCAGAGAATGATGCGATTAGATGAACATTTTGTTGGTCAAACCCATAATAAATATATATTTAGAGCTCTTTTATGGTGTCATGTTGAGACTTTTGCAGTATGGTCAAATCCTAAATATATTTGCCTTTTACTTTAATGTTGCGCAGTCCCAGCCACCACCAGGTGTACAAATATGTTTTGCATGACGATTCTACCTCTTTTGGAGAACACTGGAACCCAATATGGCGTGGACAGTGGTGCAAAGCTCTGCCAAGGATTTGTAGTGATTCCAACATATAGTTACAGAATGTGGGGCCTTGTCAAAATGCAGGTCTGTCTTCATTAGTGCTATCCAAAGCAACTCCAACTTTACTCTATGGAATAGCTGGCATTTAGTCCATTAAATACTGGAAATTTTAGTTCATGGCCCAAATGTCAAACTGGTAACTTGGCTACTATGAAGAATTGTCAAATGTAATACAGTGTGTTATATATTTAATTTACTACTTGCATTTTGAAGATTTGAATTTTGTATTTAGATAATTTGGTATTCTATGGCTGTAAGTTATGTTTATATGCATGCTACAGTTTCATAGGAATGTGTGTATGCTTCGCATACACCATTACCGAGCTTAAATACATTTATATTTACATAGGCATCATCACAAGAGAGAAGGTGGACATTCAATCAACTGCCCCAAATCTAAGAAGCTTAGGGAGAAAATTAGAAGCATGTTTATAACTAATTGCATTGGCAGCACTAACATCTATCCTACATGGTACACGCTAAAAGTAGTGGTACAAGGTCTCTTCACAAGATTGTCTGCATCTTTGTGTCCCGATTTTTACTTTATGAAATTAGAAAAGAACCAGATATCGTTATTCATCAGAACCCTCAAGTTGAGCCTGGTTTAACTAGAGAAAATAAAAATCTAAAAGTGAATGCTTTTCTAGATGAAACGAAGTTCTTAGAAGTTGGGTAATGACCAAGAATAAACGGATAGGCATAGAAAAACTGGAAGCATACAGAATAAAGACGTATGGATATCATCGATATGTCTTGCATACTCTCAATGGCAGACAGGTCAGCCCAAGATCATAAAGATCTGAAAAGTACTTCTTTAAATGTAGAGCATGATTTAAGTGACTTATTATACAAAACTGCAGCGTATTATATCTGTCTCAGGTGATACAACTGAGGACTGTTAAAACCATCATGGATATTTGAAAACTGACGAGGATGAAGTCACCTTTGTAATGATAAAAATGAACCTGCCTTGTTTGTATACTTTTTATGCCTAATAATACAAGCAAAGGAAATTAAGGCATACAACAGATATCAAATTTTTGGGTTTTTTACGGAGTTTTATATAGCGCGAACTTGACCCGAATCGGGTATCAGAGCGCTTTACATATCACCAGTTGCATTACAGGAGGACACATTCATTTTCTCAGGCTATATTAACAGTGTCTATATGAATTCAGTTAATTTGCCCAACATATTATCAAAACCTTTTGAAATTGAGAACCATATTTGGCCTGTCTATCTGCTTTTGCATGTTTTGTACCTGCAAAAAAATTTAAATGTAGTACTACACGTACACTCCATTTTGTGGTTGGTAAAGAATTTATGATTGCTGTTTGTGCTTAGAATGTTGCCAGTGCTTAGTTTGAGCTGGTGACTGCGAGTGGGGCCCACCGACCACTGTTTTTGGGGACTACAATTTATTTTTCCTCATCATACTTTTCTCGAGAACAAGAGAGGGAAACGCACACAAGGGGGAAAGAAAGAGAAAGACAGAAAAATCGCAACAAATGGAGAAATCAGAGACCTGCAAAAGTGAGAGGAAAGGGCAGGAAGTGTCAGGCAGTTGATTAAGGAGGCATGAGGTGGATTCCAGACTATGCAACCTTCTTATTTTGCATGCTGACACCTAATAGTGTGGGCTGTGGGCTCCTGAGCAGAGGTTTGGAACTTGGCACTCATTCTCTTGCACATTAAGTACAAGATATCTGTTCCTTGCCACCCCCATCCAAGTGATCTTCTCATTATATGAAAAATTATACAAGAATTCTGGTGATTAACTATTGTCATAACCTGTAGAAAGGCCAGATGCCAGGTAGCTGTCACTATTCATTACCATTGCATATAAGAACTTTTAGACTTGACACTCTCTGCAGTGTCACACTCAAAAATGTTGCCTTCACCCTCCTATTTTTGCTGAATTCATTTTTGCTGGCTTTAAGACTGTGCACTTTACCACTTCTAACCAGTGTGAAAGTGCTTGTGCTCACTCCCTAAAACATGGTAGACTAGATTAGATATGTAGAGCACTTCTTGTTATCTGTTAGGGTATCCAGGTGCTGGTAAAATTGGCTTGCATCTGATTGGCATATATAATTTACTTATAAGTCCCAAAGTATACAGTATACCCAGAGCTGGTAAATGGAATGCCGCCAGTGGGCCTGCATCAGTTATTGTGACAGCCACTTAAGTAGCCTCTAAAAATATGTCTCAGGCCTGCCATTGCAGCCTGCTGCTGCTTTAAACTGCCATTTCGACTTGGCAAATCAACCCCTCTTGCCAAGCCTTAAACTCCCCTTTTCTTACATATGTCACCCCTAATGTAGGACCTATACAGCCCATAGGCAGGGTGCATTGTAATTACAAGGTTGGACATGCACTTTCATTCAAGGTTTGCATGTCTGGGTAGTGAAAAACTCCCAAATTCATTTTCACTACTGTGAGGTCTACCTCTCATATAGGATAACATTGGAATGCCTTATTACATTTAGTAAGTGCTAACATTTGATTGGGAGCAGGCAGGAAATTCATGTTTGGTGTCTGAGAAATTATAATTTAAAACCCTCTTTAATGGTAAATGTTAGAAATGGGATTTCTGGTTGGCTAGGGCTTGCGCCTAAGCCAGGCAGCAACCACCACTCTAGTCAGGGCAAGGGAGTTACACACTGAAGATAACCCCTGCTCACCCCCTTGGTAGCTTGGCACGAGCAGTCAGGCTTATCCCAGAGGCAATGTGTAAAGCGTTTGCGCAACACACACACAGCCGCAACACACTAGGCACACCACAAAAAGGAACTCCACATAAGGTTATATATAAAAATAGCCTTTGTATTATCATAAACACATTAGAATAGTAATCACACAATATACACTGTGCCAACTGGCACTAGGCAATATTTACAGGGGATTATATACACATGACAGGGCCAATTGGGCCACTGTCAGAACCATCACAAGCACAAATAATAAATGTAGAACACAACCAGTAATGACTGGCAATATACCGTACTCAGCATTATATCCTGTAACATAAATCATAGTATGCAATCAGCATCATATCAGGCGTAAAATACATTGTGCGCCAACCTCATAAGCCTAAACATATTAGACCATAACCTCCTAATCATAAATCACATTAGAGGCATAAATCTCAGTAGAGAACAACCTCACAAGCATAAACCACAGTATGCAAATAACCTCATAAACATAAACCACATTAGAGGCATAAATCAGGGTGCATAAATCACAGTACATGAATCACATTTCCTGCGCACCACATAAATCACATTAGGGCCTGGTGCCCTATCAAACTAACAGGTCTGGCCTTCTCAGAGGGCTCAAACGCCCTATGTCCATAATGTCAGGGCGGCTGCCAATGCAGCAGAATCCACGTGCGCAATAGAGCTGGGGCAGAGGAGTGTATCTCACCACTCCGGTCTCACTCAAAATGCCCCCAAAGAAATGTTGGCCTAAACGTTGCAGCTGCCGCTAATTGCCGTGCAGCTGTGAAACTCACTCAACAAATGTGCCCCCACGTAGCAGTTGCCCGCTACGGCGGCGCAACTGAGGTAAATACATCAGGAGGCCTTGGCACGACTGTGCCTCTCCTGTCCCACTCAGGGACTCTCCAACAAAAATGCGGCCAAAGTTGCAGCTGCCCGCTACGCCGGTGCAGCTGTGAATAACCAAAGAGGCACGGGCACTTTGGGGCCCTACAAACAAATATGGCCATCGTTGCAGCTGCCCGCTATGGCGGTGCAGCTGTGAGGAACATGAAGACAGGCACGGGCACCTCGGGGCCCTAAAAACAAAGTGACCCACGTTGGAGCGGCTCGCAACGGCGGGACCGCTCAGAAACATCCATCAGGACTGCCCGGGTGCCTCGAACGGCACCACAACCAGGGAAAAGCCCCCACTCACCGGGGCTGTGGGGCAGGACTCCTCTGGTCTCTGTAGGTGGGGGAAGGCACCAACAAAGTGCCTCGGCAGACTCCCCCACTCCCGAGCCCCTCCTCACCTTGCCTGGCAGTCTCTTCTCCCGGCACGGGGAAGGTTCGGCTTTCCTCCTTTCCGCCGGCCGCCTGGGAAGACTCCAGTTGAGCTCCTCCTCCTGCTACCACTCTTCGGCGGGGCGCAGCGGCTGCGAGCCGCTCAAGGCTCTGTCCTCATCCTTGGCAGCATGCAGGGCTCCCCTCGAGCCCGCGAGCCCTGCCTTCACCCAGGCCTCGTTTCCTGCTTCGGCGCGGCTTCCCTTTTTCTTGGCCCGCCCACAGTCAGGCATCGGGCGCCTGGCTTCCGGGTCACTTGCGGCGGTGGCGGCTCCTCTTCTCTGTCAGGCAAATGCGGGGTGGCCTCCCGCTTTAAAATGAAGGCATGAAGCGGGGTAGGCACCCCCCTAATAAAAAGGAATCCACAAAGCGGGGTAGACTCCCGCTAAACGCCAAAATGCGGGGTGGGCTCCCGCCGAAAATAAACATAAAGCTGGGTGGGCACCCACTCCCAAGGCATCACGGGGGAATCCCTACATCGGGATTCCCTCTGTCAATATCGCAGCTCAGCGCTGCGGAGCCCTCGTGCTCCTTTTTCTTGGGCAAGGCTGGGGTCCCCCTCTCTGGGGCACCAGCAATAAAAGTATAGCGCTCAGGGGGCGCAAAAAGTCCTTAAGGTTCCAGGGGCATAGCTGGGCCCAGGGAGGCCAGCACACAGGGCCCTCCAGCAGGGAGGCAAGCCCCCATGGCGGTTCCTCCTGGGCCCCAGCAGCAGCAAGCCCCAAACAAGTCAGGAACAAGCACCAGCAGAGGACAGAACAACTTCATGGGGTCACAGCCCCTATATTTATATTAGGCATTCCTTTGTCTGCAGTACAGGGCATGGGGGAACCAGATGCAACTGGTTCAGGGGGGAATTGGAGCACTTTGTTTTTGAAAGCTCCTCTTCCCCTTTGTCAGGTGGGGGCTCAGTGATCAGACACACCACAGGGGGCGGAGCCAGCATTGTCCAGGCTGGGCTGGATTACTCCTCCCACTACTCCCAATGCAGATGTCCCATTCAGGCTAGTGCTGACTCACCCTGCCCCTCCTGGAGCCACACACACCTCCCCGCCCCTGTCACTCAAAAAGCCAGACATGCAATTCACATCAGGCAGGCAGACACATAGCACACAGAAATGCCAACTTCTAAAAGTGGCATTTCTAAAATAGTTATAATAAATCTGCGCATACCATTGCGTAGCATTTCTTATGACAATTCCAAATATACTAAACCTGACCACACTGCTCCTCCCATATCAGGAATTACCACTGAAACACTTATCAGGGAATCCCCAATGCATTCCTATGGGAGGGCAGCCGCACAGTAGTGAGAAACCAAAATGGCTGTTTGTCACTACCAGGACATGTCACACACTTAAGGTACATGTCCTATCTTTCACCTACAATGCACCCTGCCCATAGGGCTAGCTAGGGCCTACCTTAGGGGTGACTGACATGCAGTAAAAGGGGGGTCAAGGATATGGCACACACTTTAGGTGCCACATCACAGCGGTAGTGACACTGCGCGCACAGGCCCTGCAATGGCAGGGGCCTGAGATAGGTTTGAAAGGCTACTTTGGTGGGTGGCGCAATCAGCGCTGCAAGCCCACCAGTAGCATTTAATTTACCAGCCCTGGGTATATGAGATACCACTTTACAAGGGACTGACAGGTAAATTAAATATGCCAAACAGGTGTAGCCCAATCTTATCAAATGTAACACAGAGAGCGCACGCACTTTACACTGGACAGCAGGGCTAAAGTGCCCAGAGGCCTAAAACCACCAACCCCATGTTAGAGAAAAGGCAAAAAGTTTAAGGATGAACCTGCAAAAAGGGCCAAGTCCAACAGTAAAGTCAGATTTTAAATCACACTTTTGAAAAGGACACTTTTAGAAAGTTGGTATTTCCTGCCCTAAATATTTGGTGCCTACATCCTGTTCCTGGGTTACATGATTGGATGTATTTGGCAGCTGAACTTTGTATATTCCTCCCAGACAGCCACACAATTGAGGGATTATATATGCCTTGATGGCCTATTACTGGCAGGGTGAGGGGGGGTTGTAGCTGGGCATAGACACACTTACAAGTCAATAGGTTGTACCCTGCCTTTACACAAAGGACTTCGCTATGCCCACTCTGCCTGTACCCAGGCTAGCATCAGGGCAGAAAGGCAGGAAATTCCAAGCACTTCAAAGGGAATCTCTACAAACTTCCTCTACTTCAATGAAGATACTAGGTATAATGGGACTGTCAGACTCACACTTCAGTTCACTTTCTGGACCTGTGGAACTTAGAGGACTGCCTTCCGCTGTTGCCTGCTCTGTATGTCAGAAGACTGCACTGCTGCACCTGCAAGGACTGCTCCCCTGCCTGAAGCCTGCCTTGAAACCCTCAGAGGCCTACACTGCTGTATGAGCCCTGTTCCACTGCTTGAACCTAGGACTACCATAGTAATTCCAAGGGCTAGTTAACTGGCCTCCTGATCAGAGCCTCAGGGACAGCAAAAGCTCCCACCATCTTGAACCCGCACCTGGACCTAGCCTAAGTGAGTCCTGCCTCTCCAACTGGTGCCTCTGGAGTCTGGACAATGGAAGTGATGTTAAAGGTGCCCAGAAAGTCAAATCCAAAATTTGGGACTTAGACATTTTTGTGCTAAAAGGTGGGTAAGAACTGAGAGGAGGCAGGGACCTACTTGCTCATCAAAGGTGCATCGCCAGCTGACCTGACTTCGTGGCAGCTCCTGCTATGTTCTTCTCTGCAGCAGAAAATCCTCTTCAGCGGCTCTTTGCAGAAGGGCTAACTGGCCTCGTGGAACCCTCATTGGCTACAATCTACAGCTTTGTCCTGGTGGAGATTTTCACTTAAAAAAAAAAGATCACGTCCGAATGCAGAATTCTTCACCAAAACCTCGTCCAGCGACTACCCAACAATGACACCTCCTCCTCGGACACCGCCTGCAGCCTTGCCCCATTGACTTATATCTTCTCAGTCATTTTTCCATGAAAACGCAGAGAGGGCCTGTTAGAAATGGGGGTCTCTAGTTGTCAAAGGTAGGTACCCTTGTCCAGATAGGGACCCTTGCTTCTAGTCAGAGTAAGGGGGATACACCCTTTAGATAAACCCTGCTCACCCCCTTGGTAGCTTGGCACGAGCAGACAGGCTTATCCCAAAGGCAATGTGTAAAGTATTTGTACCAACACACACAGTAACACAGTGAAAACACCACAAAAGGACACCACACAAGTTTAGAAATAGAAAATATCTTTATCTAAACTCAACAAGAACAAAACTACAAAAATCCAACCTACACAGTTAAAAATATGACTTTCAAAATGGTCTCAAGAACTTGTACCATAGAAAACTATGGATGCATGACTTTTCACAAGGCCAAACAGCCACAGAGTCGGAAACAAAGAGATGTGTCAACTCCTGAGACCTTGGGGAGGCGATGCGACAGTCCCGCTGCATGCAGAGGAAGGGTTGCGTCAATTCCGGTCTTTATGAGGAGTGATGCGTCGATTCCTCTTGACGGTTCCGGTCTGCAGGTGATGCGTGGGGAAAACTTGCCACACAGGTGCGATGCGTGGAAATCCAGGATGCGTAGGAGATTTATGCGGCGGCGTCAAACAGCGCTGCGTTGGTTTTCTTCAACCACAATCCCTCAATATGTCAATTCTTGCAGCGGTGACAGGTGCTGCATCGGTTTTGCGTGAAAATTCTTCTGACGCCGTGGAGATGCGTTGGAAAAACAGCTGCAAGAATAGCGATGCGTCGATTTTTGCAGTTCTTCAAGTTTCTTCTTTCTTCCAGCTCTCATCAGCAGCAACAACCTCCAGAGGACCAAAACTGGGTCAGGCACCTCTAGGCAGGTCAGAACTCACAGCAACAAAGTTCAGGGGAGCTGGGGGTAAAGTCTTTGTGTCCCTGAGACTTCAAAACAGGAGGCCAGCACACACAGGCACTTGAAGATCTACTTCAAGCAGGGGACACAGCACTCAGCAAAGTCCTTCTCCTTTCCTTGGCAGAAACAGTAACTGCAGGCCAACACTACACAACACACAGCAAACGGGCAGTACTTCTCTTCAGTCTCCCCAGTTCTTCTCCTTGGCAAAGGGTCCTCTTGAATTCCAGGGATGATCTAAAGTTCTGGGGTCTGAGCCCCAATATTTATACAGCAAAATCCTTTGTTCTCTGGTGGCAGAGAAGCCCTGTGCCCAGTCAAAACCAGTTCTGTCCTCTCTGGTGCAACTTCCTGGCAGGAGGTGAAGACAGCATTGTGGAAGGCAGACCAGGCCCATTCAGGTGAAAGGAAATCTCCTCCCTACTCTAAATGCAGCTCAGGTCTATTCAGCCCAGCCCCTGTCACTCCCAAGCCAGACAGTCAATACACATCCTAGCAAAGGCACACTGGATGGCTAAGCAACAAAATACCTACTTTCTAAAAGTGGTATTTTCAAACACAGAATATAAAAATCACCCTTACTAAAAGATGCATTTTAACATTCTGAGTTCAGGCATACTAAACTTTATTTTCCTATCTTGTTCCCAGGAGTAGTTATGCTTATAAGATGTTATAAGCAAACTCCCTATTCTATCCTATGGGAACAGATAGCATTGCAATAGTGAAAAGTGAAATTGGCAGTATTTCACTATCAGGACATACCACACACACCAGGGCATGTCCTACTTTTCACATACACTGCAACCTGCCCACAGGGGTACCTTGGGCCTACCTTAGTGGTGACTAACATGTAAGAAAAGGGAAGGTTAGGGCCTGGCAAGTGGGTGCACAGGTACTGCAGTGGCAGGCCTGAGACATCTTTTCAGGGCTACTCATGTGGGTGGCACAATCAGTGCTGCAGGCCCACTAGTAGCATTTGATTTAAGAGCCCTGGCACACTTAGTGCACTTTACTAGGGTCCTACTAGTAAATCAAATATGCCGATCAGGGAGAACCAATCATAATAACAATTTACACAGGGAGCACTTGCACTTTAACACTGATCAGCAGTGGCAAAGTGCCCAAAGCATCTAAGCCAGCAAAAATAAAATCCAGCACAGCATCAAAAAATACAGGAGGTAGAGGCAAAAGTTCAGGGGAAACCACGCCAAGGATGCTAGGTCTAACAGGGCCTAATTCACTCCTCGTATCTGACCCACGGTCCATCGCGATCAGCCATTACTTTCAACTTTGCCCTGGTCTCACACAAATAGGTTTACGCAGTTGGTGCTTTGATCTTTTAGTCACTATTTTTTACCTTAAACTTAAAAAATTCAGAACTCTGGTTCTACTAACTGGATTTTGTTTTGTTTTAGTATGAAATATTTATTAGAATGCACTCTATTTTTCTACATTGGTGTGTGATTGCCTTTAAGTTAAGCTTGACCGCTTTTGTACCAACTGTCAGAGGGTTAAGCACGTTAATTTTGTGACTTTAGTGGTTCACCCCAACAAGGTTTGTGACTGTTGCTTGAGCAGGGTTTACTCCTCCCCCCACGAACAACTCAATTTCTTACAAGCACTTTGCTGCTGAATATTTCAGGGGCAACCTGTATTCAAATACCTTTCACTACCTTTGTCAGGTACCAAACACAGTCTTAGAAAGTGGAACATTTTCACACTCACAATCAGCAGTATTAATGCTACAAGAGTGTCTATTCCAGTGCTTAATTTGTAAAACAGTAAGTGCTGGGGCCCAGCGTGTTGCTCAAAAGCCCATGACGAGTACTAGCAAATTTTCAGCGTGCTGAATACCAAGACTGCTCACTCTTGCTTTCACCTCATGTCTCTTTAATCCACCATCACACACGACTTGCTTCTTTACCTTGCTGTTTCTCTTCCTTCTTGTTTCCCCTTTTGTGTTTTTCTCTCTTGCTCTTGGTCAAAGTCTAATGAAGTAAACAAGTGCTGGTCCCCACAAATGAGTGCTGGTGGGTCCCATCAGCAAACGCCGGCTCAAAGTAAGCACTGGTCTATTCCCACAACATATCATGGAGTTTTAGTCAATATTGATCGAATTGACCTGTGAGAAAATTGTTTTTCTAACCACTGGAAACTTGTGGTATGGCCTTTCCAGATTTGAAATTGTGCTTTTTGCATCCCTAAATAGTAAACGTGTTGAACCAATGTCCTGTAAACCAAACATATTGGAATTTGTAGAGGTTTTCAGCAATCCATTTCTTCTCTAAAGTTATTAATTACTTAAACTGCACTGGCTGTGCTCTTACAATGGTTGTAATAATTCAGAATGTTAAGAGAAGTCACAGTCATGATGTGAGTCATAACTGAGCTATAAAATATCAAACCAATCAATAGTTTTAAGTAAACAGATTTCTATATGGAATACCTCCTGGGAACAGGATTTACGATCCATTGAGAGTCGAGGATGGGTTCAGCCCCTAACGGATTCCTATCATGTTGGGAAGCCTCAAAAATATTTTTCTGATCTCATTAATGCAAATACTCAGGACCAAATCCTTTATATGAGAGTGCTTGCATTACCAATAAGAGATTTCAACCCGCGTTGGGCTGGCAGCGGGGTTGACTTTATGTGTAGGCTATGCAACAATTCTTGGGAATCATGGTTTCATCTGTTATGCTGTTGCTCTGCCCTAGATCAACAAAGGAGACTACTGCTAAAACCCATTTCTTTGGCAGCGGGAGTTCGATCTTGTGCACAGGCATCAGCCTTTTGCTTTAGCAGCAGCTCACCCAGGGGGCTTAGGAGAAGTGCTAAATTTGTGAACATCTTAAATAAATTACTGTTCAACACCTGGGCGTTAGCTTTTCCTCCGAAATAATGTCTGTAATTAATTTACCCGTTCTGTAGGAGTGTAAGTTAGAGCTGTTCGGAAGGACAGTGGACACCGAGGAGGGTGGGGCCCGGTGGTGAGGTTTAATCCTTCTTAGACGGAACTCCTGGGAGTTATGGCTCCCAATTGAAGAACTGGTAGCTCTAAGTTAGGCAAGATAAGAATGCAACAAGCATTTCGTCTTTCGAGATTGAATTACCCCACCGGCCCCCATGTAAAGGTCTTAGGCATTTTTTAAATCTGGCTCATGTTAATATAAATTCTTAGGAATATTTAATATTTTATATGAATTTTAGTCATAATGAGATGATGTATCACTCTCATGATGGAGTTGACCCATTTGGACTGGGTTAGAACTAGGCACGTGGCATTTTAATAAGGGCACTGTATAGGTTACGTGTAGAATGGACTATCGTTGATTATAATGTTAATAAGTCTATGAAAATATAGTGTTTCATGTTGTCAGATTCTAATGATTTAAAGTCTATTTTGTTATGGTTTTAATTAACTATACAATAAAAATTCAGAAACAGATATGCAATACCTTATTCAGCCTGAAGCATAGTAAATTATGAGCTGAATAAATTTAACTAGCTGTAATCAAGGAGAATGCAGTGTTGAAACAATGCATCATGGTTTGCACATATTGCAGTGTGATCTTAATACAGGAATTGTACAAACTGATGGGCTTTAAGTTGTTTTCTGAATGCAATAAGTGTTGTAAATGTCCTTATGTGTAATCGTAATAAGTTCCAGGCAGAGCAAGCAGCCCCAAGAATGATTGTTTTCTTGTGGAAGCAGAGTTCAATTTAGGATCATCGATTAGAAGTGAGTCTTTACTTCCCAGATGGTCAGTATTTCTGAATAAAAAAGGGGAAGTGTTTTTATGTATAGCCTTGTAAGTCAATGTGCAGAGTTTGAAAGTGATCCTGGCTGGAATGAAAGCCAGTGCATGTCTCAGAGGATGGGCGGATGTGATCGATATTTTGTGCTTCGTGCACTAATGTGGCAGCAGAGATGAGGATGGTTTTGAGCTGGGTAAAGTTGGGGAACTTCTGCCAGGAAGGCTTTTCCAAAAGTTAGCCTAGAGATAATTAGGGTATGTATCACTGTTTTTAGAAGATCCTCTTTGATTAGGTGTCTGATTTTATTCATGAGATGAAGCTGGAAGTTCTCAGCTTTTGTATGTGTATGATGAAAGGTAAATTATTGACAACAGTGAAACCTAGTGATTTGGCTGATGAGACCTTTAAGGTAGACTGAATTTAGTAGTAATGAGCCAGGGGCATAAGCAAGGCCCCCGGCAGCCCTCACAGTGCGGGGGGAAGGCTTACCCATACTAGAGGGAGCCCCCTCATCCCCTATTGATGTGAGTCTGAGGGGCCCTTCAGCATATCTTGCATGGGGGCCCCCTCATGTTTTGTTACGCCACTGTAATGAGCCCAACTTGTTTGCTGATATTTATAGTAATGGCAATTCTGTTTTCTCCTCATAGAGAAGGAGAACATTTTTTTTCTTCTTCAGATTTGTTCAGGATTGTTATATATGATAGATTAAATAATTGTTAGAAAGTTGAGCTCCTTCTTTGTATTGATAGATGCTCAAAACAGTACCCTTCAGTAATAGTCCAAGAGGGAACATACAAATGTTAAATTGACTTGAGGTGTGTTAGTTCAGGTGTGTGGTCTCCTATTTGTACAAAAATGTTCTGCCTCTCAGACAGGATGATAATCAGTTTAGAACATTTCTTTGAAGCCTATTTGCTGTTCTTGGAATATTATTAGTCTTATATGATCTGTCATGTCGAATATCACGGTTAGTTTGATGAGTACAATTAGGCAGATGTCACCATTGCCTACAAAGTGGTGTATGTTATTCAGTACTTTTAGGGTAGCAGATTCAATGCTATTGCCTGCTTTGAATCCATAATGACTAGCTAGAAGAAATTCCACATTTATGTGATCAATTAATTACTTATCTACTATTAATTCTATGACTTTCCCAAGCCATCAGAACAGTGGCGGCCAATATAATTTAAAATTGGGGGGGGTGGGTGGAGGGGCCTTTGGGGAGCGGGGGGAGCGTGCAGGTGATTAATAAATAAAAACTAAAAAACGTACTTCATGATGATGGCTGGCCCGCCTCTCTCTTCTTCTATCTGCTGCTCCCAGCAGTCCCTGGGGCGGCATCACAGACTCCCCATCCAATACCCAAGCAACTGTGAGCAGTGTGGGGATTGGCCTGAGCAGGCTGAAAAGATTCTCGCTCAGGCACAGGGAGTCTGTGCTATTTCTCCAACTCTGCTCTACAATACACCCGGGTTGCAGAAAGCAAAGTGTGCATGTCAGTTTGGCCAGCCTAAAATGGCCGGCCAAACTGACATGCTCACTTACAAGTGCACATACCCCTCCTCCTCCTCCCTCCCATGGCCTGGCCACGCCCCTGCCTGCACACACTGTCTCAGAGCCAGCAGCTAAAAAATAAAACAATGGTAAGATATCATCGTTTTATTTTTCAGCTGCTGGCTCTGAACCAGTGGGGTGAGGCTCCAGCCACAGCTGCATGAGAATATTAGAGACCAGCTAAAACCTAGCTGTGTTTGCTGGCCAATGCTTGTTTTTTGAGGACTTGTGTGATTTCACTGATTTTGAGTGATGAGGTAAAACATCTTGAGAGAGTGATGCATTCATGACTCCAGAAAAAGTGGAAAGTTGTATTTTATGATACTGTTAGGAAGGGGAACTCTGATGTAATTATTCAGATTGAGAAATTTCACTATGCCTTTAGAGAAGATAGCAAAGAATGATTCCCATGTTTTGCAGAATTTACAAGGTAGAGTTTGAGACTTGGACATCGGAATGAATATGTTTCTTATTTTGCATTATTTTTTTCTATAAAGTGGGTTTTGAAGCAGTAGCATACATCATTCGAGGCCTTAAAGTCTTGTTCTGTTCTAGGAGCCGAGACCTTCTTTATATGTGAGAAGAGTTGTCTGGATACGTTGTAGAAAGAGTGATTTTCACATTTGACTTATGAAATACGCTGATGAAATAGGCACAAAAAAAAGAAAATTGTGTCTATGGTTCAAGGGTTAATAATGAAACCAGAAGCATTCCACTGCAATATACCCAGTTTTGAACTTTTACTGTTAGTGAGTCTCACCAACTGAGTCTCACTCACAATAAATTCTATGGAAGGGGACTGTGAGTGGTGACCACCAGTGTCCACCTTTTGAGAAAAGGCCACTGCTAAGAAGCTATGTGTATCGCCAACATGTGAGGACAAACATGTGCACCCATGTATGGACTGAGCATGTGAGACTACTGTCTAGGTCAGCCCGGTATCTGCACACAGGTAGCTTGTCCCAAAAGAGATCCTTCAGAAACTGGTGCTGACCTGGTGTAGGCCTTATAATGTGAGTTAACATTTGTAGTTTGTAGGTGTGTACAGCTTTCATTAAAAGGCTATACACCCACTGTAATATATCTAATCGGTGAAATGTGTGCCACTGCCGAATTTCACCATACTTAGGCCTGAGTGTAGATCAACTGTCATTTATGTGATAACTGTTCTCTTAATGGCACTTTAATAATTGTCATATTTCTTTGACTCATCATAATCAGATTCCAGGCCTATGTCCCCCCCTCTGCCCTGCCCCCATTGGGCCAAGGTAATTACTCCGCTGACCATCAGGAGGATCAAAGTCCCCCCATACAATAGAGCCATTTGCTAGTGCTTGGCCCAATTTCTGGGAAATTAATATGTGGGGATGAAATCTGCATGTGGTAATTAACTCTTCACGCTGCACCTTGCCTGGGCAAGCCCAAGGCCCTGGAAACAAAGGAGGAATGCTAGACCTTTGGAGCTAAACACAGGAGGGGCTACACTTTGACTTTTTGGTGGGAAGGGATTGGACAGCTGATTTAGTTGAGTGGGGCAGGGCTGAGGCTCCAAGGGAAGGTGTCTCCTTAGGTCACTTGAAGTCATTCTGCTTAAATGTCCAAGAATGCTGGGCAAGAGGGTTGGGGCAGGGGAGGAGTGATGATGTGGCACTGCACAATTGGACAGAGGTAGCTAGTAGCCAGAACTTTCCACCTACATTTAAAAACCCCTGCTAAAATGAAAGTCTTGAGGAGACACTGACCCTGAGACTGCAGTGATGGAATAATGCCTAGTTGGAAGGAAGAAGACCGCTGAACCTCTGCAAGGATGTACTTTGGTACTCGGAGACTTCAGCTGGCACCCAGGATGGGTCTCTTCAGAGTCAGTGATGCTGGCCCTCTTATGCCCCCTGAGGAACAGAAAGGGGACTGGACCTGCTTGGGAACACTGGAGGGTACCCCTGGGACTTCCGTGGACTGGCACCTGACTCTGCTGTCACACAGATGCCCTGCAAGTAGTCAGGAATTTCTGGGATTTGGGAAGTGCATCATGGAGGGTGTTCATCTTTTTGGCTGTGATGGGGCTGTGGAAGACACCTCCCCAAGAAGTAGAGAGCCTCAGACACCCCAGGTAGAGGACAGGAAAAGGGAGCCTTGCAAATCGAGCACAGGGAAGGAAAACTACATTTAGAGCTAAGACGGTCTGAAGAAAGTGCTCATGGTTTGCTGGGTCTGGCTATGAGGACAAACAGAACCAAGATCAGCAAAAATCAGCCCTGCGGAGCTAGAGAACTGGACGCTTAGCACTCCGCTGGAATTGCTAAATATGCTACTCACAGGGCAAAGCCTCCATGGGTCAGTGTGGGGCCTCTACCTATATATTTTTGAGGGGTGATGGCAGGCCTGCCCAGATTCACTCTTGACCCCAGGGACCCCATCCCCAGGGCTCGACGCATTGAGAACTATCCCTGGTGGCCCCATCTACCAAGGACAATAGAGCAGATCAGGCACACCCAGGAACCATTACCACCTTTACTCCGTGGTAGAAAAGAAGAGCAGTGTCAGATGGGCAGGGGACCAGCAGGGCGAGACGAGAGTTGGCACTCCATGCTGCACGAAGCACCTTGTGTCCCATAAAAGGGTCACCTAGCATGGAAAAGAAAAACATGGACAAGGCCTTTTTAAAAAAAAAATAGAGCAGAAAATCTGATATCTGATATTCACGTCCAGGTTGAAGAAACATTCCATAAGCACCCACAAGGTGCTCAGAATTTGCACAAGCTGTATTTGTGTTCCACCACCAAATGATTAATGAAGTGTTTTGGGGACTGACAGAATGCAGCAGCCTTCACCAAACACACCACATTATTTGGCCCAAATGCCACCCTAAGTCTGCAAGGGAGTTATAGTGTTGTCTCCAGGAGAAATTTGTTTCATTTTCGAGCTTTCCTGGACCTTGTGCTTTTGGACAAAAGCTTTTGAGTGCTGGGACCCCTGTTGGGTAGTCATATAGCTGCAGTGGCAGCATCATCAAAGTAGAAAACAGTCTCATGTACACCTTGAATTATTTTAGTAATGCTTTACTGACAATGATATGGTATATGTTTAAATGAAGAGCAGTATAAGATGTTGAATTCAATGGTGTTATATTGGTTTATTATTCCATATATTTTCATTTATTAATGTGGTGACACCCTGATGAAGCCAGTTGGCCTGACTTTTTTAATTGCATCTAGGCATATGTGTAGGAGTACGGTGATGTTTGGTTGTGGCTTGATGCGATGTCAACTGTTTTCTGCAGGTATCAACAAAGGTACTTCAAGCTGCCTGTTTGTAGATATTTGTAAATTAAGCATAGTATTTAAAAGTGTGTGTGTAATAAAGTACTTTTCCTTTTTTATAAGAAAAGGCACTGGCTGGACAATGATTTATTGAGTAGTGTTGTTGTTGTATTCCAGTACGCTAGGGGTACTAACCCATATCAATTCCCCTGAGCAGGCCTTGGACCTTTCTGTTCGTTACCCTGAGAGAAGAAAGTGCAACAATGTGGTATTTGGTTCCCAGTAAAGAGAAAGTTACAGACTTATTACTTGAGAAGGCCTCACATCCTTTGCAACCCATTAACCTAATTTCTTACACAAGCTATAAAATCTTGCACTGATACTCAAGCTATGAAGAGTGGCCACTGCATCTAAAGGTTCTTTCAAGATAAAAACACTTTCCATTCTTTCTGGAAAAAGTTTTGATGTTGTTTCTGAACTCATGGTGGACATGTGATACCCTTGATCCATCTCTCATTATCTGCCTACAGATGAGACATTTGTGATAATTGTATTGTAATAATTAGTAGCCCACATTAAGTGACACATTTTAGCCATACTTGTTGCTAACCACAAGCTAATGATGGTGCAACTAGTTTACACACAACATTCTGAGACCCGGATGACTCATTCATCCCATTACAAAAATCTTACCCACATCAACTGACATTCTTTGGAAAACATTAACATCAAGTATGATGAAAGTTCATCATCTAAAGCATCGTTTTAAACATCAAGCTGCCTTTCAGGACATGAAAAGCAGCATTGCTAGACTATGAGGTAGCCCAATGAGGCCCTTGACTGGTGAACACCACTGGTAACAATGGCCTCCGCAGTGCAGGGGGGTCCTCATGCTCCAGGGGGCCCCCTCTGACCTGTGAATGGGCGGCAGACCCCTAGCCTGCATGCTTCAGCCTGGGTCCGGAGGGTGTAGCGGCCACTCTATGTACTTTGTACCATGTACTTTGCAGGCGGGACCTCTCAAGTTTCGTTACGCCAAAGCTCAATAAACATGTTTTAGTTAGGGCAACAATTGTAGAGACAATAAATCATAATCAAGAAACATTAATTCTTTAAAATGTTGTAATCAGAGTTTAGCAGGCTGATTGGCCTGTATGAATTCACATCCCTGGGATTTTTACCCTTCTTAACAAAGCTGACAATAGAAGATTCTTTAAAAGTTATTGGAACCTCTCCTCCTGCCTTAACACAGTTAAAAAGCTCAATCAAAAACGGTACCAACTCATCTGAGAATGCCTTGTAGAATTCGGTCGGAAGGCCATCGTTGCCGCAGGCCTTCCCTCCTGGCATTGAGGCTAAAGCCTGCTGAATTTCGACTACAGAAATATCTGCAGTCATCTCTTCTGTCTGTGTACTTGATATCTGTGGTAGGTTTATATCATAGAAATATTGCTGTATTTCTTCTTTCGACACCCTATATTTGGTTGCATATAATTTGCTGTAATGATCTAAAAATATTTCAGCAATTCTATCCTTTTCTGACACTAAGGTCCTCGTCCCTGACTCCCGAAGTTCATTGATTGCAGCGGCTTCCTGCTTGACTTTAGTTGACCAAGCTAAAGAAAAATTCCTATCATTTGACTTTCCTCATAAACTCTCTGCTGAAATGACCGTGAACTATTTATTTCTTCTATAATAAAGAACTCCCTTAACTCCTGTTTGGCTTTATATAGCTGCCCCTCTACTAGGTTTCGATCCCCCAGGGGGCTATTTTTCCTCAACAAAGCAGTGTCAACTGCCTGCTGAAGTTCAGCTATTCGTGACCTTCGGGTTTTTGTTTGTATAGACATAAAAGCCATCATGTGCCCCGTACTGAGGCCTTGAAAGCCCCCCAGATAGAAAAGAACATTGCTGTATCCTTATTAACCTGAAAGAACTCTTTTATCCATTTTCTCATGTTATCCACCCATTGCTGGTTTGTTAATAGGAGTCGATCCATATGCCACCTGGCTCTTTCCCTCTTTCTGACATCTAATCCGATTTCGATTTTTACCAGCGAGTGATCTGAAAATGTGTTGCCCCATATTTCTGAGTTAAGACAATTCAGGGAGCCACAGATAAGGAAAAAATCAATGCGAGAGGCTGACTGATATTGACGGGAATAGTAAGTATACTGCAACATCTCACCATGACTCTTTTACCAAGGATTGATTAATTGATAATCTTGTTTTAATACGTCTATTACTTTTTTAGTCCTAGGCTTCAGTTGTTTCTTTGTTTTATTCGACATATCCTTTCCCAAGTCTTGAACAAAATTAAAGTCCCCCCCCTAAAATTTTGGGGCCCATCGCCCCTCTAGCTAGATCGCTATTCTTAAAAATAGCTGTGGGGTCATCTACAATTGGTGCATAATAATTCACAAAATTAAATGTATTCCCGTTAACCCTGGCTGTAACCCATATCCATCTACAATAAGGATCTCATTGGACTCTTGCAATCTCCCATTGCCCGAAGTAAATGGCTGCCCCCCTAATTGCCGTCCCTGCTGAAGCAAAATATGCCTTCGAGAAGAATTTAGGGAAGTATTTTCTTAAGATGGGTTTCCTGGAGAAACAGAATTTGTGGTGAAATGAAGTTACCATCTAATTAGCCCACCGTATTTTTGCTTGTTGGATATACCATTTACATTGACTGTAAATATACGGACTTTAGAACCCATACCTAGAATTATTGCTAGATTTGACAGAATTTAAGGTGTCGTCATCGATACGTTTCTTGCCAAAATCTTTCCCTCTATGGTTCTGCTCATTTTTTTTCCTAACCCAGTCACCCTCCAACTGTGCCCACCCTCCCAACCCCCAGAGGAAGGGGAATAGCCCACAGTGCCCCACTCCTCTCCCCTCGGATTAACACCCCAACTGGGTGCCATGGTGTTGCACCCTACGTGATCAATTCCACCCCCCGCCCATGAGCCTGTTGCTGTACTATTTCTTATCTATTTCCCAGTGGAGATTTCTTGCAACAATTCCTGAGCCTCATCTATGTTTGCGAACATGTGAAATTTTCCTCTAACTAAGACCCTTATCTTAGACTGCTGTGCTATAGCAGCCTGTGCGCCCTGGGCCTTGAATAGATACAGGAGCTAAACAAATTCCTTTCAGCAACGCGCCACAGCCGCTGACATATCGGAAAAAATACGACAGCTGGAATCGTCATCAATACAAAATTGCTTTTTCTGGATGGCTGTAGTGAGAATCTGCTCTTTAACCCTGTAATCTGCAAAGTTCACCAAGATTGTCTGCGGCAATTTTGAGTTGGTAAATGGCTGAGACGGTACCCTATGAGCTCTTGTAATAGTGAGGTCACCTGAGTATTCTGGGATTACATTTTATATTTTTTATAAATGTCTCGACCCATTGGATAGTTTGCCCCCCTTCACGTCCCTCTGGAACCCCCACTAAACGCAGATTAGACCTCAGGGAATGATATTCCAGCTCCTCGAGCTTGTTCTCCAATGAGGCTTTCTCTTTTTTAGCTGAGTTGACTTGCTGCTGCATAGAGTTTATCTGGTCCTCGAGCTGAGAGATACTGGATTTGGCCACTAGCATTCTGGCTGGAAAGGTACCAACTGCTTCCTCAAGGTTCATTAGCCGGTGATGGAGGGATGCTATCTCGCTTGCTTCTGCTATCTTAAGTTCTCTTATCTCGTCCAGGATAGGATTTAGCATAGTCTTTATATCACATTGCATAGAAGTATCTTCTCCTTGCAGCTGCACAGGTAGCTTGGATAGTAGTTTGCCTGGCTCTGCCTGTACCTCTACTTGCTGCCAAGTGACAGGACTTCCTTCTACATTTTGAGGATAGGGTTCTTGCTGGGGCCATGGCTGGGAGTCCATTAAGATACAGATCTCCTTCTCAGGGGGTCTGTTGTTTTCCGAAGGATATGCATATATGGTAGCAGTTAGATCCTCTTGCATTATGGTAGATTGTGTAGCAGCAGAAGGGTCGTGGAAAAGAAATGGCACAGCAGACGTTGTTTTCACTTTAGAGAATAATGGATACTCCTTTGATTTCCCACAGGCCTGACTGTAGGCATTGTCCTTAAGATTCACGTCCACTTGTGAAAGGACATTCTTTTTTTTTTTTTTCCCTAGGTTGCCCCTGTGATCAGTTCCTCTTCATTGATCTCGCGGGCCCCGTTGCCTTCCTTTAAAGTTTCCGGTGCATCATTTTGCATGGGGAGCTCTTCCTCGAGCCTTGTTCCCTCATCCGACCGCTCTCTTAATATACTCTTAATATACTCTCCGTGGGTGTAGCTCCTGTTACAGCCTCCCTTCTGGACTCCTATGCATCTTCTTCAGAGCTGCATCTTGATTTTAAGCTACGCTCGGCTCTTGCTGCTGCTGATCCTGCCTTCAAGTGAGCTGAGCGTGTTTTCGTTTTGTGACTGGCTATGGTGTGCACGTTGGCCAAGATATTTGGGATTTTTAGATGCTTTCCCATTATGTCCAGCCCCCAAGGTGCTTCTACTAGACCAAAGGAAGATAGAAGGGACCCAAACCAGCGACCCACTGCCAGAACCCTCCTCAGAGGTGTAGGCTCCTTTAGTCTTTTTTTTACTACTGGTGTGAACCCTGGAGGTGGCCCTGCCCCACTAATGGAATATGCTCCTTATAGAACGCTATTGGGGCGCTGCCATTTAATCGTAAAAATTATTTTTCCTACAGGCAGAGGTTCCAGCGCATTTAAAGTCAAGTTTTAATGGCATTTGATGATATTTAACAATATGGCCTGTTAAAACATAAAATCTCCCTTTATTGTTCAATTGATTATATAAGGCTCTAGCACTTACCACTTTTGTGGTATTCGAAGAAGACGTGGCCCGTCAGTCAGAAGCCTTCTGATTCTGCCTCCATCTGAGTGAGAGTCCATTCGGTTTTTGCTGAGGAGCAATGCAGGGGGACGGAAACGACGATGTCCAAGGTCTCCTTTTTAAAAAATCCCAATGCGAGACAGAGCCTGGAAGCTGACGAGGGGGGGAGGAGCAAGGTGATCACGCTAGCGGCAGAACATGCGGGTTATGCCTGCCGCCTCTGCATCCACCAAAATTTTAATGAAAATCTGGGCAAACCGATTCATTCCAGTCGTACAATTTGGGATCCGTAAGGATCAAACAGGGTTTGTGGCAGGTAGATTGATGTCATCCAACACGGGATTCCTAGTTCAAGCACTGGACCATTTTTAATATTAATCAAACACCAGCTCTTATAATGATGGTCGACGCAGAGAAAGCGTTCGATCTTCTATCAATCAATCAATCAATCAATCATGTCACTTATAAAGCGCACTACATACCCGCGAGGGTCTCAAGGCGCTGGGGGAAGAGGGGGGTGGTGCTGCTACTGATCGAAGAGCCAGGTCTTGAGGAGTCTTCTGAAGGCCAGTAGGTCTTGGGTCTGCCGAAGGTTGGTGGGGAGGGTGTTCCAGGTCTTGGCGGCGAGGTGGGAGAAGGATCTGCCGCCGGCGGTCGTTTTCCGGCTGCGGGGGACTGTGGCGAGGGCGAGGCTGGTGGAGCGGAGCTGACGGGTGGGGGTGTAGAAGCTGAGTCGTCTGTTGAGGTAGGCTGGTCCGGAGTTGTGGAGTGCTTTGTGTGCGTGGGTGAGGAGCTTGAAGGTTATCCTCTTGTTGACAGGGAGCCAGTGCAGGTCTCTCAGGTGGGGTGTGATGTGGCTGCGTCGGGGGATGTCGAGGATAAGACGTGCAGAGGCGTTCTGGATGCGTTGCAGCCGTCTCAGGAGCTTAGCCGTCGTTCCTGCGTAGAGGGCGTTTCCGTAGTCCAGCCTGCTGGTGACGAGGGCCTGGGTGACTGTTTTTCTTGTTTCGGTGGGGATCCACTTGAAGATCCTGCGGAGCATTCGGAGGGTGTTGAAGCAGGATGAGGAAACGGCGTTGACCTGCTTAGTCATGGAGAGGGTGGGGTCGAGGATGACCCCTAGGTTGCGTGCGTGGTCGGTGGGTGTCGGGGCTGTTCCCAGTGATGTTGGCCACCAGGAGTCGTCCCATGCTGAAGGGTTGGAACCAAGGATGAGGACCTCCGTCTTGTCCGAGTTCAGCTTCAGGCGGCTGGTACTCATCCATTCGGCGACGGCCTTCATTCCTTTGTGGAGGTGGGCTTTGGCGGTGTGAGGGTCTTTGGTGAGGAGAGGATCAGCTGGATGTCGTCGGCGTAGGAGATGATGTTGAGGTTGTGCTGTCGGGCGACGTGGGCGAGGGTGCCATGTAGATGTTGAACAGCGTTGGGCTGAGGGAGGAGCCTTGGGGTACGCCGCAGATGATCTTGGTGGCTTTGGATCGGAAGGGGCGAGGCGGACGCTTTGTGTTCTGCCGGAGAGGAAGGATGTGGTCCAGTCCAGGGCCTTCTCTTGGATCCCGGCGTCGTGAAGGCGTGTTCGTAGTGTGTGGTGGCAGACCGTGTCGAAGGCGGCTGATAGGTCCAGGAGGATGAGGGCTGCTGTTTCTCCGTTGTCTAGCAGGGTCCTGATGTCATCGGTGGCGGCGATGAGGGCGGTTTCGGTGCTGTGGTTGCTGCGGAAGCCGGACTGGGAAGGGTCCAGGATGTTGTTCTCCTCGAGGTAGCGGGTCAGTTGGTCTTGAAAGGGTTGGGATTCCTCCCCAGATTATTATCATGCTACAGAATATATACCTAGGGGCCCAGGCGCAGGTTTTTGTTAACTCTAACCTAGCTGGAACGGTTGATATAAACCGGGGAACCCAACAGGGGTGTCCCCTATCTTCGGTATTATTTGCATTTTTTATTGAACCACTGGCCACTAGGATCCGTAACAACGTAGAGATCCAAACACCAATAGTAGGAATGTCGAAATTAAAACTGTTTGCAGATGACATTATTTTGTATCTTAGACCTGAAAAACAGAATATTGAAATGACATTAAGAGAATTTGCACAGTTTTAATTAATTGAGGGTATAAAATCAATCATAAAAATACTGAAATACTGTTATTTAACGCCGCTAGTGATTTCCTCCCAGATAATCTAAAGCAGCAGGCTCTTTCCCCTGATCCGAATCGATATTTGGGGATACACGTCACAAATCAATATGCAGAAATTTATCAATTAAATTATGAAGCCATGCTGAAAAAAATTAAAGACCTATTTGATAAGTGGATACTTCTTCCCCTCACATTGATCGGTCGTATAGCCCTTATAAAAATGCCGATTTTACTGTTACTAATTTTTCTTTTTACAAATGTGCTGATCGAAATGAGTGCGCGTATTTTAAAGAGTTGGAAACAATTTTTAGACAATATATCTAGAATAAGAAGGCCCCCAGGGTAAAATTCACTGTACTCCAACTCGATATTAATTGGGGGGGGCTTGCACTTCCCCAGATCCGCACATACTATGAAGTATCCTTTCTAGATATAATAGCATGTCTAATGGACAGGGGGAGACTCTTGGGCAGCTTTGTTCTGGATAAGATGATACAGGAAGCTGAGTCACAGATACCGGTTTTTATAAAAACAGAAAAACTTCCAGAAAAAACTAGATACAAGACACTGCAGGAGTTTCGCATTTTACTCCTTGAAGGCTCACTCTGTCGGGTTCGAGTACTTGCAGCTTACCGATTTTAAAAGTTTAGACCTTCATATCCAGAATAGCCATTTAAGATTTTGGGAAGCTAATGGTTTTAGAGAGCTGGGTCATTTTATAATTGGAGGGAGATGTATTAATTGGCAGGAGGTCCAAGCTAGATGTGGAGAATGGTGTAAGCTGTCCTTTTTTGGCTATCTTCAGATACTCCTTTTGTTAGCTTTGTTTGCCCTAAGTTGGCAGGGTATGCCCAGACTTGGGTCCCTTGCTCACTTTGCCACTGGATTCAAGCTAGCCTGGCTGATGAGGGGTGTTACCCCGAAACCGGTCCCAGGATGCTTGTTTCCAGTCCAGGGAAGACCTGGCTTAGCAGTTTGGTCTGGACTGTTCCCATGAGGCACAGGGTCATAACTAATTTGCATATGGTGGGTCTGAACTGGGGTGGCGAAGTGAGCTAAAGAACGATGATGGATTCAACCCAGATCTGTGACTGGGGGTGAGTGTCTGAAAAGTTTCAGCGCTCCGTCCATCATCTCCTTTATCTTCTTTCTTTCTTTATCTCCTAATCTTTATCTTCAGATTGTACATCTATTGAATAAGCACTGTCTTCCATCTGGTACAGGTGCTACTCCTGCTTTAGTTGCCCTCTTCAGAACAAAGCTAAGGGGGTGGGAAACTAGTATCGATTATTACAAAGCCAAGGAGAATCTCTTTTGGTAAATAACTTTCTAGAGAGGATTAGACAGGAAACGCAATGTAATTTCTCAGATCTTGAGTGGCACGCTATTTCGCAATACGGCAGCAAGGCATTAAGAGCGGCAAATTTTAAAAGAATGTCATTTTTGACATGCTGGATGGCATATTACACTCCTAAAGCTCTTCACAAGATGCATCCGGAAGTCGAGAATAAATGCTGTTGCTGTCAGCGATTAGATTAGGGAGGCTGGCTGCATTTTATTTTTTACATGCTTGATGTTGAGACAGTTCTGGGTGAAAATTTGCGCTGCGCTTAGCCTTGGCTTGCAGGGAAGACTGGAACCTGAGGCTGAAATAGCACTTTTTGGTTTATCAAAGCAGAGACAAACTCAGCCAATGAAGAGAGGAGAGGAAATTTTCGTAGTAATCACTTCCCTGGTGGCACGCTCCCCGATTCTCCAGAACTGGAGGACAACAAAAGTACCAACATACCTAGAATGATATAAAAAAAATTACTCGAAAAAGAAAATTTGAAGAAGCTTATGCGAAAAGGGTCGGAGCTACTAAAAGATACATTTCCGTATGGAAATATATGGATAAGATAGAAAGTTGGCAAGGGTAAAGGTACCAAAGTATGTATAGGTTAATTTATTTAAGCACAATGCACTTTGCTCTAGGAATTGCTCTGATGCTAAGGCCAGAATATGGGTTAATGCACTTTATTAAGATTTAGAGCAAACTGGGAAAGATGACAGGAAAACGCACTTTATTGGAGATAAAACACAGTATCTTATCGTCAACACTTTATATTGTTTTAATGTTTTAAATCAGGCATATTATATAATATGAAAGATTGAATTTCAGTTGCACATTGCACTTTAGACAACGAATGAATGGATAGCCTTGATGGCATAATAGTTTTTGTTAAAAGAAGATTCAAATATTTAAATTAATGATGTACAATTTTGAAAATTAACTGCATATAAGTGCATTGGTCAATCTATGTTTCTGCTCAATAAAAAAATAAAAAAATAAAGAAACATTAATTCTTAAAGGCTAAAACCAAGTTCCAATAAGCAACTCCTTGAAACAAGAAAGGACTTCTAAAGATACCAACGTCTATAGAGTTGCTCCATTTCATCCTAAATATATCTTGCAAAAGTCTGGGCTCAAAGATTTTATGAGAAATAATATTACTTAACACTAGTATGCTTCAACAGCATGATATCCATATATACAAATCTTGAACTCCATTACAAACCTTTCCTAGCCTGTAATCAGAATTTATCTTAAGTTTCAAGACAAGAATTTGGGATCCATGACAACACTGGTCCCCCCAACGTATATTTAAAAATGATGCATAAGCATCAAAACAATTACAGACACCCTCACTTCATGTTTCATTCTAAGTTTACACCCACAATTTCGAAGAGACGAGATGTGGAAGATCCATCTGCAATGCCAACAGAGTTTTGAGCTCAGCAACCATTTTTCATCTGTGCACACATAGACAGAATCCTGTGTTTTACTTTATTGATTTATAAATGTATTGATTCACCAAGAGCCAAAAGTTCTAGGCTCTTGTGTGGTGCAGACACTTCCCAAATAACTCTTCACCTGTTTCCGGAAGCTTGCCAGTGAAGGTGAATCTTGAGTTTATCGTAGATAAAAGATTCTTATTTTTGGAGCTTGAACTGAAAAACAGCCTTTTAGTCTTTGATCATATTTCCATGGCTTAAGGGTGGGAGGATTGCTGAACTGTAATATGGAGCTGCTTTATTATTTCAATGATTTTAATCCCTTTACTGCTGAGACTTCCTTTTAGACCTGTCATCCTTTAAGTGGTCTTCGCCCCAACGTTTTGCCTTTTACCTCCCATTTTTGCTGATTCTTTTAGTTGGGCTTAGGACTCTGAGCACTTTACCACTGCTAACCAGTGCTACAGTGCATGTGCTTCTCCCCTAAACATGATGACATTGGTGTATACTCGATTGACAGATTTGTTGAACTGGTAAGTCCCTTCTAAAGTGATATACAATATTCCCAGGGCCTGTACTTCAAATGCTACTAGTGGTCCTGCAGCCCTCTTTGTGCCAACCACAGAAGTAGCTTTTCAAACTTGTCTCAGGTCTGCCACTGCAGTGCCTGTGTGTGCAATTTACTGCCACGTCCACTTGGCATTTAAAACTACTTGCCAAGCCTCAAACTCTCTTTTATTGCATATATGTTACCCTTAAGGGAGGCCCTAAGTAACCCTAACGGCAGGGTGATATGTAAGTAAAAGGTAGGACATGTCCTGGTAGTGACAAAAAGCCTATTTAATTTTTCACTACTATCGGACCTACCCCTCTCATAGGACAGCCTTGGGAATTCCTTAATATCATTTTAAGCTGAAATTCCTGATCTGAGAAGAGTAACTTTTTCATGTTTGATATGTTTAGAATGGTAATGATGAATCCTCCTTACTGGTGAAGTTGGATTTAATATTTCTATTATTGAAATACCACTTTAGTGGACATTCCTCAGTACTTACTGCTCTTTGGGCCTGACAGCCTGTCTCCAGTACACATCTGGATTGGGTGACAGCTACACGTTGTGCATTCCCTCTAGACAGCCATGAATACAGGAAGGTAAGGCTCATTTGCATTCTGAGAACTCAGCTGCACTCATCTGCATTCTGATGGGTCTTCCTGGGCAGGAAGAGGGAGAAGTGGCTCGTACTTACATTTGAATGGGTTGTGTCCTGTACTCATACACAGCTCTGAATTACCCCCCAGGGTTATCCTAGGAGACAGGACCGGGTTGAAAGGGATCCTTATGCACTTCAAAGAGTTCTTTTGAAGTCAGCCCCCTACATCAAAGGCACTTTTGGGTATAAGCACTGGGTCAATGACCCCCTAAAATCAGATATGTCTGGATCTTGAACTGAACTTCTATTGGAAGGACTGCTGTGCTGCTTAAAGGACTCAACTGGACTGCTTTTATGGAAAGACTGCTTTTCTGATTGGTGCCCTGCTGCTCCCTTACTCTGCTGGAAGGAGTGCTGCACTCTGCCTTCCCTCCAAGTGATCTCCAAGGCCTTGCTGGCTTACCCTCTGTTTTCTGAAGGCTCAGGGACACAAAATACTACAATTCTGCTGGTGCTGCTAGACCCTGCCTTCTGTGAGTCCTACCTTTGCCTGAGGTGCCCCCTCCAAACTCTGGGCTGCAGAAGTGGGTTCTGCAGCTGCTTTCATCACCTATGGCTCCTGGACCCCTAAAACTAAGCTTTTGGGCTCTTTGTGACCGTGAATGGGCCCGTTCGCACTGGGATTGTACCGATCGCTCGAAGGATCAGCGTGATCCGCCACAGCATCATGTCCTCGTACAGCAAGCATCACCACCCGTGACTGTGAGGCCTCGTCTGCCATGCACGATGCCCAGCCGACTCTTCACGCCGGCAGGATCATCGGCCGCAATGCTCTACTTGCTCCCAGCGACCGTCTCCCCCATGAATGGGGCACTTTGCTCAGCTTGAGAAGCTAAAACTTCAGCAGAACCTCTTTGGAACTGTATCTAGCCCGTGCTCCATCCCGGTCGGCCTGAACTTTGGATTTATCCCGGTCTAGTGTGACCTAAAGTATCCTTTTAGCAATATTGAATTCTAAGCACTGTTTTTGGTTTATTCTTTGAAAATTCATAGCTGTGGTTCTACTTATTGGATTTTGTCATTTTGGTCTTGTTTTATTCATAAAAATATAAGCTATATTTTTTAATCTGTGTGGAGTCTTTTTGTGGTATATTCATTGTGTTACTGTGTGTGTGTGTGTTGCACAAATACTTTTTACACATTGCCTCTTTAGATAAGCCTGACTGCTCTGTGCCAAGCCACCAGAGGGTGAGTACAGGTTCTCTTTAAGTGTGCATCTGGCTTACAGTGACTGGAGTGGTAGTTCCTGCTTGATCTATGTGTATACTTCAGCCAACTAGGAATCCCATTTGAAACACCTCCCCTCCCGCTTCCCCTATTCTGAGCACTTTTCTTTATGTTTGGGCACATAGCACTTAAGCCTTTCTAACCTTTTTCACTATGGGTAGCCAGGAAACATTTGTGTCCTTTTTTCCAACATGTTGGGAATACTAAAGAAGCCCAGTGTAAATAGATAAAATACACCAATGTTTTTTTTTTTTGGGGGGGGGATGTACAAGAAAGCCTATGTTTTTAATGGCATCGGTAAACATTTTGCTGTGCTCAGATACCACCTTCCCAGCTTTCAAGAATAAGCGGAGTTGGAACGTAGAAAAGCAATTTCTTTACTACAGTTTTGAATTTTGCTAAGAGATAGTCCATTTTTCCTACTTTTTATGGTTTCTACCTATTTACAGTTGTAGTGAACATAAATGTGAAACCCCTAGGTGAACCCAGAGAGCTAACATTTTTTAAAAGTAGACACAATTCAAGGTGTCATTTGTGTAGATTGCTCATGATTTTTCAAAGAAACTGATTGTTGAATTATTGAAAACAAAAATAATGTTTCTATCTGTAATTTTTGCCCTAACAACCAATTTATAAAAGTAATATACTGTTATGACCATCAGATCCTTCTGGTTGCAGGGATATATATATATAGTGTTTGTTAGCTTTCCAAAAACATGTGAGACTCAGTTAAGAACTGAGCTGCAACTTATAATGATAGTTTGTTGTGCCCTAATGAGGCTTTAGTTTATATGGTCAAATCAAATGAATGAAACGTTATGAAGGAATCCTACGCATTTTTTGATTGTGTCCAAGATGCAGAGTTTAGGAATAGAGGTTATGTGTACAAATCTGAATTTGGGATTACCCATACTAGCATAAGACTTAAAAGGGATTATGTGGTGTCAGGGTGAGCACCCTCCACCCCCTTTTTATTGCAATTTTTCCTGGTGTCCAGTGGGTTTTCTACTCCACTGGCAGACAGATTGACGGTAAACCCTCAATAACCTCCCCAAGAGGGGGCAGAAAGAATATTTTTTAATTTGAGAGCAGAGGCAGTGGGCTGCTGGCCCTTCCCAAACTGAATTTTCTGTTGTTTAATATGTGGATTCCTGCTTGGGAATTGTAGTCCTGGGGTGACCCTAAGCATGGATCCACTAAAGAGAGGTACCAAAGTTATGCCCTCCTCAGCACCAATCAAAGTAAAACTAGTTGGTGCCTAATGGTACCGACTGCTTTCATTTTCAATCACTGTGAAGTCAGCTGCTTGTGCTGCATGTTATAATGACTGAAAAAAAGAATCTTGTGATTGGGGGAAGATTTTGCCTCACATCACAACATTAGTTTTTAAAAAGGAAAACATTCTGGTGCCTACACCAGAAGGATTTTATTTCTTAGTGTTGTTCACATACCATTCACGTCAACCACATTACATAGGTAGTGCACCTGAAGTTATCGGTCAATTACCGTGAAAAGGTTAAAGCTTGTAGAAAATCAACTCACTAAAATGCAACTTTTCTTTAAGCATACGTTAATGGCCTGCTAATTTCCATAGCTCCGGTAACAGCATTTGGTGAGACTTTTCCATGTGAAACACTGGGGACAAACACGAAGGAATCAGCGTAGAAACACCAATTCCCACTTATTACTCCCTGAAACATGTAATCCCCATTTTCCCTGTCCCTAGCATTACCGGTAATGGTAATTTCAGGGCAGAGAAATAACTGGAATTTAATGGGCCGCTCATAATGAGGGCCTCAGTAGGTTATTTAGCCCATTGGCATTCTGGGGCCAGATGTACGACCATGACAATTTGCGACTTTCAAATTGCGCTCGATTGCGAGTCGCAAAATGCCATGTACAACAGTGTGTTTAACACTGTTTGCGATTCCCAATAGGGTCGCAAATTGCGAGGCTCATGAATATTAATGAGCCACTTGCAATTTGCGAGTCCATTGGGAATGGCTGACCCTCCCAGGGATGGTGGCCTGCTGGGCTCAGCAGACCTCCATGTCTGTGACTGCTTTAAAATAAAGCAGTATTTTTTTTTAAATGCAGCCCGTTTTCCCTCAAAGGAAAATGGGATGCATTTAAAAAAAATTAAAATGAAACGTTTTCGTTTCAGTTTTTTAAGGGCAGGCAGTGGTCCCTGGGACCACTGCCTGTCCTTAAAAAATATTTTCCCCTGCATTTTCAAAGGGGACCCCTTCCCTTTTACGAGTGCATTACCACCCTCTTGAAGAGGGTGGTAATTTGCGAGTGTTTTGCGACCGCAATTGCGGACACAAAACATTCATACATGGCGTTGCGGTCGCTATTAGGAAGGGAACGCCCCTTCCCAATAGCGACTCACCATTCCTAAATAGCGAGTCGCAAATAAATTACGACTCGCTATTTAGGAATTGTACATCGCCCTTTCACATTTTGCATGCGCAAACGGGTGGCAAACCCGTTTGCACATGCAAAATAGGGTCGTACATCTGGCCCTATATGTTTTTGCTTCCCAGTCATCAAAACTTGAAATTAACAAACATATATGAAAGTTATAAACTTTTGCGACAGTAAAATAACTATTCTGAGCAGCATTCTAAAGATCACATTTCAAGATGTGCCTGTACTCTCATTTTGCTGCTTGCAGCAGCTGTCCTACATCCCAATCTCAACGCATCCAGTTCAAGCTTCGAAGGGCCTGCACAAAAAGGTACCTACTCAGCAATTATTCCTATTTTCAGAAACATCAACTGGGGCGCACACAGGCAACAACAGACAAAAGAGAATAACACATTACATGCAAGCAAGAGAAGAATGTTAAGTCTAAGAGCTAGAAAACTGTTATTGTTCTAGTCAATCAACCAATCAATAATCGTTTAAAGTGCGACTACTCACCAATGAGGGTCTCAAGGCACTGAGTTCTAGTTTCACTCTTTTATTACAACTATTGGTTTGAGAATAACCTGGAGCTCTGCTAAAAGGTAACTCTGAGTGCTGCAGGTCTTTTTTCATTTTCAAACTTTGTGGCTTAGGAGAGCCAAGTATTATGAAAACAAACAGGCAATAGTCTCAGATGATGTTTGGCCTCATATAAAAATGCCTTTATCATTAGCTTTTTTACCTTGATGAGTTGTTTAAAATGTACCCGTTGAATGACAGCCCATAAAGTTCTATATGAGTTTAATAAACATGAATGATCTAATACTTTTATGAGATATTTAGTAAATTAAATGCAAAAACATATTGACCTGACAGGCAGGACAACTTTCATGGATCGAAACACAAAGGTATATATAATTTTCTCTTTCTAGCAGAGAAGTGAATGGCTCTGTAAGTACTGTTAGTGTTGTGTAGTTCCTAAAAATACATAGGATCTGCTCGTTTAGACAACATAAACTAAGGGATTGGTGTCCAGACTGATTCCAGACAACCCCAAAGTATCTGTTAGGCTTTATACCAGCTAGCACACAGTGCCACCATAAACCCCCTAACCTTACCAAGGAGCGAATAGTTTCTGGCAACTATTGAACATGACAACCTTTGATCCTTCAGGGATTGTGGAAACAGTACAGTACTTTTCGCTCAGTCAGTTGGGCTCACTTACTCTCAGAGAGACACAGAATAAATGATGGGGATGTTTTTAAAAAGCATTTATTGAGCCAGCGCCATTCTAGTATAAAGCATGTTTGCTGCAACAACCATTAGACAGAAACAGATGTATAAGATTACAAGCACCAACAGAGCAAATAAGAGGTAGAATTCTGCCGTGGGGCTAAAACAGTGAATATATGCAGGCATATAAACATGACAGTAATCAAGCGTACTCCTACAATGCAAACCCTACTTAAGTGTACCTAAGTGTGCCTTGCATGTATGTGGGTGTAAAGCCAAGAATCCCCTAGGAAAGACCCAACCCCATTACCTGATGGGAGAGAATGAAGAACCCCGTCTTGGTCTCGAGTTGGACGCCCCGCAAGGGATGTCAGACCACTGCGTGCTGGAGCTTCTGTGTGCAGGGACCTCAGCATCTTGTGTCAGCGTGGAAGCTTCTCCTTTGTCTATCTAGTGTAGGTATGGTTCTTTTAACCATATAGATAGCCTTGGAGTTCCTAACACGATCGATGTGTTGTGAGTACAATTATGTAAAATCCTAAATCAATTCCTGCAATCATGCAAAGTAGTTATTTCGCCCTAGGATGAAGATGACCACGACTTTTGTACAGAGTATGTTAATCCTGTTATGTACATCATGTGCAGGGAACATTTCTAAGAATCCTCATGTATAATAAATGAGGCTAGGTTCAAGGAAACCGATCGACATTTATTCAGCACATAACTGAGTAAAAGGTCAGTGCTAGAACCGTTATGCAGAGCAAGGTAGGACAAATGTAGGTGAAAGGTCATTTAGCTATTTAGGCCTAGATTTGGGTACATAACACCCACTCCTCATCCGAAGGGCGATAAGGTCAACTTATGCTGAAATATGCCTGATAAAAAGCATTAAAACATTTTCATAAAACCAGAGTCTAAAAACATGGTTTATGTAAAAACTATACTCTTAAAATTCAAAAAGCTCTATAAGTCCACTAAAAGAGTCAATATATGATCAGACTGACTGAGCACACCCAGAAAGCAATGGTGCTCAGTGAGAGCAGAAAAAATAAAACAAGCCGATTAGGCTTGTTTTGGCAAAAGGGCCAAATTGTTCCCATCACATGGAGAGCCAAATGTTTATGTGTCCTGTATGGGAGACGCAACATCATTGTTGGTCGCATTCCCAGACGATGGTCCCTGTAACACCTCCTGTATCAGGTTAATGGAGCAAAGGTGTTCATCTTCAGTTCCCACAGCAGCCACCTAGGGAACACTCGATACCTGTGAACCTGTTTTAGAGCCGTTGTCTGATCCGAAAGGAGCTGAATCATCCCATGGGGGCTCTAAGAATGCTGTCATCAACATGGGAATACGCTGAAGACACTGTAACACATGGGCTTTTAAGGGGGCCAGTAGTACGTCTATGTCCAGTGGTACAACCGATGGAAGAGTCAGACATATGTCCAACACGCATTCGTATCTGCAGAATAGGCAGCGGAGCCCAGGCAGAATGCAGTCAACCCAGATTGGTCTGAATGATAGGAACCAATGCTCGCTTAGCTCCCGAAGCCGAGGTGTGCCCAGATGGAGTACCACGTGTTCACGGAAACGTCGCACTAGGAGTGCTTTTTCCATCTCTTGAGGAACTGGGCCGTCCATTGCATAGCAGGAAAATTAAAACCAGGATACCCACTACAAGTAGTAGGACCAGTGGAAGCCCTCCAAAAATGCTTCCCAATACGGAGTGTATAAATGCTGGAATAACTCCAAAGATTGTCTGAAAGGTGCTCAATGGTCCAGAACCTCTGCTTTTAAATAGGTGCAGGATCCCCCTCATATCAGACATGATAAAGATACGATGAACCATTTCCCTGAAAAAGAGTGGGAATTTTGTATGGACTAGTTCCTGTATCTCAGATGAAGACCCTGCAACCTAGAGATCAAAAGTCTCTCGGGCTGAGGTTAAGGCCACATCTTTCTGTAGAAGCATGGCTTTCAGTCTGCTGAGAGAATCAAACCGTATAAAGGAAACATTCAATGAAGCAACTATAATGTCAGAAAACGATTCCCTTTGGGCATATATCACACATCCAAATCCACACCTACATTCAATGAAGGCCATAGCGTTGCCTCCCTAACTGTGTGGGTCAGTGGAAACAATACTTGCATACAACAAGTAACCCTGGAACTTACTGTGACCAGATATGTGATGCTTGGTACAATCTCACAATTGTTCAGCATTAAATAGCTCCCATTCGAGAGCAACTTAAACACCGAATGAATCACAGCAGCTGGGAAACCCTTCAAGTGACAGGATAAGTTAGCAACCGAAGCATTACAGGCTCCATGGAGCAAAATATTCTTACAGACTAGAGATCCACATAAAGCATTTTCACAATTTGAACTGCTGAGAAAAACTTCAGTGTCCCCATTCCTACATCTACATCTGTACGGTAATTCCCAGTACTCATGTATGTATCAGATTCGTGCTGTTGATGTAGCACCAGGGTACGTGGCCAGAACGCAATGATTGCAGCGTCCAGCTTAATAATAAAATGGATCGCATTTGCGATTGTCTATGTTGTAAAATGGACAAATCCTGTTCCATTATATCTATTGCAGAAGACACAATGTTGCAGAGAGAATAAATTCTGGATGATAATGTGGTCATACCATTGTCGACCACTGCCAAAGGCTTTTCTAGGTTAACGCTATCAATCTCATGCTTTTGACGTGGCTTCTGGGGACCTAACAAAAAATCCCTAAGATACATGTCATCTGAAAGAAGGGACAAGTGTTGTTTCACTTGGGACCGTGTTGAGGTCTTTAGCCACTCTAGGCATAACTTCCCAACACTGTAAGATGTCACCACCCCATGTGTTCTGATTGTACATAGCACTGGTCAGACCTATGGGTACTAAACTCTTCAGTGGTACCCCTGAATCTTGACTGACACCTATTTGTGTCGATAGGCCAAACCAACCATCCCTTCTAATTGGGTTCTGATGAATTGTATTAACTATTGTGTAGCATAGCATCTAATGTATCCTACCGTGTTGTGTAATTTTTCCAATTCTCAAAGTATGTAAGCGAGGGAATCCGAGGTGTGTTCAAGTCCTTGATTTTGGCTAATCCAAGACAGGAAGTCTGTTGCACTGTATTGTTCAGGAAAATTGTCTGATATGGTATGAGGCATGCTCTAAATAAGACCTCAGTTCCCTGAACTTGCCAATGTTTAGTCTACCAAACAGATTTTGTCTCGATAGTGTCCCTCCAAAAGTCGAAACCCTGTAAAGATAGTTGGGAAATAAAGATAGCAGAGCATATCAGCTTAGTGTTAGTGAGCATATTTTTCTTTGCAGGTGTAGGTGCAAGCTTATAGTAATAAGAGGTCGGGTCTGAAGTGTTAAACCCAGAAAAATAAGCAAACGTTTGTGCAAATGTTGTAGAACTACCTTTTGGCGGTGTTGGGCAATGTTTCAATTGATGGTGAGAGAATAAATTACGTGGGATACTTGCTTCGTGCAAGAAATGATAACCATAGTGTTGGTAACAAAACATGGTGTCAAAATGTAGATGTACAATCATACAATTCATTATTTGAAAATGCAGCAGATTGTTCAAAATCAGACAGCATAGTATTTATGGTTTCAAAGTTCCAATCATCAGAGAAAGTACTATAGGTGATGATATCACTAGGAGAAATTTTTAACAAGTGTGGTATTTTTAAATGATCAGTAGGACCATATACATCATAGGAAACCCTGTCCCAAACTATTCCTTCAGAAACTTGAACTGCTGTATGGTTCACTAAGGACAGGTCCCTCTGTTCACGGTGTGATGATGCATGCGGTTTCAGGACCAAGTTCACATGTTGTACTGCAGAGCATTCTGGGAGGTAATGTCCATTCAAGAGCAAGAAAAAGACAGTCAATCTACCAAGCCAAAGGACTAGGAACAGTAGACCAATTGCAATCCAGAGCTGTAGCCAGGGAAACACAAACTAAGTCTTTTTTAGCCAAAGGTAGAAATCACAAATTCGTTGTTTGTGGAAAACAGGCGGTGGCGGTAACTCGGGTTCACTTGGATCCAATGAGAAATTGTCAAAATCGATGAAGTAGCAAGACGCAGTTCGATCTATCTTTGGCAGCTCAGCGGGTTTTGTGGAACTGGCATACGCCTCAGTTCGAGACACATTCACATAGATGTCGGTGTTAGGCGGAATTGAGATCTGTGTTTCATTTGTAGTTTGATGTTGTTCAATTTCAACAGGTACAAATTCCATTCAATTGTAGGTAACTTCTTCAGTTCGTAGAGTAGAATCTTCAAATGTTATTAATCTTTCTGTCTGAATTTCCTGTATGGTAGAGAGAGGAGATCTGGTACTACCCAGGAGCCCATGCGGCCTACTATTGAATATTGGCCACATAGTGTGGTTTGATCAAATCAATTGAGAAGAATCTCTTTTCTTTCTTGCGGGAAGGGGCAGAAGAAGTACTTTTGTTGTTCCTTCGACAGCCAGGACAGGTACAGGTGTGCTGTAAGATGGCCCAAATTCTTTTTTGTCCACAATATTTTCTCTGACAAGGTCCCCAATATTCGGGATCCAGGCAGGGATTGCTAGTACAGCTTTCACTTCTCCAGTGGTGGTGCGTTTTACTTGAACATTGCTTTGAAATGCGCAGAATTCATTGAGTTCCTGTAAAACAGCCAAACGATCATTGATGTCAAATCGTTTTTCATCCGCTACTGTGCTGCCACAGTCAAGGTCAGGTACCCACATTCTAATCCTGAACAGGACTCTTTTGTATGTTGTACAGCCCCCCAGGGAACTTCTTGGCATGTTGTTATATGCCCTCTGGAGCCATATAGGTGATTGACCCATCTGCTACCCGAGCCTAATACCCTAGTAAAATTGATTTAAGTCCCGGTTTTTCCTCTCCACAATCAAATTTCCCTTGGGATGAAAGGGAGAGGAATAGCGCAATGCTACACCCAAACTTCCCATGGTTTCTTTGTAAGCTCACGAGCTTAACGCAGGGCCACGGTCGGAATGTAATGTGCCAATTGCGTATGTCCCTATGAAGACTAGCATATCCTGTATAACAGTTTGAGCGTCAGCCGAGCGCCGAGGCCAAACCCACAGGAATCTAGAGCATGAATCTACTGCCACCAAGATGTCCTTGTAAGCCCCATTAGATTGTAAGGGGCCGCAGTGGTCCAAATAGACACATGCGAGAGGTGTGTCTGATATCAGTAATGGAGATTGTGGTGGACGTGCTACAGTAGACCCTTTCATCTGCTAACAGATGTCACACTTAAGGACATAACCATAGGTCTGTTTAGTAAGACCTGGCCACCAATAGTGCTGCTTTAGTAGTGAAACTGTTGCAGCGGTACCTGCGTGTGCTGAACCCAGAACCTCGTGTGCAGCTAGAATTAATCATAATATGCGATCCATGTTTGGCATTACTCTATCCCCCATTCCTGGAATTTGAGCATACAGAATGTTTTGCGCATCTATCTTGTAGGAGTACTTGAGTGGAAAACCTTTTGGCAAGGCTGAGCTGCTGTTGCACGTCACGTTCACTGCTACCATTATCTGTCCATCTATCCTCGTGCTAGAACGAGTGATTGCAGCAATGGCAGCAGTTCACACTGTCGCCTTGGAGGCTTCATCAGCCATTGAATTCCCTTCAACGTGAACACCAACATGCTGATGACTCAATGTATGAATTAAATGAGCCCATGGCAAGCATTTTTTCAGCTCTGCCACTTGTTCCCAAAGCAGCTTGTGCTTTATTGTGCAACCTTTGGACTCGCGAAACCCATTCTGGCCCCAATAGTAAAGATATTCATTGTATGACTTGACACAGTAAAACGAATCGCACACAATGAGTGTGTGGAATTCCTGATCAATATTCTTTAGTGCCAGTATCAGGGCTTTCGTTCTGCCAGCTGTGCCATGCAATCTCCTAGAGACTGCATCTGTGTATTGCTAGGAGTGAACTTGCCATCCCGCACATGTTCCTTCACAATTGCACATGCTGCGCTGTATTGCTGTTTACTTCCTACAGCAGGCTGGGCAGATCCGGCAGTGTAAATAATGTATTCATACTGATATAGAGGCATTATTTTATTCAGTAGAGGATATTCTTGTTCGTACTGCAGGAATGCTTGTGTTTTTAATGTAGAATCACATTTACACTCTACATCTGTTGCAGTGAGAGAATTAGCTTATTGTATCCATCGTGGATGCAGTGCTTTTGCGTTTGGAATGCTTGCTTTGCTAACAGCCTCTAAGGTTGGTACTGGAGTCACAACAATTATGCGTTACCCCAGAGCTAGTGCTTTTTCTCTCACTATAGCAGTTTGTACTGCTGTCAGTATCTTTTCAGTGGATGCAAAGCGCATTTCAGCGTTTGTGTACAAATGTGATTTGTATGCTATGGGTACCATTTCGCCTTCATTGAAGGTGAGGCAAGTGTACCCTGATTGACTCCTGACTACACAGATCACTAAATTAGAAGTATTTACACACATGTGTAAGTGTTTTGAAGCTATCATGTCAGCTTGTACGGAACAGAGAATTTCTGTGTGTTCCTGTGTACAATGTTGAACTGAATAATCAGGTCTGATTAGCTTGCAGAAAGGTTTTACCTTTTCTGTCTAATCCAAAATGTATGTTCTGGCAGCATTTTGGAATCCTAAAATGGATTGTAAACCTTTCAGAGTCTTTGAAAGTTGGAGCAGCGCACATTTTTCTAAAAAATTAGCTGCCAGGCTTTTTCCTTCACTTGATAACTCATATCCCAAAAATAGGACATTAAGGTGGGCAATTTTTGATTTTTTAAAGTTACATTTGTAGCTCACAGTGGCGAACCCCAAAGTGATGTTGTTCACCCTGTGAAAGTGATCCAATAACACATCGTCTGTCAGATAAATATCATCTACATTGGACAATGCCTCCTCATCACAATTTTGAAGTAATTCTGTTACGCTTGCTGAGAACAACCCGGGGCTATTCTTATACCCTTGGGGCAGTCTACAGAACTGGCTTTGAGAGCCTAGGGCCGAGAATGCTGTCACATGTCTGCTTCCAGGGGCCATATTTCAGCAGAAGAATCCATTTGAGATATCTAGTGTAGTTTTGTATTTCTTCCGCACAATGGTATTCATTAATGCGGCACTGTGTGCATTTTGTACTACAAATGTTCGTGTGCATGTGTTCAAATGCCTGTAGTCTAAAACTAGACCGTATGAATTGTCGGGTTTCATTACTTGAAACAAAGGATTATTCATGTAGGAGGTGCAATTTTCAATCACACCTTGGTACTCAAGTTGATCTAAGATCTCCCCGACTTGTTTCTTTGCATCATGTTTTATTGGTTACTGCCTCTGTGGAGTAGGAGTAGATTTTAATGGGATTTCATGGTGAGGTGACTCAGCATCCCACCCTACATGATTGCGGTAAAGGGCAGGAACTAGCGCTAACGCCCACTCTTGCGAGTATGAATGTTTTACTGACTTTGGAACGAGGTCGGAGAAAGCCGATAAAATTACATCTTCCCTCTTTGGGCACTACATGACGAACTCAGGCGGCCAATCTTTTTTAGCCAAATGGATACCGTATCCATATGTCAGGTTCTCCCAAAAGAGACCTTTTACTTTCCTGGGTATGTCCCCCTCTATTTGGAGCATAATTTCTTGTAAATGATGTGCGACACTTACCGTAGTATCCGGTGTCTCTACCGTGATATGTTCAATCAACGCTGCTGTCACCAGAAGTTCCATCAGGTACTGGCGAGCTATTGTTACTGCTGTATTGTCAGAGCCCATTCTCCGTTCAGTAGTAGAGTCCTCAGTAGCCTGGACATTTCTTATTTTAAGGCCAGCTACCTTCTTCTTTTTAAATTGAGGTTTAGTTTTGGGTTTATCTTCTTGTTAATGTAGTCTGAAGTGCGGTGTGTGTGTCTTGGCTTGGCTCGCTCTTCTGATCTGTGTTCTGACCGTCCTTCCCTCTCCGAGTTTTTAGATGAACGCTGAATGGAATGAGTGGAACGTGTATCAGTATCCTGATACCTGTCAGGTTTTTTAATATTATCACGGTTCCTATGATTGTATTTTCTATCGGAGGCCTTCTGTCGAGGAGACACACCTTGTGATCGTGATGCATTCTGCTTATTATTTTTTGATTGTTTGTTATCCCATTTCTTTTTAGAAGAATCGGGTCCTTGCTTTGAGCTATCATTTTCAGAATTGCTCGTTATTTGGGATTTTCAGGTCTAGCTCCCAAGTTATCTCTACCCAGCGAAGCATATGTTTCTTCGATAATCTTAGGTAGTTCTCACTCCTGTTGTGCAGGAGTGACTTCCCTCAGGTGTTGGCATATAGCCACCGCTGCTGCCTCCCATTTTATGTTACCTAACATAATTGTTGATGCCTGGGCAAAATTGCCTCTCAGTTTCATCCCTATGTCCAGGGGAGGATCAGCCCCGTATTCAATCTGTATTTGTTTCAATACTTCTGGGCTATTGAGGGGATACCATGATTTCTGGTATAAATGGCAGTGAAAACTGTACACCAAGTGGTACAATCCTCTATCGGGGGAGCTATTCCCATTGGCAAGCAAATTGTTAGTATTTTGTGTTTTTCTTGCGGGCCCAAATGGGGAAATACGGCTTCAAGCTGTGCTATTTTCTGTGCTATCCAGAACAGCATTTGCTCACATTTAGTGGGCATTCTTCCCATAATCGCGTTCAGTGTTTGTGGGCTGAGTTTTGTCGAAGTCCCTTGCGGTTGACCAACTTGAGTGACCCTTGTAGGTTGAATTGTAAATGTTCGCATTATGAACAGTGTAAGGTTTCTGTACAGTTTTACCCCCTCTTTGTAAATTGTACGTAAATCTGCTGCTGGCAATGTATCAATCTCTGGATGCGGTATGTAAGCAGCTAGGACCATCCAGGTCACTCCTTCTCTGCTGAGCGGACTGAATCTCACATTTTCTGTGGTGTGGGTGAGGGCACCTTTAAACCAAATAATATGTTCTTGGTAAGTTAACGGAACTTCTATGTCCTCACATGGAGAGTATTCTTCAGGAGTCTCATCTCGAATGTAAGTATGAAACAAATGTGTGTGTGCATCTGCAGGAGGGAATTTGATCCAAGAAGAGAATACCTCTGTTTTGAATGCCTTGTGTGCCTCAATCACAAAGGTAACATTTCCACCCAATGATGGGAGGCCATAATATACTAATTTCATAGTAATTGCATGCCTACAACTTTCTGTAATATTAAGAGCGCCTTCAAGCTCTTCTTCTCCTGTATTTGCAGCATCGTCCTGGACAGACATTGCGGAAGGATGTTGTAAGGAAAAGAGATACGGTTATGCACAATATGGGGAACTATAATCCTTCAAGCTTGAACAAACCTACAGCCAATACATAGGATATACCTACTCAGCTGTGGCAGATTTTCCCTTCCCACTCCAGCCATCTCTGGTTAAATATGAGTAGGGGTCTCTGAGAAAGCACGGTTGAACTACTCAAATTTGAACATTAAATAAGAACCAAGCCCCACGTTGGACACCAATGTTTGAAAATGAAAAAAGGCCTGCAGCACTCAGAGTTACCTTTTTTAGCAGAGCTCCAGGTTATTCTATGAGTAGGTACCTGTTTGTGCAGGCCCTTCGAAGCTTGAAATGGATGCGTTGAGCTTGGGATGTAGGACAGCTGCTGCAGGCAGCCAAATGAGAGCACAGGCACATCTTGAAATGTGGTCTTTAGAATGTTGCTCAGAATAGTTATTTTACTGTCGCAAAAGTTTATAACTTTCATATATGTTTGTTAATTTCAAGTTTTGATGACAGAGAAATAAAAACATATAATGCCATTAGGCTAAATAATCCACTGAAGCCTACATCCCAAGCTCAACGCATCCATTTCAAGCTTCAAAGGGCCCGCACAAAAAGGTACCTACTCAGCAATTATTGCTATTTTCAGAAACATCAACTGGGGCGCACACAGGCAACAACAGACGAAAGAGAATAACACATTAAATGCAAGCAAAAGAAGAATGTTAAGTCTAAGAGCTAGAAAACTGTTATTGTTCTAGTCAATCAATCAATCTATCAGTAATCTTATAAAGCGCAACTACTCACTGAGTTCTAGTTTCACTCTTTTATTACAACTATTGGTTTGAGAATAACCTAGAGCTCTGCTAAAAGGTAACTCTGAGCGCTGCAGGTCTTTTTCATTTTAAACCTTGTGGCTTAGGAGAGCCAAGTATTTTGAAAACAAACAGGCAAAAGTCTCAGATGATATTTGGCCTTATATAAAAATGCCTTTATCTTTAGCTTTTTTTTAACTTGTTGAGTTGTTTAAAATGTAACCAACATTGAATGACAGCACATAAAGTTCTATATGAGTTTAATAAAGATGAGTGATCTCCTATTACTTTTATTAGATATTTAGTAAATTAAATATAAAAACATATCGACCTGAAAGGCAGGTCAACTTTCATGGATCGACTCACAAAGGTTTCTCGTTCTAGCAGAGAAGTGAATAACTCTGTAAGTACTGCTAGAAAATAGTTTGATATGAGCTTGTCTAAAATGTTACTGACTTTTGCAGAAGTTACTGCATAAGTAGTGACTGATAATTAGGCTTCTGTTACAGATTTGTTACAAATTTAATATTGGCTTTTTGTACTACACATGATGTCTAAGAACCCTAGTCACAAAATAAAGTTTCCGTGATATGGTGTGACTTACTTTTGTATTTCCAGGAAGATATACTTATAGAAGAAATCTTTGTGAGTCAGGCTCTCTGTGCCGTATCACATAAAGTGAGCGTTGCAAGTGCTAATTTAAGATATAACCTCCGCCATTATTTTGAGCTTACTGGTGCCTTAAATAGAGCAGCTCTATTGTATCTAGATAACTAGCTATTTTACTTAGACAGTGTTAAATGGTTGCTTGACACAGGAGGACTATAAAGGCTTGAGCTGATTGAACCGAAATATAGCAACCTTTGTTCAGGTATTTAAAGTAACAGTATACAGCACAATACCATACACAAAGCAACATAACAACACAGTCACAACATAGAGCAAGGCACACCACAACAGTCAGACAGAAAAACAGAATGCAACACAAAATCCACGGTATAACACAGCATCACATTAAACAATGCACCACAAAGGAACAGCACAAAAAGCAATAGATCACATTACCAGAACACGACAAATATGCACAGAGATTCTCGTCACACATTACCACCAGAAGCCTGCTGTGATAATATGGTGGCAAAAGGGGTTTTCACCAAACACTGACTTAACTTGCAATCACAGACACGAAAATGTGGCAGTTCAACATATTTTGTGAATTGATCCTCTGTGTTTACAATACTTTATAAATAGTTAATCTCTCTTTTATTCTTGAAACAATTTTGAAACTTGTACTGGTTTTCATTTATAAATGTGTTATTAGTTTATGGTTATGAAACAGACATTTAGTAAGACTCCAGAAAGAGGGACTTTTGCGAGAGGGTAAAGTAGATGTTGAGGATTACACCCTCTCAATCACTATTATAACAACGACAAACATCCATGATCAAATGGATGTACCCAATGGAATTTATCCATTTGTATGGAACGCCTAGTCTGTCCTCTGCATGTCCCCTTTATGTGTTCAATCGAGAATTCAGGATATATCCGAAAACAAACACTGCTATTAGGATTCCAGCAGAGATTTCCCATTAATGACAATGCGACTACAAGGGTTTCCTTCGGTGTACTTTCATTAAACATGAACTAAATCATTTAAAACACATAAAAAGCAGCGGTACTAAGGCTCTTATGGCATAAAAATTATGAATAACAGTTATATGTTGTCCGAATGAGTGGCCACAATTTGGCAGGGATCCTGGTCCTGATTAAATCCAGGGACCCCTTCTGAGGCCTGTGTGTGGCTGAAACATGTCAACCTATATGATGCTGGAGCAATAAAGCTTTTATGCATCCTATATTTATTTCCAACCATCTCCACTGTACTCTGGTAAAAAAAATAGTAGTCTTAGGAAATACCATGAGATTTTTAGTCTTTAGCTCTGGATCTCATACTATCACCAGATAAAAGTGCATACATTCTTTTGAGAACACGTGTTATTTAGTCGTGGTTGTATATTTATGAATTTACTAACAATCTCTCTAAATTCTTTAAACTACTCAATGTGTTCAGAGTGAAAAAATACTGTACAGAATTATAAAGGTTGCCATTAAAATGTGTGGTGATGCAGTTTCCACATCTCCTGAGGTATTTGCAGAGTGTCATTACTGCATCTGTTATTGTGGCTATAGTGGGATTTTGTTTGGACTATTACTTCTGTTGTGTAGTTCCTATAAAAAGTATACAGGATCTGCGCGTTTAGACAACATACACTGTAGGATTGGTGTCACACTGACTCTGAACACCCCCACCGGGTATGTTGGCCCTTTTGTACCAACTAGCTCACAGTGCCACTAGAATCTCCTCTTACAAAGGAGAGAATAGTTCCTGGAAACCATCAAACATGACAACTCTGATCCCTCAGGACCGTGGAAACAATATACTACCTTTCGCTCAGTCACTCGTGCTTACTTAGTCTGTGTCAGAGAGATACACCGAATAAACAGGCTGGGCGTTTTTCAATAAGCATTTATTGAACAGTTGTTATTCTGGTGTAAAATAAATGAGCTGCAACAACCGTTAGACAGTATAAGATATAAATCATTAGCAGTAATATAAAGGTGAATGGATGGTATAGCTCTACCATCTTGCAATAATCATGAATACATTAGAGTATATAAAACACATGATAAAAAGATGCGTACTCCTACGATGCCTCCCTATCTAGATGTACCTAAGTGTACCTAGCATGTATGTAGGTGTTAAGCCAAGAATCCCTCTAGGATTTAGTCAACCCCATTACCTGAAGTGAGAGACTGTGGGACCCCGTCCTGGTCTTGAGTTGGACACCCCGCGGGGATGTTAGACCACTGCGAGCTGGAGTGTCTGCATGCAGGAACCTCAGCGTCTCTGGTCAGTGTGTCGCCCGGGAAGCCTCGGTCCACTCTTTCTTATCTTAGCAAGATGTGGTGTATATATACCCTTAGGTCTCCCCAGGGGTCCTGCCTTGCTGTGTTACTGTGTCGGCCTAAGGATGACTTTGGGCATGAACTTTGCACATAGATTTTATATAGGAGATGGTAGTCCTGCTGTGCTTCCAAGAATCCCCATGCATAATGCATGAGATTTCGAACCAGGGAAAAACCCGCGTTCTGAATGCAGTGTAGTATCTAGGTAAAAGGTCAGTCCCTGTAAATCGTGACAAGTGTAATGTAGGGAGGAATATAGGTGCAGGGTAATGAAGTTACTGAGGCCTATATTATGGTACCTATATGGAATATAACAATGCAGGGTTAGAAAGAATTCATTGTGCGCTCCTGTGGAATGGTGCATAATATGTGGAAACTGGTGCTACTGCTCCGATTTCTGCGTGCTATTTTGTAATTCGGTCCTTTTTCCTGGAATACATTTCTCGACGTTTAACGTGGAGCATTTGTCTTCGGGGAACAAAATCAAGTATTTTGCTAATGGAGTATTACCACAGTACTCGTAAAGCTATGTTTTTGCCCTGAACGGTATTAAAATACCACTTATAATGAGGTACGTTAAGCATGTAGCATTCAAACTTTAAATGAAACTTTGGCTTTCTCTTAAGCTCAAACATCCAAAACACACACAAAAACAATAATTTCTTGCTTTATCACAATGCCACCAGACCTCTGAGCAATCACTCTCACTTTACACATTTTTCACCCAGCTCAGCCTAGCAGCATCAACTATGAGAATTGGATGGGACTGGAAACAAAGAAATGATGGAGGCGGCAGTATCATATCAAAATGGCGTACTGGCACCACTGGAAATTTGCTCCTATAAATGAAATATCACAATGCCATTCAAAAAGATATACATGTAGGGTTCATTCAATGAAAATGCGCACTTTGATTGGTAAGGATGAGGTTATGTGCACATTTATAGAACAAACTAGAGAATTATCTCTAGACAAATAAAAGGAATGCGCGCTCCCTCAATCCTCCCTCTGCACCCATTTATCATGATGTGAATGAGCTGTATGACTTTGTCTTCAGCATAAAGACGAAGCACAGAATTGGCGGTTCAAGATGTTGAATGCTCGAGATCACTGAAAACACTAAAAGAAATATGATGCGCTTCTCTCGGCATACCAATGAGTACTTTTTCTTTCTGCAGATAACTCCTCACGTTTGATTTCCATCATCCCGTGTTGTCTCTGCGAAGCTTTCTCCTGCTACAATGATTCAAGCTAGGCTTGCCTAGTGCGTCATTAATCCCGAGGTGAATCTGGTGCGTCAAGCGTCTCAATGGGAGCGAATCACGTCACAGAGGTTACAATAAAACATATAAATCATGCTGCAAGTGGTCATGCCTTATTGGTGCTTAGAATTTTTTAATATTCATGTTCTGAAATCAGAAATTTTTTGTGCAATTGAAATTTCAAAATAAACGACTGACTACATTTCATAGAAAGCTGGGTGTAAATACAGGCCCACCAGCACTTATCATTGTATGTAAATAGGTATATTTACAGCGCATGCGCATATCTGTGAAGGCAACTGGGAGCTGTTCAAAGCTACAGCCAGAGACAAGGAATACAGATTAGGCGAAAGAGGTGGGAAAGCAGGAAGCACAAGGGGGTAGTGGACAGCTGGGGATAGGGGTGCAACTCAAGCACCTGCAGTCCTTCCAGGACAGGGGGGACACCCAAGCCTTCAAGGGCCGTATTCAGCCCAAGGCCAATGACTGTCAATGACGTATCAGAGACTCAGGGCTCTCATCACATTCTTCAATGGAGACTCCATCCCTTTCTGTTATGCCACTTGCTGTGCAAGGCATACCTGGCCTTAAAATGACACCAGACACCACAGCAGTGCACACTTAAGTGCATTAAGTCCACTGGGGTCTCTAAACCTACATGCCGTAGCACATACTAGGAACGTACAGGTAGGTTGTCATTGCCAATTAGAATTATAGAAATTACCATATAAGTTTAGAGGGCAGAGCATTGGTCCTGGCCCTGGACATTGTTAGCAGAGCCCAGGGCGCTTTCAGAGTCAATAAACACCAGCATCAGTTAAAGAAAATGGGGGTGATCAGGGCAAAAAGGATGAATTTCCTACACTGAATTATTATATAGGGTTTATTATCTAAAAGCTCGTACCAGTTTTGTGTTGTTAGATAGAGCCTGTCTAAACAAAGTTGAGTGCTTAACAATAGTCATTCATATTTCTGACTGAATTCATATCAATTTGGAAATCTCTCACACTTCCTCAAAGACAACTGACACTTCAAATGAAGATCCAACAGTAGGGTGGAGGGAGAAAACTTTCTCCCACAAAATATGTCCTTTCAGCGTGGAGGACAGTGCAGACCTTTCAAGGAAAGACAGCAGAGGAAGTGGAGCAGATGGCCACTTTTAGGAGGAAATTTACTTTGAGATTAGAAGACCAACTTGGTCAACTGGTATAAAGTTAGAAAAAAGTGAAAGCACTGCTCTTCGGTGTTATTAGCTGTGCAGGGTGTGAAGGCCTGCACAAGCAATAGGTCCAGTATTTCTACTTACTGGGAACCAAGCACCTAATTTTAGCACTTGACCTTCTCAGGGTAGTGAAGCAGAGCAATCCAAGGCCTACTCAGTGGAGATGGTGTGGGTTGGTAATTACCTTTCAATGGCATGCAATAATAACACTCAATAAATGATTGTACAGTCAGTGCTTTTTCTTTGAAAAAGGAAAATGCATTTATTACACCCACACTACTAAATACTGTGCATTTACAAACTTATACATCAGGCAGATTGAAATACCTTAGGTGACATTCTCAAAACACATTTCACCCCTACTGGGTCATGACCCCCAAAACCACAGTACTCCTCACCTATTGCAGATAGAATATCACAATATGGGGGTATCACTAAATATAATATTACAACAGGCCTATTGGCTTTGTCAAGGGGTTAACACACCAATATATAAGCAAAGCCTATTGGTTTTGTCAAAGGTCACCACAGGAACATATAAAGCAAGCCTATATGCTTGGTCAAGGGGTCACGACAATAAGAGACAAATATTCCACATTTTATAAACAATCAGTATCTCACTGTAATCATTAACCATGTTTACATGCAGTTATTATTATCAATAATGCTTGTAGTGCCCACACCCACATTACCTCCCCAGTGTGTCTGTCGGCCATTAGCTGACATGGGTGAGGCATATAACGGCCCCTCTGGTGCAGATTCCTTTCTTATTTTTTAAACTCGGGCTGCTCGGGGAGAGCTTCCTGAGAAGCAGAGTTTTTTTTTTAATGTATTAATGTAATGACGTTTACACTAAAGTGAAAGTAAAATGAGTGGATGGGCTCATTTTACATTCACAGTATCAGTGCTCGGGGGGGAATATCGCAGCCCCTGATCACTAATTGGGGTTGGAGAGGTATCATTGGAAAGGGGAGAGTCTCCCCTTTCCAATGTTATCTATGTCCAGCGGATCCCTGCTTGGGGATTGCCACAGGAGAGTGATCCCCAAGCAGGGACACACCCACTAGACACCAGGGATCAGTCTTTCTTCCCCCTGAGGGGTAGATGGGGGTAATTACCCCCGATCTGCCCCCAGGGGGCAAAAAACCCCCAAGACAATATATTGGCAGCCTCTCTGCCCACCTGGAGGGCAGATGAGGGTGATTCCCCCATCTGCCCCATGGCGGGGGGGTAGACTGCCCACTAGACCCCAGGGCTTAATTAAAAAATATATATAGTGATGGGGGCTGGCCATTATGGGCATGGACATACCCCCAAACAAATATATTGTCAGCCTTTTTGCACCCCTGAGGAGGGCAGACATCCCGCTAAACACCAGGGCTAAACTAAACAAGCATTGGCATTGCCAATAGGTCTTGCCTTTGGGACCTTATAAGTGTTTAGCCATGCAGCACATTATCCATTATAGTACATTAGCCATTAAGGACATTAAAGTTTGTGGTAAATCATCTATGATATACTGGGCCTATTACTTCCAGGCATTACTTAAAGTCATTTGACAGTGTTGCATTCTGATGCCTATGCAAATTTGAGCATGCACACATACATACACACAGCTGACACACAGAAGACACACCACGCGTGCACACACAAACACACTGCAGACAGCCACTACACACAGACACATACCGCATACACACACACCGCAGACAGGCATGGCACACACACCGCAAACAGGCACCGCATAGACACACACACACACCGCAGACAGACACCGGACACACACATAGAGCAATGGCATACCATCTACCACTGCCCTACAAATGGGTGCAGACTTGACTCAAGTGGTAGACCTTACATATTTTTTTTCTACAGTTTTATAAAGCGCAAACTCAAACCAAATATATTGTGCCGGTTTCCATGTGCACCAGTTACATTACACAATGTCACATTTTATTTTTTTAATTCACAGGGCGATTAAATTATTTCTACAGAATCACAAAATGTTAAGCTGACACGTGAACGTAGTTCACCAGTTTCAAAGTCGGAAGCTTGGGCCGTAATGCCACATCTTCTCCATGCTGTATGAGGCGTGGGGTGCAGTAGGAGAAAGGAGAATGCAGCTACAATTTGGCGGCGAGTCTTGCTTAGGGGATTTTATATGAGCCTAAGACTGCTTACATCAAAAATAATGTGAGGTTGTTACTGACATTTAAAAAAATATATATTTTGAGGACTTGACGGTGCATTAAACTTGAAGTGTGTCTCTTTATTTATTTTAATGGGTCTAAATGTTAATTATGTTAAAGTGCATTGTGCATACAGGAAGCAATGCGTTAGACCTTATTTGGAAAAGAGTGTTCCTGCAGGAGCAGCCATGGCTGCTGGATGCTGCTTTCGAGCCCTTTATATCAAACACATTCTGGTGCAGGAGTAGTAGATGTCGGCAGAGGCCATCTTAAAATGCCTTGGGAGGGAAAATGTGAGTATGACAGCATAGTAGCAGCTATTTATGCAAAGGATGCTTAAAACACTTTATATGGAACGAAGATTAACATACAAACCGAGGCACTGTTAAGAGGAGAAATAATATAATTGAGGTGCTCCAAAAAGCTGCATACTTTAGGTTTGAAAAGACAGCGATAAGGCAAAACAAGGCGGTACCAAGGAGGGGCTATTAAGCCCCCATCAATAAAAGGTAACACCTGACCTTAATATCTCAACATATAGTACCTCTTATTGGGAAATACTGTCCAATTAAGAAGACGTTTGTTTTACATGAAGGAATCACACGTGAAGGTCGATTCCGAGCAGATATACCTGTGGGAACTTCCTTCCGTTGGAGGCAACAATGCTGGGTTCCTCGTTTTGTTGGGTGTATATCCGGCGGGGGACTGTTTCTTTGTGAGGTACAAATGATGGGCGTTTTACCGTTGTCAGGTGGGCTTTTCATTTTCTTGGGGACATGCAATACGTATTTTTTTTTTCGGGATGCATATAGTGAACTATTTTTGGATTTGGTACATATGGGCAATAGTACTTGGGGGTCACAACACATATAGCTCACTATGTTGTAACATATCCAGAACACACTAGGCATTTCATTCAATTTTGTGGGGTGGCCAGATGATGACTCCGTGTCAGCTGGACACCGGTTTTACAGTGCTGAGATTTAATTTAACAAAGTGGTGGATGAAATAATTGATTTTAATGCATTGGGCCCAATGCACCAGCACGTTTTAAGCTGGATATTGGAAAACGGTCACCCTAAGCTGGTGAGTTTTTTTCACGTTTCTTAAAAGTAAACAAGACCAAATGCATAACGGAAGAGTCCGCCAGGGAAGCTCTGTTCCCATCCTCTTACCTGGTAATGCGGCAGCGTCCGCAACAGGTAACAAGCCAGAGCTTCGTCGCAGTGGAAATTGCCGTTGTGGGTGCCGATGCGGCTGCGCATAGCGTTGTCCTGCCGGGGGCGCTTGGGGTCTGCCGGCATGCGGAGAGCGAGGAAGTACGTGGAAGCAGAGATCCTGCGGTAGACTGTGAGCGCCCAAAAAGTCGAGCAGCGGGGAAACATGAGGCGGAACTCGCACGCCGGTAGCAAAAAAATGAAAGTTGAGAAACTTCCGGGTAGGTGGCGGCCATGCCAAAGTCAGGCAAAAATCTAGTTATTGCATATACTGTGCACAAAAAGAGATATCCCGCCTGACCCCAACAAGGCGGCCGCACAATCTTCCCAAGATGTAGTCTGGTAAGTTCCCAGCAGTGTAAACTAATCGGTGCTGCCGCTCTCGGTCTAGCAAAAAGGCAGCTTTGTCGGTCATATAAACAAGCCCAATCCTCCTTAAAACAAAGCCCAAAACCAACTAACATCCTACTAAAAAAAAACAAATGATGGTCGACATCGAAAATTGCTAAAAGCCTAAAAAATATAACCAACGAAGAAGGAGGCATGGCAAAAGACGTACCCCCAATACAACTGTGGAATTAGGAGGAGGTGGGAGGGAGGAAAACTATATTTAAATGTAATCAGCTATGGTGCCGAAATGACACACAGGTACACAGAAACAGAGCAGAAAACCAAGACAAAAAGTAGTCCCCCAGAGGACAGACAAAGAACTGTAGTGTGATGAGACAGTACTTAGTCCCTGCTGCATGGGAGGAACGGAAGAGAGAAAGGAGGGACAAAGAGGCAGGACTGACCACTGGCAAGCAAGGATTTTTGAAGGACACTGAAACAAACAAATCAAAAGCTGGGGGATGGCTTTAACCCAACATAAGAAATTACAATAGGTCTCGAATGCTCGACCTAAAAAATAAAGAGGAGTGGTGTCTGGCCATCAAGGAATGGCCATACCCCCACCCCTAAAAAGATATGCTGGCAGTTGTTCTGTCCCCCTAAGAGGCAGATGGGGGTGATTTCCACCAATCTGCCCACAGGGGCAGAAAACCCAATAGACACCAGGGCTTCATTTTAGAAATAAATATAGGGGTGGGTGCTACCCATCATGGGCATGGCTATGCTCCTAACCCCCACAAAAATATGTTGTCATTCTGCCCTCCTAGTTGGCAGATGGAGTGATCACCTCCAGTCTTCCCCCCCGGGGCAGAAAGCCCACTAGACATCAGAAACTGCATTTATGCAGCATTTGTTTGGGGAAGGGATGACACTCTGGGGCCTGGGACCCTGCTCTCCCCCACCCCGCAAACACTTTAGACTTTCTTCTCCCCAGGAAGTAGATAGGGGTATCTATCCTTAATCTGCCCCTCCTCCCCCAGAGGGCAGAAAGGCCACTGAACACCAGGGATTTCAAAACAGCACCAAAACAAACAAAAGGAGGGGGTGGCCTTCCTTGGCATCAAACCATGCTCTCTCCCCAGAAGGAGCAATAGTTTATTGCAGCCCCCCTGGGTAGTTAGGGTTGTCTCATTTAGGGAGGGTGCCCCAAATCTGCCCATGGGGGGGGAGGGAAGTCCACCTGAAACCAGGGATTTTGTCTTTGGGGCAAAAGAAAGTGGTGTTGGTGTTGCAATCTGGCATTGGCCATGCCCCCACCACAGTCTTTTTGCCCCCTTCCCCCCAATGTGCCTCTGGGGAAGCAAAAATTCCCCTGTATGGCAGGAATATTTAAAAATGTTTAAATAAAATACTTCACCATATGAATTGGTCTATACTCAGTGCACAATGAAAAAACATTGTACGATGCAGCTCCTTTGTTGTCTCTGGATTGTTGAATTCTTGGAGAACCTGCAAACCCTATTTATCCCCACAATCAGAATGGTCTAGCGGGCATAATTATATATTTGTTTTGTAAATCGGCCACTGTGACAAAAAGATATGGATGCAAACGTTGTCACAAAACGCAGTTTTTTCCTACTCATTTTCAATATTTATTCATTTCAACAGTTAGTATCCTTAGGAACACCTTGAGGGGGCTACACATATGTTCCCTTGCTGAATTCAGAATTTTGTCTACGTTTCAGAAATCTATAACATTTATGGATCACCCATGGCTTTCACACTTGTTTCCACCACATTAGGTTGAGAGCTATATTTTGCCTATTTTCTCGGCCCCCCCCTCTAGGGAAAACAACAAACCTGGGGTACCTTTTGAATCCCTGGGATGGTGGGAAAAAAGGATACAAATTTGGCATGAATACCTTATGTGGAAAAAAAGACCTACGCTTGAACTACCTCAAATAGACAAAAAAGGGCTCAACACTGGGGTTGACAACGGCCAGCAGTTAAGGGGTTAAGCAAAAATCATTGTCCACAATAAATGTTTGATAAAGCATTGAAAATCGATATAACATCAATTTGTCTTTCTTTAACACCCTTAGGTCACATAAAATGCAGAAATAGAGCGGACCACTAGAAATCACTAGCTCCCAGCTGAAATGCAAAAGCAATAAACTTATTTTAAAAGTTACAGGATGGGGACTGCTAAGGCTCCTGCAGCCCCCACCTCAGTTTTTAATCACATTGGTGGTGTCCCTGTCATCCTGAGGTGCCACAAAGCGAGGAAGTCATATGCAAATAAGTGTATCCTGAGGTATTATGGGGTGCTCCCTCCGAGGAGCAGTGAATATTTCAACAGCGGGTCTCCTGCTGTGGTTTGAGTCTCTCCTTGGTTTTTCAATTTTTTCAGGGGTGCCCGGGACATACCCATGGCAGGTTTTTCAGATGGGGCTGTGGATGGAGCCCCAAGGCTCCAACAACCCCAGCTAGCTCCTGCGCAAAGCTCCAATCTGGACAGGAGCCGACAAAATCTCTTCTTCTACTACTGCCAAGCGGGGACACATCCTTTGTGGTCCTGTGATGGGAAGCAGTGTCCTTCTGGGTCGTAGGGATGGGCTCTCATGACCCAGTCTTGGGGGTTTGGGGATGGGGTCCCGGGCCCCCTTTAAAGTAGATACTAGCCTTGGGATAGGGTAGCTGGGCCGAGTATAAGTCTGAGGAGAGGGCCCTCTCCTGGGGAAATTAATTAAATTACCCTTGTGTCCATCCCCTGTGCTCAGTGGGCCTGGACCTTCCCAGCCCGTCAGAGCCCATCAGAGGCTGGGTTGGGCCACCACCTGTTCGCCGTAGCTCTCAAGTAAAGTTGCCCCTATCAATGCCTCGCACTTCCTTTTTCTGCATCCGCACTTAGAGGCTACCCCTGCCTCTCCTGCTTACCGCGACTGCTAGCTTTCCCTACATGCGCTCCTCTCGCTCCCTGGCAGGCTTGTCCAGCTTTGCGTGCTTGTTTCTGTGCCTGGCCGCCCACCCTTTCCCCAGGGAGGCCTAGCCTGCCTCAATCCCAGTCTCACCTCTTGCCCAAGGCCGGGGCTCCCCCCACTGTCACCCTTTGGGGAATAGGTCCCCATTATTTACCTCCTGCTCCTCCACCAGCTGTTCTGATACCCCGCTGAAGAGGCCCCCACCACTCCCTCCAGCACCCCGCTTCCCTACAGCGGTTGCACACAGAGGGTACATTGCACACATGCCTGGACCGCAACCAGCTCCCGGACCCCAACCAGCTCCCGGCCCCAACCAGCACCCTAACCCCCACAGACCACCACCACTTCAACTCAGAGCTCTGAACCCCAGATGCCATGACAACAATTACTGCACCCATGCCACCCCCAGGACCACCGAAGGCCCTTTCTCCTGCCAGAACACCCTAACTGTGGTAGAACTGAAAACCCTAAAACTCGGCTGCAGACAGAAGGAAAGAAGATAGCGCTCCAGTTAGACCCTCCGAGGACCGAAAACGATTCAAAGGTGGCCTCAACCAATACCACCTTCTCTGGAAAAGCATCAAGAAGACCGCCCTAACCACCTGCATCAATGACAGTTCCAACAACAGCAAGGAACTGTTCAGCATAGTCAAGGACTTCATCAACCCCTAGGCAACTGAAAACATCATCACACCTTTGCAAGCTCTCTGTGACACCCTATCAACTATTTTAATACCAAAATCAGCACCATCTACCAAGAGTTCGCACCCCAAGCCCTGCACCTAGGATAACATCATCCTCATCATGCCCACCAACACCAGCTCAACTTGTGGAACACCCTCACCAAGATAGAAACAGCATCCACCATGAGACCCATCCACTCCAGAGCCCCAGCTGACCCCTACCACCACCACATTTTCAACTTGGGCAATCAACCCATCAGCAAAGAACTCAACAAGGTCCTCAACTTCTTTATCACCACGGCCCACTTCCCCCAGAAATGGAAAGATGTTGATGTGAAGCTATTGTTGAAGAAACTATTCGCCGACCCAGGAAATACCAAGAAATTTTGACCCATCTCCCTGCTCCACTTCCCGGCCAAGGTCATCGAAAAAGCTATCAACTTCCAGGTAACCAGACATCTGGAGAACCACAACCTGCTGGAACCCCTCCCAAGCAGGCTTCAGAACAAACCATAGCACTGAGACAGCTCTATTCACAGCCATGGACGACATCAGAATACTGCTAGACCACGGAGAAACAGCAACCTTCATCCTCCTCGACGTCTGAGCAGCCTTCGACACCTTATCCCACCACACACTGATCAACAGATTCCACCAGATCAGAATCCAAGGAGCAGGACTCATGTGGATCGCATGCTACCTCACAAGAATAATACAGAAGATCATCCTCCCTCCCTACTCCTCGCTCCCTAAGAACATCACCTGCAGTATACCTCAGGGCTCTTCCCACAGCCCAACCCTCTACAACATATACATGGCACCCTTAGTTAACATCGCCAGGAGCCACAGATTCAACATCATCTTTTACACCGACGACACCCAACTCATATTCTCCCTGACAAACGACCCTACAACCATCAAAGCTAAGTTCCAAAGATGCATGAAGGACGTGGCCAGCTGGATGAACAACAACTGTCTCAAACTAAACACAGGCAAGACAAAAGTCCTCATCTTCGCGAAAGGCAAGGACAACCTATGGAACAACAAATGGTGGCCACCCAAGCTGGACCCTACCCCCAAGCCCACTGAATACTCCCACAAGCTCAGCATCATCCTCGACAGTCAGCTATCCATGAAGAAGCAGGTCAGCGCCATCTTCTCCGCTTGTTTCCTCACCTACGAATGCTCAGAAAAGTTTTCAGATGGCTTTCACCCAACACCAGGCGAACTATCACACAAACTCTCGTCAATAGCAGACTTAACTACAGCAACTCCCTCTATGTCAGAATCACTGCCCAACTCATGAGGGAACTCCAGACCATCCAGAACACAGCAGCCAGACTCATCCTCGACCTCCCCGGACAGACACACATCACCCCTCACCTCAGGAAACTCCTTTGCTAGCTGTCGCAAAGAGATGCAGTTTCAAGCTGCTCACCCCTGCTTACAAAGCACTACACAAAGAAGGACCAGGGTACCTCAATTAATGAGTGAACTTTCACCAACCTACCAGGGAGCTTCATTCCGGATCCCTCTCCCTGGCAGCCACCCAATGCATCTGCCGAGCAAACATCGGAGGCCGGTCCTTCTCCCACCTGGTGGCTAAGACCTCGAATACCCTCCCCCTGCACCTCAGAGCCGCACCATCGCTCCATCCATTCAGGAAGGACCTCAAGACCTGTGTATTCAACCAATAGGTATAGGCAGCATGATCCAGCAGCATGATAACACGGTGCCTCGAGACCCTCACGGGTGAAGCAACCGCGCTTTTACAAATCCTGATTGATTGATTGATTGATTGATAAATGCTGTTTAGTAGACTCCATCACTCCCTTATTGGAGTGGGTGGAAACATATAAGTACATATATAGCTGTAAATCTCCACTCGGAAATGGTGAATAGAAAAAAAGTAGGGAGCTACACCTAGATGTAGGAGTAGATCTACACATTATTAGATCTATATATGTAAGTTTACCTTTGTGAATTGAGCCTACATAATACAATACCACAAAGGAGAGAAAACTCTATGAGAAAGGGGAAACAGTAGTGTCCTGGAAGATCAATACGTTTTGTCTCCATATCAATACTCGGGAGGGTGGAGATGTAGCTACTTGCCCAAACCTTTTGGTAATCAAAATTGTGTCGGAACAAAGTTAGTTTACACATAATGGCAAAGAGTTGCTTCCTCATTTTGGTGGGGGTGTGGCCCAAAGCAAATAAGGAATTCCTTTAGCACAAGCACATATTCCACGTAAATAAACAATTTGCATGAGAAAAAAAACACTGAAGTGCCTATCCACCAGAGTGTCTTATGGGAGTGAGCTTACGGTTTTCCTGAACATTGACGAGTGCAATCCTCTGTATGAATGATGCAGTGTTCTTTTAGTAGGTATTGTGGGGAATCCTGCACTCTGGCCCATCAGTAGTTGGGGAGCCGTTTACAGAAAAGAATTGAGCTGAGGACACATTTACACTCTGGGCTATTGCTGTACGGCCTAAAGCAAAAATGTACACTCTGAGCGATTGCTGCACGGTCTAAAGCAAACATGTACACTCTGAGCGATTGCTGCACGGTCTAAAGCAGTTGCACCAACTAATGTAACACATTGTATTGTTAACATGGTACATGGACCTCGCCAGCAATGAGCATTCCCAGTTCACACGTGCAGCACTACAAATTGGTGCCACATATCCCTTTGCAGATCTATTGCCGGAACTCAGATCACTGCACTAGCTTCCAGTCAGTCACAGGGTATCTTTTATAGATTCATCTGTTTCAAGCTGTACCTTTTATGGTCATACTCCCACCTTTCATTAGCCAATAAATGACATGATGTTTCTTATGCTACCAAAATTCAGAATCACCATTCAATGTAATTTGCCTTCTGGGCTTCTGGGTTACTTGTACAAGTGGCAGAACCTTCTTGTTGGTAGCTTCTTCTCAAAGGAATACGCTGTCTCTGGCCATCAGGGCCACTGAAGATCACCATGAATTCAGAAAACTCCTCAAGAGTTATCTGCTCCTGGCGTAGGGTTTGAGATGTGATTTCCATGCCTGGTCTTCGCTTTCCTGAGCACCAATAGAACATAAGACACTCTACAAAACGTAGACCACATAACATAAATGAAGATTTCATTGTTTCTAGAGGTGTGTATGGGCACCAAAATTACCAGATTTCGAGGTTGCTGGTATTTGAAAGTATTTCCAGGATTGTCGAGCAAGAGCACCATCGTACAGATGGAAGGCTGGCTTTCTACAACACCCTGAAAAGCATGGGAAACTCACACACCTGCAATTGAGCCCCTGTACACTGCACAATAACTGTCTTTATGACATCAAAGGTGGAGACACAAGCGGGAAATAAAAATTAAAATATCATTTTTAAAGATCGCTATTGCACACTATTATCCACGCTCATAAGCAAATCACCGATGGGACTAGGTGAGCAGAAAAATCCGTTTAAAAAAAAAAAAAAAACCTGAGCAGATGGAGAAGTTTTTCTATGTACAGTACTCGTTATTGTTAAGTTGTCTTCTTTAAATATATTACGAGTAGGATTTTGTCAGACACATCAACACATCTGTTTCTGAGCATTGTTCAAAAATATCTGAAATACTGTGTCAAATCATGAAACCCTGAAAGGACTTCTGACAGCTAAATTCACGTCACGTTTAATGGTCTGAATAGAAGAGCATTCCGCAGCCCTCTGGGACTCCAAGTTTTTGAAACAGCGTCATTTATTCGGAAAGTGCAGTGAGTCAGAGAGTAAAACCTGTAGGCGTTTCTGCAAAGAAGCCGCAAGAATCTGAAACATGACAAATGTTCAGGTGAGTGCCTTCCAAATGGTGTCTGATTGCACTTTCATATCCTGCAATGCAGCTTGGTGGCTTACTGTAGGAGGTGTGCTACAATGAAAAGTGTTGTGCATGTTCAATACGTTACAAGCTGTCATTGTGTACGGTCTCAGGGGGACCAGTGCGCGGTGTATAATCAACGTGCTACTAAGCTTAGTTATTCAACTCAAAGACAAGACAAGAAACATCTACCTCACATGGATTGCGGTTACTGGATCCATTTACAGTGTACAACGAAACAGCTACGAATTTGCATTTCTTTTTTTTTGTATCTACATTAGTTTCCTCAAACTACAATATAAGAGTCCTAAACGTTGTTTCAATGTGCACAATCCAGATTTATCGTAGAATAAAATACAAGGAAATAAAAAGATAATGATGAAGTTTAAAAAAAAGATCTTCAAACAGACAGGCAAAAAAGGTCAGAGGAGAACACGAGGAGGACAAGGATGAAATAGATGATAATACATTACAGGCTGCAATTTTGGTTCACTGAAATCGCCCCATATTTCGTCAAACATATCAAGATTCATGGTTTGTACATGTTCATATCTAGATAGAAAAAAAAGGTCATCAAGGTAGGCTTCCACTGATGGAGAGTGTTTTGACTACCAGCTTTTTAAAATCAGTTTTTAGCCAGCATAAAAAAGTATAGGATTTACCTTCTTGGAAACTGCAGATTGTTTATTAGCTATGTTGTGTCTGATTCTCATACATCTTAGCCAAATCAAAAACCTTGCAATGTGATACTCAGTACCGATTTCCAACTTTTTGGGAATACACAATTAAAAATGTGAAATGTGAAAATCTAACAGAATAGAGACATGGCCTGTCTTAAATTAAATTAAATTAAAAATTCTGCGCTTATTCAAATAAGGCGATACAAAAGGGGATGATGGACGGAACGCTTGAGCCAATCAAACACTCACCCCCAGTCAACTGATCTGGGTTTAATCCATCATCATTCTTTAGCTCACTCCACCACCCCAGTTCAGATATGGCCATATGCAAATCAGTCTGACCCTGTGCCTCATGGGAACAGTCCAGCCCGAACTGCCAAGCCATGTCTTCCCTGGACCGGAAACAAGCATCCTAGGACCGGTTTCTGGCATTCCAGCCGTCATCAGCCAGGCTTGCTTGAATCCAGTGGCAAAGTGAGCAAGGGACCCACGTCTGGGCATACCCCCGCCAACTTAGAGGCGAACAAAGCGATACAAAGGGGATGATGGACGGAGCGCTTGAGCCAATCAAACACTCACCCCCAGTCAACTGATCTGGGTTTAATCCATCATCATTCTTTAGCTCACTCCCACCACCCCAGTTCAGACATGGCCATATGCAAATCAGTCTGACCCTGTGCCTCATGGGAACAGTCCAGCCCGAACTGCCAAGCCATGTCTTCCCTGGACCGGGAAACAAGCATCCTAGGACCAGTTTCTGGCATTCCAGCCGTCATCAGCCAGGCTTGCTTGAATCCAGTGGCAAAGTGAGCAAGGGACCCACGTCTGGGCATACCCCCGCCAACTTAGGGCGAACAAAGCGATACAAAAGGGGATGATGGACCGGAGCAGCTTGAGCCAATCAAACACTCACCCCCAGTCAACTGATCTGGGTTTAATCCATCATCATTCTTTAGCTCACTCCACCACCCCAGTTCAGACATGGCCATATGCCAAATCAGTCTGACCCTGTGCCTCATGGGAACAGTCAGCCCGAACTGCCACGCCATGTCTTCCCTGGACCGGAAACAAGCATCCTAGGACCGGTTTCTGGCATTCCAGCCGTCATCAGCCAGGCTTGCTTGAATCCAGTGGCAAAGTGAGCAAGGGACCCACGTCTGGGCATGCCCCACGCCAACTTAGGGCGAACAAAGCGATACAAAAGGGGATGATGGACCAGGCAGCTTGAGCCAATCAAACACTCACCCCCAGTCAACTGATCTGGGTTTAATCCATCATCATTCTTTAGCTCACTCCACCACCCCAGTTCAGACATGGCCATATGCAAATCAGTCTGACCCTGTGCCTCATGGGAACATTCCAGCCCGAACTGCCAAGCCATGTCTTCCCTGGACCGGAAACAAGCATCCTAGGACCGGTTTCTGGCATTCCAGCCGTCATCAGCCAGGCTTGCTTGAATCCAGTGGCAAAGTGAGCAAGGGACCCACGTCTGGGCATACCCCGCCAACCTAGGGGCGAACAAAGCGATACAAAGGGATGATGGACCGGGCAGCTTGAGCCAATCAAACACTCACCCCCAGTCAACTGATCTGGGTTTAATCCATCATCATTCTTTAGCTCACTCCACCACCCCAGTTCAGACATGGCCATATGCAAATCAGTCTGACCCTGTGCCTCATGGGAACATTCCAGCCCGAACTGCCAAGCCATGTCTTCCCTGGACCGGAAACAAGCATCCTAGGACCGGTTTCTGGCATTCCAGCCGTCATCAGCCAGGCTTGCTTGAATCCAGTGGCAAAGTGAGCAAGGGACCCACGTCTGGGCATACCCCGCCAACTTAGGGGCGAACAAAGCGATACAAAGGGGATGATGGACGCAGGCAGCTTGAGCCAATCAAACACTCACCCCCAGTCAACTGATCTGGGTTTAATCCATCATCATTCTTTAGCTCACTCCACCACCCCAGTTCAGACATGGCCATATGCAAATCAGTCTGACCCTGTGCCTCATGGGAACAGTCCAGCCCGAACTGCCAAGCCATGTCTTCCCTGGACCGGAAACAAGCATCCTAGGACCGGTTTCTGGCATTCCAGCCGTCATCAGCCAGGCTTGCTTGAATCCAGTGGCAAAGTGAGCAAGGGACCCACGTCTGGGCATACCCCGCCAACTTAGAGGCGAACAAAGCGATACAAAGGGATGATGGACGGAGCAGCTTGAGGCCAATCAAACACTCACCCCAGTCAACTGATCTGGGTTTAATCCATCATCATTCTTTAGCTCACTCCACCACCCCAGTTCAGACATGGCCATATGCAAAATCAGTCTGACCCTGTGCCTCATGGGAACAGTCCAGCCCGAACTGCCAAGTCATGTCTTCCCTGGACCGGAAACAAGCATCCTAGGACCGGTTTCTGGCATTCCAGCCGTCATCAGCCAGGCTTGCTTGAATCCAGTGGCAAAGTGAGCAAGGGACCCACGTCTGGGCATACCCCCGCCAACTTAGAGGCGAACAAGCGATACAAAAGGGGATGATGGACCGGAGCAGCTTGAGCCAATCAAACACTCACCCCCAGTCAACTGATCTGGGTTTAATCCATCATCATTCTTTAGCTCACTCCACCACCCCAGTTCAGACATGGCCATATGCAAATCAGTCTGACCCTGTGCCTCATGGGAACAGTCCAGCCCGAACTGCCACGCCATGTCTTCCCTGGACCGGAAACAAGCATCCTAAGACTGGTTTCTGGCATTCCAGCCGTCATCAGCCAGGCTTGCTTGAATCCAGTGGCAAAGTGAGCAAGGGACCCACGTCTGGGCATACCCCCGCCAACTTAGAGGCGAACAAAGCGATACAAAGGGGATGATGGACCGGGCAGCTTGAGCCAATCAAACACTCACCCCCAGTCAACTGATCTGGGTTTAATCCATCATCATTCTTTAGCTCACTCCACCACCCCAGTTCAGACATGGCCATATGCAAATCAGTCTGACCCTGTGCCTCATGGGAACAGTCCAGCCCAAACTGCCAAGCCATGTCTTCCCTGGACCGGAAACAAGCATCCTAGGACCGGTTTCTGGCATTCCAGCCGTCATCAGCCAGGCTTGCTTGAATCCAGTGGCAAAGTGAGCAAGGGACCCACGTCTGGGCATACCCCCGCCAACTTAGAGGCGAACAAAGCGATACAAAGGGGATGATGGACGGGCAGCTTGAGCCAATCAAACACTCACCCCCAGTCAACTGATCTGGGTTTAATCCATCATCATTCTTTAGCTCACTCCACCACCCCAGTTCAGACATGGCCATATGCAAATCAGTCTGACCCTGTGCCTCATGGGAACAGTCCAGCCCGAACTGCCAAGCCATGTCTTCCCTGGACCGGAAACAAGCATCCTAGGACCGGTTTCTGGCATTCCAGCCGTCATCAGCCAGGCTTGCTTGAATCCAGTGGCAAAGTGAGCAAGGGACCCACGTCTGGGCATACCCCGCCAACTTAGGGGCGAACAAGCGATACAAAGGGGATGATGGACGGAGCAGCTTGAGGCCAATCAAACACTCACCCCCAGTCAACTGATCTGGGTTTAATCCATCATCATTCTTTTGTATCGCTTTGTTCGCCCTAAGTTGGCGGGGTATGCCCAGACGTGGGTCCCTTGCTCACTTTGCCACTGGATTCAAGCAAGCCTGGCTGATGACGGCTGGAATGCCAGAAACCGGTCCTAGGATGCTTGTTTCCGGTCAGGAAGACATGGCTTGAAAGTTCGGGCTGGACTGTTCCCATGAGGCACAGGGTCAGACTGGTTTGCATATGGCCATGTCTGAACTGGGGTGGTGGAGTGAGCTAAAGAATGATGATGGATTAAACCCAGATCAGTTGACTGGGGGTGAGTGTTTGATTGGCTCAAGCGTTCCATCCATCATCCCCTTTTGTATCGCTTTGTTCGCCCCTAAGTTGGCGGGGTATGACCAGACGTGGGTCCCTTGCTCACTTTGCCACTGGATTCAAGCAAGCCTGGCTGATGGCGGCTGGAATGCCAGAAGCCGGTCCTAGGATGCTTGTTTCCGGTCCAGGAAGACATGGCTTGGCAGTTCGGGCTGGACTGTTCCCATGAGGCACAGGGTCAGACTGATTTGCATATGGCCATGTCTGAACTGGAGTAGTGGAGTGAGCTAAAGAATGATGATGGATTAAGCCCAGATCAGTTGACTGGGGGTGAGTGTTTGATTGGCTCAAGCGTTCCGTCCATCATCCCCTTTTGTATCGCTTATTCAAATAAGTGAATATCATTAGGTACCTGAAAGTGTCTCACCAGTCACAGGTGAGTTAAGGTAATAATACTAGAAGCACTTTGTCACTCATCCTAGCAGTCATACTTCCATTCATTCACCTACTCACTCATAATTGCATTCCCCCTCTCTCTCTCATTCACAATAAAACACACACACAAACTCAACAAGAGTATGCAAGATAAGTTAAAGAATAAAAGTAGAAAAAAAACATGCTGCTGCCTAAAAGTGGTAGGCACTTGCAGCAATAAAAAATGTAATTCTAAGTAGCAGTGGCCTGCCATTATGAGATGGCATTGTACACAGTGTACCGCTGTTGTAAAATTTGAACATGGCCACCACATTTAGAAGCAACGTGTTGGCCGATTTAACACAGTAAAACAAGGATACACTACGCACAATACAATTCCAAGATGGCCTTTTCAGTAAAAAAAGAAGAAAAAGGCCTGTGCAGCTATCTTTGAATGTTATTGTACAGTGTGTATCATTGTTGTACTGACATGATGCTTCCAAACATAGTGGCCATCCTGGGAGGTTAAAACAATGATACACAATGGACAAAACTTTTTCAAGATGTTTGCTCAGTTTAGAAGGAATGACTCTGCCGGATGTGGCACACTGCAGATGAAATGAGGGCAAGTGGCGCAGTAGCAGGGTTTAGCAAGCTGCAGGATGTAAAACAAAAAAATAAGACAATGAAAAGGAAATAAATAAAAGGGATCTATAAAAGGAGAAAATGAAAACCAAAGGACTGCCCGACCAGCCGTGGCACTGAAATGCACTCATTTTCAGGCAGATGTTCACGTCATGTGTAAAATATTGTCACACAGGGCAATAAAGCTAATACCTGAAAAGGGCCAGACCATTGCCCCAGGATGTATGATGTATTACGCATAAGCAGAAAGGGAATGACTAAAAGCTAAAAGCATAAAAGGTCTTACCTAAATGCACTCTATGTATGTCTGTAAATGAATGTATGCATTGTTTCTTTGAACGTATTTGATTACAAGAGGCTGGCAGAGTACTAAACCTAGCAGGCTCTAGTAAGAAGGTCTAGCAAGGATTATTGGAATGCACATTTTCTGCACCAGGTATCTGTAACCAAAACCCTTGATTACGAAGACAATCTGTGGGATAACATGTAACAAAATACCTGGACACAGGCTTCTACATGGTGTAATAAAGATCCGCCCCTAAGTGACTTTTGGCTTTCAAATATGCTTGTCAAGCTTTTCATAATATACAGATGAGACCTATGGCATCTGAAGTAACTTTTCAAAGAACCATAACGATTTGTCATCTTAATGTTCCTCTTAAAGGGGCGTACAAGGATTCAAAAGTGCAAATATTCTACTCCCGGAGTTTGTCAGAAGGAGGCAACAGGCATCAAAACAATTAGCTCCCGATGCAATCTGTGATATTCCACATAACACGATAGCTGTTTACAGGTTTTAGCACAGTGTAATAGTAACCCAATCTTAAAGGCCTTTTGGCTTTTACAAATCGTCTCACAGTAAATGTCATGCCTACTTCCTTTGTCAAAACCTTTCATGATAAATAGCGGTGACCTATGCCATCTAACATAATTTTTCATACAAACCCATCGGGATAGGCTTGTAGGCTTTGTGACTGGCTTGTTACTATAACCACCTCATTGCTACTTTATTAAACATAGTGTATTCTACAAGGAAATATTTCGGCATACAGTCAGACATTTACAATTATGTACAAAATTATAGTTGGTAAAAAAACATATACCCTGTTATATCCTGTATCTCCTAGTTCCTTGCTGCTCAACCTGTGTGAGTGTGATGCAATAGAATGTTCATGAGCGCATGGTTTGGATGAGAGGTGAGTTGGAATGAGTGGGGCTGAGCAGCAGGATGCTGTTCCCAGTGGGGCTATATCATCTTGCCTGTAACTGAATAAACCTACATAATCTAAAATACTGGCTACGGGACTGATTACCTACAAGGACCTAACTTTGTTTACAAAATAACCCATCTGAAAGGTGTCAAGAACAGGCAATCAAAGTCTTCTACCACAGGGTTTATGAAAGATGGTAAGCATGTGATTTTTACAATAAATGCAACAGGCCTACTGCATTGTGGTAAAATTTCAAAATAAATAGATCAAGCCTAAAGTCTTGGTCACTGGTTATCACCGTAACCAACTCAGTCCTTCTGCTTTCAGCATACCCTTTTCTGAGGCAAGAGGCACTATTTTTCAGTGGAAGCTCACAACCTCCGCCAAACAAATGCTTTACTCAAGAGAATCAATATGGGGTGGAGCCAAATCCCGTCTCTCAGTAGCGATCATATAAGGTCTGACCAGAGTTGCACTGTAAACCCACACCTAAAAATGGATTAAAAACACCCAGAATGAAGTGATTTTGGTGACTTTCTAGGTATACATCTAATCCCCCAAACCTAAGCCAGCTAGAATTTCTAACAGTTGTAAATTTGGCAAGTTCAGAGTTTGCACAAACTGCAATAAGCATTTTATTTTTTTGCCATTGTCCACTACAGGGACAATCTTTTCCTTATAGTGAAACTCTTTTCCCTACAACCCCATTAATTCTGGGGCGATCCATTCACCATCCCCACGCTGTAAATACACTCATTCCACCGTGTTACTGCAGGAAGTAAGCAAGTTAGAGGTATGAATCTATCTATAAACGTTTTTTTGATTCCCCCAAATCTTGGATCATGTTGGAGTTTTTTTAAAGGCTTTGCATGGACTTTCTCATCCCATCCCATGTCTACCGTTTGTCCTCGGCCTCACCTAAGACTACATGTTTAATGGGCTTATCATATATAATCGTATGAATCAGTATGAGGCGTCTGGTAATGTAAATGCATTTTGCGAGCACAAGAGAGGCACTGAATTTTACCAACTCGCTTGCCAATCATGCACAAAATCCAAATACCATACATGGAAAATCTACAAAAGTTGTAGATGTTCATGTGTGTTCCTCCCTCTTTACATCTAGGGGACATCCGTAGAGAGTAAGTGCTGTAGAAGCACATTAAACTTTTTGATCTTCTCAGAGAAAATATTAGCTGAATCTGGAGAAACATCTTCCCTAAGACCCCTCAGCCCTACAAGCTTACACCCCCAAGCAAAGAAGCAATGAGGGTGATTATGAAGTTTTCGATCCCAAGTGCACATTTACTACAACCTTCAATTGGATTAAGCTTAATCTTCTTTGCCCAAATGGTGCTCACATTTTCAAATAAAGTATACAAATGGCATTGTTTACAACTGCAAATTCCTGTGTATAACTGACAAAAAATAAATTCACACTCATCAATTGAATTATTCACACGAATTATTAGATCAGTGTAGTGTCATTATCTCGGGGGTAAATCTCCTGCCAGGGGTGGGCGTTAGATGTTTCAAGATAGTAATTCCTTGTAAAGTAGGAGAACGCACACAAAAATACAAGTTTGTGATTATCCATAAATGGTTGCAAGTCACATTTCCACACTGACCATGATCAGAGATTTACTGCTGAGATGTAAACATTTATATTTGTATACAGAGTAGGAATAGGGTGTAGTGATAGGATTCTTTGATGGAGAACTATATTGTACACCTGGCAAAAGAATAACAAATTAGGAAGTACATCTGCTGTTGGTCAGGGATTTCCAGATGAGCAAATGTACACATATGAAATGAAAGTCGGAAAAGAATTCCAGGAATATCCGTGTGGGATCCCCTTCACCTGTACACAAAAATGTCCAAAGTCTCAAAGTTCATGCCTGAATGTGTTTTTTGCCTACATAAGCTATACTTTGGTGTACAAAGTTCTGGAGGACCAGGACAAGGTTCTGAGGATTCCTCAGGGAAAGCACACCCTTGGTGGGCAGGAGATCCTGTTTTGTCATACTTGGAGCACTTTGCATGCTGAAAATGGCTTCTGTGAGACATGGGCCAATGCATCCAGCCTTGTCGAGTCCTGCCTGGTGACAGCATCCGGCCATACCCCACTGGCAGAGTTTAATAACTAATATACTGACTAAGCGCCTAATCTGGTGGACAGGATACTCTGTCACAAACATGGCAGATATCTCATCTGCCGTATTTCAGGTGCATTATATACTATGGCACCTTTTATTACGGTGAACAGAATATTCATCACTTTTGTGATGGAGTACCATGTACGCTAAACTCTAAATCAGGTCCTAAATCTCATTAGTAAAACCTTGGATCAGGGCAATGTTGCAAATCTACCCCAGTAGCAAAGCCACTGTAGAGGCTATGAAATCCTACTTTGCCCTGCTTGGAGCTTTTGTCACCAAAAGTAACAGTTTCAGCGGGTGTGTAATGGTGGCATACCTGACACATGAGAGACTGTTGTGGGTTAGAGCTTCTTGCCTTGACCCGCCAGAGGACTTAGGGCTGCAGAAAATAATCTAAGGTAGAACGAAAAACTTTGACCAGGTGACTTGCTGACCTATCCAACCTCTGCTCCTTCGACATCTGTTGTAAATTGCACCTATGTTACAGTCAACCATGAGTTAGTGCTTTGCGTTTTATTGGTGCTTTTGCTTCAAAACTTTAAAAATGTACATCTCCTGTTATTATCTGATTTGGTGTATTTTACTCAGTATTGTTTCTTGATTTTTCTAAATTATTTGGGAATGTTATTGTGTTTTTGCTTGACTATAAACGTGCTTGGTACTCCATGAACTTAACATGCATTAATCTGGGGCACTGAGTACTGATTGTGCTGTTATTGCTGGGAGCTGATCAAAGATTCCCTTGGAAGTGTGTTGTGACCTAGCCTGATTTGGTGTATTAATTTGGAAGGGTAACTTGTCTCCCATATTAATAACACCATTCCTTCCACTCTCCCTTAAGCGAAGACTTTGCTAGAACAGTAGGACAAAACCTTCTCTCTGGCATTGTACTGTCACCAGTGTGGTGTCACTTATGTACTTGTTAAAAGAAGGTCCCAGAGCAAACCACAGTTGCAAAGCTGAGCACTGAGGGGGAATTCTTCATATGCTGAATCCCTAACATACCAACTTCAGCAACTATTCTGTTGCCAAACAGCAGCCATACATGGTTGACTCCCATTACTCATAAGATCACTTGCCATGTTGGCCCCAGGCTGGTGGAACGCATGATGATGAAGCACAGCCATGGGGCCTATTGGGAATTTCATTGCAGGGTCCTGGCTGTGATGGATGTGTGGATGACCATACCAATGCTCAAAAGGTGAAATAAATAAAGCCAAGCAGAATAAAATCAAAAATCAAAGGTGCAAAAATGCATAGATCACCTTATGTTTAGCTTCCAACCGCCTACTGTGAGAATTGATTTAAGGACTGAGGAAATAGGGAGAAAGCTTTATACCACTGAAGAGGAAAGCTATAATACTAAAGCTATGTAGATACATGTATATAAATATATAAAACGGGTGAGGTCCAAGGAATGAAAAAATGTCACTCTTCCCCATGGTAAAGATTGAATGTATTTAAAAATTGTTTGACAATATATCTTAGGTGAACCCATTATGTGATCAGTGAAATGCAGTAATGTGAAGATTGACACTAGTAAAATTAATTGCAAAATATAATTCATGCATCAAACAAACCAGTATTTGCAATAGTCTCTTTATATGGTTGAGGTCATATAATAGAGTAGGATTTTTCAGTCCATTTTTTCATGTTGGAGAAATCAAGCAAAATGGTACTAAAATGACTTATGACCATGCCGCCCCACTATTGAATATATCCCTTAGGCTGTTGATTTCTGTTATACCATAGAGCCTACATTGTGTATAGAGGTTATTGCAAATGCTACTTTTCATATACCCTTTTGGTAATCAATTTAGCTCGATTGAATCTTCAAAAGCATACTTCTCACTTAGCACACAATGCGATCACCAAGTGTCATATTAAGGATTTTGGGGGCCCCGGGCAAGCAATATTTTGTGGGCCCTGGTTTGGCACAACTTTGAATTTTATTACTCACTTCCTACTAATTCAAGCCCTATGTTAACGCACAAAAGTGAATTATACATTAAAAGATGTTATGTTATGATATACGATATGATATTATATATGATATGATATGATTTTATATGATTTGGTATGTTGATTTGTATAGTGCAGCTTATCAGTCAGTAAGGTATGCAGGCACTGGAGCAGGTGTGTTACTAAGGGTGCAGTGAATCGGGCTTGGAGAATTAGTTGAAGAGCCAGGCCTTCAGCTTCTTGCATAATTGAAGAAAAAGAAATATGCATTAGTGAGCTAGCGAGAAAGTTCACATTCCGAGGTGGACCCTGGAAGGTGGCGTCCCTGGGCAAATGCCCACTTTGCCCATGCCTTAAAATGTCTCTGGTGTTAGATCCAGCTATCTGCATAGACTTAGCCAGGCCTCGGCCACCTGTAGACATGGGCACAGAATGACGCCACGCATTGGTTAGGTGTTAGCGGGCAACTAGCCTCGAGCAGCTAGCCCTCCTTTATTTAATACCTCGGGTTGCGCCCGGCCATCGGCATGTGTGTGGTACGTAACGTACATGTAGGAGCCGGGTGGCTCACTACATCCCATCCAACCTTTAAACAGAACAAACAAAAAAAACAACAAAAAAGACATGACTTACATAATACCGTAAATAGCTAAGAGAAATATACGAAGCAAACACAAGGACATGATGGACGGAGTGCTGAAACTTTTCAGACATTCACTCTGGGTTGAATCCATCATCTGGGTTGAATCCATCATCATTGTTTAGCTCACTTCGCCACCCCAGATCAGACCCAGCCATATGCAAATCAGTCTTAACCCTGTTCCTTATGGGAACAGTCCAGCCCGAACTGCCATGCCAGGTCTTCCCTCGACCAAAAACAAGCATCCTGGGACCGGTTTCGGGGTAACACCTCTCATCAGCCAAGCTAGCTTGAATCAAGTGGCAAAGTGAGCAAGGGACCCACGTCTGGGCATACCCTGCCAACTTAGAGAGAACAAAGCAAACACAAGGAGATGATGGACAGAGCGCCGAAACTTTTTAGACACTCACCCCCAGTCACATATCTGGGTTGAATCCATCATCATTCTTTAGCTCACTTCGCCACCCCAGTTGAGACCCAGCCATATGAAAATCAGTCTTGACCCTGTTCCTTATGGGAACAGTCCAGCCTGAACTGCCAAGCCAGGTCTTCACTGGACCAGAAACAAGCATCCTGGGACCTGGTTTCAGGGTAACACCCCTCACCAGCCAAGCTAGCTTGAATCAAGGGCAAATTGAGCAAGGGACCCACGTCTGGGCATACCCTGCCAACTTAGAGGGAACAAAGCAAACACAAGGAGATGATGGACAGAGCGCCAAATCTTTTTGAACACTCACCCCAGTCACAGATCTGGGTTGAAACCAACATCATTCTTTAGCTCACTTCACCACCCCAGTTCAGACCCAGCCATATGCAAATCAGTCTTGACCCTGTTCCTTATGGGACGAGTCACACTCTTCTGGGATCTCCGGTTTTTGGGAATCAGCACACAAATTCTCGTAGCCTCTGACTCGGCTGGGGGTTTGCCCTCAGTCCATAGGGATGGCCCCAGGCACAGCTCTCAGCAGGAGACCGATCCTGACCTCTGTTCTCAGGCTCAGTCGTCTTATAGATGTTCCCTTCACTCGAACTCCGGCCTCCCAGCGTGCTTCCTCCTTTATGCCTTGGTGCTTCAACGGTCCCACTGATGTCTGGTTTGTAGGTGTTGTCATCCTCCTCTGTCCTGTCACAAGGTTCCCATGGGACCTTCCGGAACCATGACACATTTCTGGACACCTCAGCCATCCCACGCCATGCTGTCACCATTGTGCCATGAACTCTCACCACCCTCCATGCTTCTCTCTTGAAAGGGGTCCGAAACTTCCACAGTGGATGTCTGTCCCGTTTAATCACTTGGTCGCCCTCCTGAATAGTGGGGTCAGCAGCTCCTTGCATGACTGGCCCTATCATTATTGATTCTTCTTTTCTCCTGGGCTGCCTGTGCATCCAACAAGGGGGGTCAGCTTGGGTCAGTGGGCAACAGGTCGTGTGTCAGCCTCTTCATCAGTAGATCACTTGCAGCACACTCTGTGGTGCTGTGAGGCGTTAACCTGTATGCCCTCAGAAACTGGTGCAGACAGATCTCCAGGTCTTCCCCTTTTTCCACGATGATGCGGATGGCTTTGTTGAAGGTTCTCATGAAGCTCTTGACTTTCCCTTTAGCTTGAGGTCACTGAGGCGTGATACGGTGGTGTTGAATGTTGAGATGTTGAAAATATTCTTTAAACTCACGGCCTTGAAACGGGGGCCCGTTATCAGTTTTAATCTCAGCAGGCAGCCCCAGCAGTGCAAATGTCCTCTCCAGCACCAGTTTCACACACTTTAATGGGGTGGAGCGCACCAGTTTGACTACCATAAATTTGGTGTGGCTGTCCAACAAGACAAGAGTGACCTGACTGTCTGGTAAGCTTCTGAAATCCATGCTTAAGGAGGACCAAGGTTGGGTACAGGGAGCCTTCGAGATGATAAGTGCTACTGGGGGATCCCCTCAGATGATAATGCACGACGGGCAGTTCTTGATCCTTTCCTCAGCCAAACGGTCCATGCCAGGGAACCTCATTCAGGCCTTCACCTTGACCAAACCTTGGTGACCTTGATGCGCCAGCTCCATTGTGCTTCCCACAGGCAGCAGGGAATCAGTACCTGATCACCCCCTAGGATGACTCCTTTGGCGCTGTGTCTAAACTCATCTTGGCTTCTCCAGATCTGAGTTCGAGTATCCCGCTCCTCCACAATGAGGTCCGTCACTCCGCCCAGGAAGTTCCTCCAGTTGTGTGTTTTCAGTCCATCCGCGACCTTTTCCAGGCAAGGATCCATTCGGGTAGCTTCAGCAATTTCTTGGAAGGACAAGGCCCTTGGGTAAGCAGTTTCAATGATCATTCTCACGAAGTCCTAGGCCCCAGGATCATCCTCTCGTGGGTTGCAAGGATAGGCTGCGAGAGGGTGGCGAGACAAGTAGTCGGCCGAGTTGTTTGTTCCTGGCAGGTACACCACTGTAAAAGAGTACTGTTGGAGCTGGACAGCCCACCTTTCTGTTCAGGCAGGACCATTTCTGGCAGATCTGGCGAACAACTGCACAAGTGGTTTGTGGTCCGTTACCACTTGCAAGCTGCAGCAGCACAATTACAGATAAAGTGTTTGCATGCCCAACAGATCGCCAGCGCCTCCCTTTCTATTTGGGTATACTGGGTTTCTATCGTCATGAGTGATCTGCTGGCATATGCGATGTGTACCCATTTGTCGCTGCTCTGCCTCTGTACTAGCACCGTGCTGAGCCCAACAGGGCTGGCATCTATGATAAGTTCAGTCTGGCGTGCAGGATGGAAGTATGCCATCGTGGCATCATGGAGGAGTGCTTTCTTTATGTCCCTGAAAGCCTCTGCTGTCTGGTAGGTCCATTCCCACAGGTCCTCTTTTTTTGGTTAGTGACCTCAAAGGCTCAGAGAGCGTTGCCAGATTAGAAATGAAACAGCTACAGTAATTAGCCATTCCTAAGAAACTGCAAACCTCTGCGGGGATCCGAGAGATGGCCGCTGTTTGGATGGCCTCTACTTTTCAGGGGTCAATTCTAAGACCTTCATTTGAGAATTTGTATCCGAAGAACTCAATGTCGTTCGAGTAAACTAGGCTCTTTTGACAGTCAAGCATGAGGCCACACTCAGCTAGTCAGTGCATGGTCGCCCGAAGCCTGGCATGGTGTTCCTCCAGGGTGGCTGAGTAGATGAGTGTTAGACCTGGTACCATTGGCGTGAGTCTCCCTTCCATTTTTTTGCTGATGTCTCCTCTGTTTTTGATATGTTTTGCTGGTTTAGATGCTTTGGGCACTGTGCCACTGATATTCAGTGCCACAGTGCAAGTGCTCCCTATTGTAAATTGTTGTAATGGATTAGTGACTCCATGATTGGCTTATTTGATTTACTTGTCAGACCCTAGTACAGTGCACCATGTGTGCCCAGGGCCTGTAGATCAAATGCTGCTAGTGGGCTTGCAGCACTGATAGTGCCACCCACAGAAGCAGCTTGTAAAGTGTGTCTCAGGCCTGCCACTGCAGAGCCTGTGTGCAGTCCAGTACTGCCATGTTGACTTGGTAAGTGCACCCACTTGCCAGTCCCTAAACCTTCCCTTTTCTACATATCAGACACCCCTAAGGTAGGCCCATGGGCAGGGTGCATTGTATGTAAAAGGTAGGACATACCCTGATGTGTGTGGCATGTCCTGATAGCGAATTACAGCCAATTTCGTTTTTCACTATTGCAAGGCTACCTATCCCCATAGGCGAGAATGGGCAGTTTGATTATAACATCTTATAATCCTAGCTGACCCAGGGAACATGGTAGAAAAACGAATTTAGTATGCCTGAACTCAGAATGATAAAATACATCTTTTAGTGAAGTTGGTTTTAACATTCTATGTTTGAAAATACCACTTTTAGAAAGTGGGTATTTTCTTACCTAACCATCCAGCCTGCCTCTGCTAGGTTCTGTATTGCATGTCTGGTTTGTGAGTGACAGGAGGGCTTGGGCTCCAGCAGTCTGATGAGTCAGGGCTGGGCTGAATAGGACCTTGGCTGCATAGAGAGTGGGGGGCGGAGATTTCCTTTCACTCCCCTGAGCCCTCATAGAATAGAGAGTAGGGGGAAGAGATTTCCTTTCAGCTATCTGGCCAGGTCTGCTTTCAACAATGCTGTCTCCACCTCCTGCCAGAAAGCTGCACAGAACTGGTTTTGGCTAGGTACAGGCACCCTCTGCCTTCAGAGGACAAAGGATTTACTAGTATAAATATTGGGGCCCAGACCCCAAGACTTTAGATCACTTCTGGGAATCAAGACGGACCTTTGCCAAGGAGAAGAACCAGGGAATCTGAAGGAGTTTGACTGCCCCTGTGCCAGTGTGCCATTTTCTGGGGTTGGCCTGAAGTGGTTTCTTTTTTGCCAAGGAAAGGAGAAGGAACTTTTATTGAACTTTCATCATCTTGAATAAGAATCTCCAAGGGCTTGAACTGTGCTTGCCTCCTGCTGAAGTCTCAGGGACACAAGACACCCCCAGCTCCCCCCTGAATTTCCTTGCTGGGAATTCTGTCTGCAGAAGCCTGCATATTGTTGGGAGCTGGAAGCGCGACTCAACGAGAAGAAGCGTGTCGCATCCGCAGCTGTTGCCGTCGCATCATCAGAGAAGCGTGTCTCCATCGCAGCTGTTTGTCGTTGCATCACCGGACAAGCGTGTCGCCACCGCAAGGGTCATCGTCGCATCACCGGGGAAGCGTGTCACAGGGCCTGTCGCGGCTCAGAAGTTACAGAGTTCGCCACACGGCCGTCGGGCGTGCACGCATCGCCTTCACGTCGTCGCATCGCATCAAAGACGCCATCTTGTCGCATCGCACTGGATCGTTGCATCGCATCGAGGCGCCATCTTGTCGCATCGCAACCGGAACGCAACACGAGATCGGCGCATCACCTCCTCTCCGGTAAGGAACAGACGGTAAGGCATCGCCTACTTTGCGCTAGCACTGAGGAACAGACGCATCGCCTCCCCCGAAGCAAGGAACCGATGCATCGTTCTCCCTGCGAACCTTTTGTTTATCTTGCATGACGCATCCAAAGGTACTTTGTGAGAAACGTGTCGTATTTACCATCATCTTTGAACTAAGCTATTTCTACCATCTAAAAGTCATTTTCTTAATACTGTATTGTCGATTTTTGTCGTTTTGGGTCTTGTGTTAAGTCTATATAAAGAATACTTATTTTTATAAAACCTGTGTGGTGTCCATCTGTAGTGTTTTCACTGTATTACTGTATGTGTTCACAAATGCTTCACACACTGCCTCTGAGATAAGCCTGCCTGCTCGTGCCAAGCTACCAAAGGGGTGAGCAGGGGTTATTTAGGAGTGTAGCCCCCTTACCCAGACTAGAAGGAAGGGTCCCTACTTGGTCAAAGGTACCTACCTCTGCCAACTAGAGACCCCCAGTTCTAACATTGGTGGTCAGCGGTGAGCATTCTGGACTTGCATTTGTGACTCATATACAGTGATTGGTGTACACTACTAGTGAGTGCAGACCAAACGCAACCACATACATTTTTTGATAGAATTTTTTTTTCCATTGGAACTGTTGTTTTTTCTAAAGACTGCCAGTTCTTATTGCCATGAGCAAACCAGCATCTATTGCATCTATGGATCCAGAGTTTGAGGAAGAGAAGGTGGATGTATACACTGTGAAACAGCTGAAGCACTTCTGTAGAAAATTTAAAGTTGCTACTACAGGCCTCACCAAAAAGGAGGAATTCCAAAAGGCGCTGAGGGCGTGGATGGAAGCAAGAAATGCCTCTGAGCATGTGGATGAGCCTGCAGAGGAGGCTGAGGATGCAGAAGGGCAGCTAGATGGGCCATTGGGTCCAGCCAGGGAGAGAGTGTCTTCCCCCATAGACAGCAGTTTTTCTTCCAAGGGACTGACCCCAGGAGAACTGGAGGACAGGGAGAGAAATAGATTGCACAAAATGGAGCTGGCCCAGCTCAAGATGGAGGGTCAAAAGGACCTAGAGAGTAAGAAGCTGGAGCTTGAGAATAACAGGTTAGCTTTTGAAAGGGAAAATGAGAGATTAGCACATGAGAGATTTTTGAGGGAATTAGAGCTTAAAGCTAAAAGCTTAGAAATTAGTCCCTCTGGTGGCAGCGCACCATCTGTGCCTGCAGAAGGCAGGGTATATTTCCCCAAAGATGTCATCAAGGATTTTCATAAGCATGAGGATATTGGACAGTGGTTTGCAGCCTATGAAATGGCAACGTTGGCCCACCCGGTCCCTGAGAAGGATTGGGGAGCAGGGTTGTGGGGCCGCTTTGTCAGTGATGGGAGGGATACATTGTTAGACCTGCCCAATGAGAGTAGGATAATTTATGCCCACATGAAGGAAGCCCTGATGACCAGGTATGGGTTGACCCCAGAGCTCTACAGACAGAGATTCAGGAATTGTAAGAAACTGGAGGCCACTACCTGGGTGGAGTATGTATCTTTCTTTTGCAGAGCTATGGATGGTTGGGTGAAGGGTAGCAAAGTGAGTACTTTTGAGGAGCTCTATGATTTGTTTGCATGGGAGCACTTGTCTGGTAATTGTTTTCCAGAGCTACGCCAGCACCCTATTGATAGCAAGCTAACTAACCCTAGGAAGCTTGCTGAGGAGGCGGACCGCTGGGTCAGTACCCGGATCCACAAGGGTCATGTGGGAGACTCCGCCAGAGGTGGGCAGGGTCCTCAGCAGAAGAGTGGGGGGGACAAGGGTAAACAGAGGGAGTTCCAGAAAGGGCCCCAAAGTAATTCTCAACGGAATCAAAGTAAGGGTTCCCAGCCTCCCCCTGAGAAGAAGACAGAGCCCCCGACAGGTAAACCTGTTCACAGGGGGCCCCCTACATGCTTTCAGTGTAAGCAAGTGGGCCACCGTTGGTATGATCCCCAGTGTCCCCTGAAGGATCCCAATGCACCACCCCGTGCACCACCCCGTCAGATGGCGAGTGTAGCCCTGGGAGTGGAGGAGATGGGTGCCCAAGGTGGGTGGGGTTCCGCAGAGATGTCACTTGTCTCTTTAGGAGACTGTGAGGTGGTCCCTAAGACCCAAATGCCTGATAACACTAAAAAATACAGGCAGTGGGTGACCATCAATGGCCATAGGGTGGAGGCTCTGAGAGACACCGGGGCCAGTGTGACAGCTGTCAGTTGTCGGCTGGTGTCTAAAGAGCAGGTGATCCCCCATGCATTCTTCCCTGTAGTTGTCGCAGACAACTCAGAGAGCCAGTGTGAGGTGGCTCAGGTTCCGTTTGAGTGGGGGGGGTATCAGGTACTCTCCAAATAGCTGTGAGGCCAGCCATGCCTGTGGATTGTCTCTTGGGCAATGATTTAGAGAGCTCCCCTTGGGCTAAGGTGGAGAGAAGGTCTCATTTAGAGATGTTGGGTCTGCCTGAGTGGGCGTGTGTGACCACTCGGTCTATGGCAGCCAGTAAGGGTGTTCAAGAGGACCTGGAGCCTGAAAGAATGCCCCAGGTACCTGCCTTAAAGAGAAGAGGTAGGGGGCGCGGGAAACCAGCCCCCATAGTTCTCACGGTCCAGGAGGAGGCAGACCTTGAGGGGGATGCCCTGGAACCTACAGGGGAACAAGTGGCCGAACTGGGGGACCTGCCTGAGCTGACCCATTGGCAGCAAGAAGGAGGACCCTCCAGGGAAGAGTTCTGCGAGGAGCAGAAGACGTGCCCTTCTCTTGTGGGTTTGCGGAAACAGGCCACAAACCAGGCAGCAGGTGATCAGTCTGGATCACATTGGATCTACTGGGAGAATGGTCTCCTGTATAGCGAGCCTAAGGTTGCTGAGCCTGGGTCAGCCCGTGTGCTGGTGGTACCCCAGCACTTCAGAGCCTTCCTACTGGGTTTGGCACATGATGTGCCTTTAGCTGGACATCTGGGGCAGGACAAGACCTTTGAAAGGCATGACACCCACTTTTATTCGCCCCAGATGTGCAAGAGTTCAGATACTCATTGCAGGACTTGCCAGACTTGCCAGGCAAGTGGTAAGAGTGGGAGGAACACAAGGCTCCCCTCCAGCCTTTCCCTGTAGTCAGCACCCCCTTTGACCGGGTGGGTATTGACATTGTGGGGCCTCTGGACCCCAAGACAGCCATGGGCAACAGGTTTATCCTGGTCTTGGTGAACCATGCTACCCAGTACCCGGAAGCCATCCCTCTCAGGCCAGTGACGGCCCCCGTGGTGGGACGTGCACTGATGGGGATTTTCTCCCGTGTGGGGTTCCCCAGAGAGGTGTTGTCAGACCGTGATACAAACTTCATATCTAAGTATATGAAGTCCCTGTGGCAGGAGTGCGGTGCAACGTACAAGTTCACCACTCCTTACCACCCCCAAGGTAATGGGCTGGTTGAGAGATTCAACCGGACCCTCTAAGGCATGATTATGGGTCTTGAGGAACCTATGAGGCGTAAGTGGGATGTCCTCTTGCCATGCCTTCTGTTTGCCTACCATGAGGTGCCACAGAAGTCCTTAGGGTTCAGTCCCTTTGAACTGCTGTATGGTCACCCGGTAAGAGGACCTCTGAGTCTGGTTAAGGAAGGCTGGGAGAAAGCTCCCAGGAAACCTCCCCAGGATGTATATAGCTACATGCTGGCCTTCAGGAACCAGACTAGGCAATTCAGACAACTCGCTCAGGCGAATCTGGAAGCCAGCCAGGAAGAGATGAAACAGTGGTATGATCAGAATGCCACTCTGATCGAGTTTCAGGATGGACAGAAAGTTTGGGTCATGGCCCCAGTGGAGCCCTGTGCGCTCCAGGATAAGTGGATCGGACCATTTGAGGTGGTGGAGCGCAAGAGTGATGTCACCTACTTGGTGGACTTGCGGTCTCCCAGGAACCCTTTGCGGGTCCTGCATGTTAACCGCCTGAAGCCCCACTTAGAGAGGTCCGAAGTGGGCATGCTCCTAGTGACAGATGCTGGAATGGAGGAGGAGACTGAGCCTCTTCCTGACCTCCTGTCTGCAACAGAGCAAGATGGGTCAGTGGATGGTGTTATCCTCTCTACCACACTGACCCCTGAGCAGCAGAATGAATGTCGCCAACTGTTGGGACAATTCTCTGATTTGTTCTCCCTGGTTCCTGGTGTCACTGAGTGGTGCGTCCATGACGTAGACACTGGGGACAGTCCTCCTGTTAAGCACAAGGCTTACAGAGTGACTGACAGGGTCAGAGCTTACATCAAGGAGGAGGTCTTCAAGATGTTTGCCTTAGGGGTGATTGAGTCCTCTAACAGCCCTTGGGCCAGCCCAGTGGTCTTGGTCCCAAAGGCTGCCGCACCAGGTGCCACACCAGAACTCCGGTTCTGTGTGGACTACCGAGGACTCAATTCAGTCACCAAGACTGACGCGCTCCCCATCCCCAGAGCTGATGAGCTCATTGATCGGCTAGGGGCTGCACGGTACCTCAGTATGTTTGATTTGACGTCTGGGTACTGGCAGATCGCCTTAACTGATGGGGCCAAAGAGAGGTCAGCATTCTCCACACAGATGGGCACTACCAATTCTGGGTTATGCCCTTTGGATGAAGAATGCCCCTGCCACCTTTCAGAGGTTGGTCAACCAGGTGGTGGTTGGACTGGAAGATTTCAGTGCCGCCTACCTGGATGACATTGCAGTGTTCAGTGCCAGTTGGGAAGAACATCTGCGGCACCTCGGGGAAGTATTGATGGCGCTGCAGAAAGCAGGCCTCACGATCAAGGCGAGTAAGTGCCAGATCGGGCAGGGTTCTGTGGTGTACTTGGGGCACCAGGTAGAAAGCGGCCAGGTGGCACCCCTACAACCCAAGATTGATACCATCCTGGCATGGGAACCCCCCAAAACCCAAACACAGGTGAGAGCCTTTTTAGGACTCACAGGGTACTACAGGAGGTTTGTCAAGGGGTATGGCAACATTGTTGCACCCTTGACTGAGATGACTTCCAGGAAGCAGCCCAAGAATGTGAACTGGACTGACACCTGTCAGAAATCTTTTGATGCCCTGAAGACTGCCATGTGCACAGCACCCGTGCTTCAGGCGCCCAACTTCTCAAAGCCCTTCATTGTTCAGACAGATGTTTCAGAGCATGGTGTGGGGGCTGTTCTTTCACAGATGAATGAGGAGGGCCTAGACCAACCTGTAGCCTTCATCAGTAGGAGGTTACTTCCAGGGGAACAGAGGTGGAGTGCAATTGAGCGTGAGGCATTTGCTGTGGTCTGGGCGCTGAAGAAGTTGAGACCATACTTGTTTGGGACTCACTTCCGGATTCAGACAGACCACAGGCCCCTCAGATGGTTGATGCAGATGAGGGGTGAGAATGCAAAGTTGTTGAGGTGGTCCATTTCCCTACAGGGGATGGACTTCACGGTGGAACACCGCCCTGGTACAGAACACTCCAATGCTGATGGTCTGTCCAGATTTTCCGCCTTAGTGAAGAGGACTCCCAAGAGGTTGGGTAGTTCTCCCCACATTTCAGCTGGAGGGGACATGTGTTATACCTGGTACCATTGGCGTGAGTCTCTCTTCCATTTTTTTGCTGATGTCTCCTCTGTTTTTGATATGTTTTGCTGGTTTAGATGCTTTGGGCACTGTGCCACTGCTATTCAGTCCCACAGTGCAAGTGCTCCCTATTGTAAATTGTTGTAATGGATTAGTGACTCCATGATTGGCTTATTTGATTTACTTGTCAGACCCTAGTACAGTGCACCATGTGTGCCCTGCGCCTGTATATCAAATGCTGCTTGTGGGCTTGCAGCACTGATTGTGCCGCCCACAGAAGCAGCTTGTAAAGTGTGTCTCAGGCCTGCCATTGCAGAGCCTGTGTGCAGTCCAGTACTGCCATGTTTACTTGGTAAGTGCACCCACTTGCCAGCTCCTAAACCTTCCCTTTTCTACATATCAGACAGCCCTAAGGTAGGCCCATGGGCAGGGTGCATTGTATGTAAAAGGTAGGACATACCCTGATGTGTGTGGCATGTCCTGATAGTGAATTACAGCCAATTTCGTTTTTCACTATTGCAAGGCTACCTGTCCCCATAGGCCAGAATGGGTAGTTTGATTATAACATCTTATAATCCTAACTGACCCAGGGAACATGGTAGAAAAACGAATTTAGTATGCCTGAACTCAGAATGATAAAATACATCTTTTAGTGAAGTTGGTTTTAACATTCTATGTTTGAAAATACCACTTTTAGAAAGTGGGTATTTTCTTACCTAACCATCCAGCCTGGCTCTCTTGCATGTCTGGTTTGTGAGTGACAGGAGGGCTTGGGCTCCAGCAGTCTGATGAGTCAGGGCTAGGCTGCATAGGACCTTGGCTGCATAGATAGTGGGGGGCGGAGATTTCCTTTCACTCCCCTGAGCCCTCATAGAATAGAGAGTAGGGGGAGGAGATTTCCTTTCAGCTACCTGGGCCAGGTCTGCTTTCAACAATGCCGTCTCCACCTCCTGCCAGGAAGCTGCACAGAACTGGTTTTGGCTAGGTACAGGCACCCTCTGCCTTCAGAGGACAAAGGATTTACTAGTATAAATATTGGGGCCCAGACCCCAAGACTTTAGATCACTTCTGGGAATCAAGACGGACCTTTGCCAAGGAGAAGGACCAGGGAATCTGAAGGAGTTTGACTGCCCCTGTGCCAGTGTGCTATTTTCTGGGGTTGGCCTGCAGTGGTTTCTTTATTGCCAAGGAAAGGAGAAGGAACTTTTATTAAACTTTCATCATCTTGAAGAAGAATCTCCAAGGGCTTGAACTGTGCTTGCCGCCTGCTGAAGTCTCAGGGATACAAGACTTCACCCCCAGCTCCCCCCCTGAATTTCCTTCCTGGGAATTCTGTCTGCAGAAGCCTGCATATTGTTGGGAGCTGGAAGCGCGACTCAACAAGAAGAAGCGTGTCGCATCCGCAGCTGTTGCCGTCGCATCATCGGAGAAGCGTGTCGCCACCGAAAGGGTCGTCGTCGCATCACCGGAGAAGCGTGTCTCCGTCGCAGCTGGTTGTCATCGCATCACCGGAGAAGCATGTCGACACCGCAAGGGTCGTCGTCGCATCACCGGGAAGCGTGTCGCAGGGCCTGTCGTGGCTCAGAAGTTACAGAGTTTGCCGCACGGCCGTCGGGCGTGCACACATCACCTTCACGTCGTCGCATCGCATCAAAGACGCCATCTTGTCGCATCGCACTGGATCGTCGCATCGCATCAAGACGCCATCTTGTCGCATCGCAACCAGAACGCAACACGAGATCGGCGCATCACCTCCTCTCCGGTAAGGAACAGACGCATCGCCTACTTTTCGCAAGCACTGAGGAACAGATGCATCGCCTCCCCCGAAGCAAGGAACCGATGCATCGTTCTCCCTGCGAACCTTTTGTTTATCTTGCATGACGCATCCAAAGGTACTTTGTGAGAAACGTGTCGTATTTACCATCATCTTTGAACTAAGCTATTTTGACCATCTAAAAGTCATTTTCTTAATACTGTATTGTGGATTTTTGTCGTTTTGGGTCTTGTGTTAAGTCTATATAAAGAATACTTATTTTTATAAAACCTGTGTGGTGTCCATCTGTAGTGTTTTCACTGTATTACTGTATGTGTTCACAAATGCTTCACACACTGCCTCTGAGATAAGCCTGCCTGCTCGTGCCAAGCTACCAAGGGGGTGAGCAGGGGTTATTTAGGAGTGTAGCCCCCTTACCCTGACTAGAAGCAAGGGTCCCTACTTGGTCAAAGATACCTACCTCTGCCAACTAGGGACCCCCAGTTCTAACAATGAGGATGTCATTGCTGACAATTAACACCCCTATAATTCCTGACAGCGCCTCCTTTATGGCTTCTTGAAAGACCTCCGCTGCCGATGAGACCCCAAAGCTGAGTTGTTTAAACATATGCAGACCCACGTGGGTGGAGAAAGTTGTGATATATCTGCTAGGTTCCTCCAGGGTGAGCTGGTGAGAGCCAGAGTTCAGATCCAACTTAGAGAACCACTTCGCCCCATTGAGGTTGGCCACAACGATTTCATCTGTGGTTGGCGTAAGGTGACATTCCCTGCGAATGACTTTGTTGGGCAACCTCATGTCAACACATAGACAGATTGCTCCAGGCTGTTTTGGTTTTGTAGCGATCACTAACGGGGAAACCCATGGCATAGGCCTGATCACCTTCTTGATGACTCCATCTCTCTCCAACTTTTCCAACTCTCTTTCCAACAGGGGCTGCAGATGAAACGGCACCCTCCTGTGCCATCGCGCTATGGGTCACACAGACTCATCAATGTGGAGCTTAAATTATACTCCTTTTAAGCAACCAAGATCCTTGAAAAGTTTGGGAAACTCTTTCAACACGCTCACCGCATGTGACTGGTGTACCTGCCTTGCGAAAAACACCATTCCGAGATCTTCAGCTGTATGACAGCCGAGTAGCATTCCTTTGATGTCTTTCGTTATGTGGAACTTGGCCCATGTCTTCATGTCCCCTGCCTTTACTTCTACTTCGATGGTCCCTCTTAGTGGAATAGGGTCTGTTCCCCTATATGTTTAGATCTTCGCATTGTTGGGACTTTTCTCCGGTGGGGGCTTCAGTTTTGCGAGTTGCGAATTGAGTCTCGTCGTTCATGGACGCCCCTTTATCAATGAGAGCCATTATAGCGGCACTTCCCACTGCGACCTGGCACATCTGGGTGGTCTCTGCTTGAGATTACCCCTTCAGGTGAACGATATGACGAAGACATCTTCGTCCTCGAGATGTTGATGTTTTTCGCTATTCTCTGTCTGCTAGTGACAGGTGCCAGATGTTCATCGGTCTTCTTCCTCATTTACTTGTGCCGGAAGTAGTGGTGGCACTGCGGCATACCTTCGCGAAATGGTTCTGACGTCCACACCTCAAGCATGCTTTTCCTTGAGCGGAGCATCCTTTTGCGGTGTGTTGGGCCAGGCCGCAGTTCCAGGATGCTTTCTCCTGCTGTTTGGTGATGCGCTGCCCACCATTTCGCAGTCGTTCCATCGCTTCGTAATACTCGTGCAGCAGCGGGGGCACCTCCTCTGCCCTCCAGCACACGTTGATGGGCGAACCCCCCTTAGCTAGTGTTAGATCTGGCTATCTGCATAGATGTAGCAGGGGCTTGGCCACCTGTAGACACGGCCACCGAATGACACCATGCATTGGTTAGGTGTTAGCGGGCAACTAGCCTCGAGCAGCTAGCCCTCCTCTAATTAATACCTGCGACGCGCGCCCGGCCGTCGGCATGCGTAAGGCGCGTAACTTACATGTAGGAGCCGGGTGGATCACTACATGTGGGATCACCTAGGATATACCAATATACCTTTTTCTGGACGTATTTACTTTCTACTATGCACAGCTGTGACTTATCTTTTCAGTGGGACCCACTGGTGAATAATCTGGGACCCATTTCACTGTATTTATTGTTTTTTTCTGTTGCATATTTGTCTATCTTTCACAGCCTTGAGGAATCGCATGGACCCGTCGTGCCCTTGCAAAAACAAGTGTCGGTTGTACTCTCTAAAACTCACTTTCGTAGTTCTATTTAAAATTCACCTGCCTAAGATAGAAACTTGTCAATACTTAGATAAAGGTACCGATTTACTACAAGACAGGGAGCTACACGCTCCTTAGATCACACAATGAGAAGTTACCAGCACCAGTAGACAACAAATTGCCCGGCCTAAGCACAAGCAGCTCTGACGCAGTTGGAAACATAAATACAGCAAAGACATAATTATTACGCCTTCCTCCAACAAAGCAACAACCGTCAGGAAAAAGATGGAGAAGGCAGTAATGCAAGCCTGAATGATTGCGAACGCCCTAAAAGTTATTGTATTCTGGGCAGTAACTAAATTCCCATTGCATTTCCCGCGTTCACTTCTCAACGTTAGCATACTTTTAAAGCCAACATTTACAGTACACGATGTAACCATACAGCGAGTACAATACACACACTATACAAACGACCATACATTACATGTACATTTACTTTTGTAATTCACACGAGTCATGTATTCCTACAAAGTATTTTTGTTATATATCCGCTCTAAACCAGCAAACAATCTACTCCAATACGCAATAGGGCACTAAATGATAAAATAGACCTAGCTTAAATTCTGTTCACATTAGAAAAACGTATAAACCTACAGAGTGAGTTATTTTTTCTCATGTGAACTTCATAAGAAATGTTTATTACTGAGGTTTCTATAAACAAGTTCAACATGTTGACAGTACAGTAAACTACTGATATTGCACATTTGATACCTGATCCACATCCGGGGTGGTATCATGAAGGTGTGCGCTGGCGCCGAGCCCAGCTGCGAGCCTGTGTTATGCAGTTACAACTTCTAAAGCACCTTCACTAACTTGGGAAAGTTGTTCTATGCGCTACAGACAGCACATCTCGGAAACCCGAGAACAGGGACTGCTTCTCTCTAGTTCAGGGTTGGGAGGCCGTGAAGAGTGTGGGTTGAGGCACAGTTGTGCACCTGTTTTTATGCGACTACACTTTCTAAAGATGATAGACTGAATCTGAATTTTTACGAGCTAACATATCTAATACAGGCAGCAGAGGCAGTATCATTAAGAGCTGGGCTGGCTCAACTCTGAGCTAGTGGCATTTTCCGTTTGAAGTGTCTAAAGTTCATACATATAAATTTCTCTGAATTAATGCTTGAACTTTAGGAAGAATAACTCGGAAACAGAGAGGGGGTTTCTCTGCTCACTCTTCCAACTTGTTCTGTCTGCATTACTCGGCTGTGCGTTGAGCCAACGCAGCTCTTCATGATAGGGCCCGTGTTGTCTGCGTTACACATAGCCCCTAGAATTTCCGAGTAAATATATATGCTTTAGAAAGTGCAGTCACATAAAAACAGGTGTGCAGCAATTTTGGCCCTGGGCAGTTCTAGAATTAATCAAATGGCTGCATCCTCAGTACACATTCCTGCTGGAATGTATGAGAACGGGGGAGGGTGGGGGAGACCTGGGCAAAGGTTGACAGTGGTGATACTCAGTATCATTCCTTACCCTCGGAAATTGCTCTTTTTACAGAAGTGAAACACGAATGAATTATAATTGAGAACACTTGATATTCAGTCGAGGGACACGTTGCTTAAATGTCTCACAGGAACCTTGGCGAAGTAGCAGATTAATTTAATTTGGATACTTGGAACCAAACAAAAAGGAGATTAATTTGATAGGGGCAGTGGCACGGTCTTTAATGTTAATTTGCGTCTGGATCTTTAAATACATGGATGAGTGCCAAGCTATCATAGCAGAACAGCACGCGCATGCTCACCAATGCTAAATGGTGAACAAAAAGTAACTGGAGAGATTTGAAAGCATAACGTTTGCTGATTTATGAGCAGACGCAATGATATTATCAATTATGTTTTTATAACAGTAGGTATAAAGCTAAAAGCACTGGAAAAGCAAACGTGACAGTTTCTATCATTGACATCATGTCATTCAAAACTATTGTTTTCTAATTTCACACCATCAATCCTTTCTTTGGCAATAAAATATGAATAGCTACATTACTGCGTATTACATGGGTTTCTAGTAAGTGGGTACTCTCAAGTTGTGTCGAAATGTAAGTCCCCATTAGTTTACAACCTTCCTCCAATCACTGTAGGTGCATTTACCATCGGACATGGTCATCAAAAGCAGACTCATGATGTGTAGGCCTGCCCCTGGTCTTTGACGTCAGCACTTTTCCCCCCTTTGGCTTATCAAGTGCTGCTGCAGTCAGGGATCTTTACGAGCGCTTTGGCGGATTTATTGTTCGTCATTGTCTTCGAAAGCCGAAGGGCTCAGTGTATTCCCTCCCCTCAAGCCAATACCCTCAGCTCTTTACTTCCCTGGGTTTGTTTATCATTGCTGCAGGCAGTTACCTTTCCCTGCTACAAAATCATGTCCCGCATGGGGATCATGCTGCTAAACTCGCCACTTGACAGCATCAGAGAAAATATTTCAGTAGAAATGAAAGAAGGCAAAGGGAAAAGTAAAGATCAAATAGATAAAGGGGGCATAACAAAAATGGACAGAAAGAGGTAAGTCAAAAAGCAAGCAGTGGAAGAAAAGTAGCAACGGGAAGGGAAAAAAACAAACTAAGATTGGGGGGAAAAAAGCTTTGCTGGAAATGAGGGAAAGTAGAACACTACAGGAAAAGAAAGACAACTGAAGGCAACACAGAAAGGATGAGAGATGATTGGAGATAGATAATACAAAACAAATAGTATAGTGTTAGACGTGTGGAAGATTTGATTTGATTTGATTGTAGGATTTATATAGCACACCATTGCCCGAGGGCGTCTAGGCGCTCAGCTGATAGTCTACCTGCATCTGGATAATGAAAGTGGAATTTAGCTAGCAAATAACCAGGTTTTTAGTAATTTCCTGAAAGTGAGTAATGTCGGGCTATTCTTGATCTCTATCGGGAGTAAGTTCCACTGTTTCACTGTACCCAGAATGAAGCTTCTTCCTCCCCAACGTGCTTTCTTATATTTGGGTGTCTGAAGAAGTTTACTCTGAGATGAACGAAGGTTTCTAGCAGGCTGGTACCAAGAAAAGTGTTGTCTCAAAAAACATTGGTCCGGTTCCCTGCAGAGCCTTGTAAACTAGACAAAGGGATTTGAATTCTGTCCTCTTTATCATGGGAAGCCAGTGAAGTTTCTTTAAGCCATGGGCAATAGGCTGGAATTTAGCAATGTCCAGCAGCAATCTGGCAGCTGCATTTTGTGCCCGTTGGAGTTTGGTCATGTATTGCTTCTGAAGGCCAATATACAAAGCATTACAATAATCAAGTCTGGCCAAGGCTAATGCTGTTACCAGGGTTTTTACTGCTTCGCAGGGAATACATTTACGCACTTTTCTAATTGCTTTTAGTATCAGAAAGACCGAGGAGGAGACCTTGCTGACCTGATGTTGAAATGTGAGTCTGTCGTCGAGGATTAAGCCCAGATTCCTCACCTTACAGACTGGGGCCGGGAGCGATCCCATATTTGAAGGCCACCAGTTCTGTGTCCAGAAGGAAGTGTAAGATCCCAACAGGAGCACTTCTGTTTTGCTCCCATTGAGCTTTAAGCAGTTTGCTGTCATCCACTGGTCGATTTGGGACATACATTGACTGAAACGTTCAGCGGTTTCCTCTGAGTTGTTTGTGATGGAAACCACTATTTGAGTGTCGTCCGCGTAGGAGACTAAAGAAAAGCCAAACTGCCTGATAATGTCCGCTAGGGGGGCTACCTATAGATTGAACAATGTAGGGCTCAATGCTGAACCCTGCGCCACTCCACAAGGAAGCAAAAACCGCTCAGAGCAGGAGTCACCAATCTGGACATATTGACACCTGTTATTCAGATAAGATTTGATCAAGTTAAGAGCAGTATTCTTGACACCTGCTACTTGGAGCCTTCCGATTAGAATGTCGTGATTCACGGTGTCAAATGCCGCAGATAAATCTAAAAGGATCAAGACGGCCTTGGCACCCGTATCCAATATTGCCCGGAGCTCCTCTACTGCTTTTAACAGGGCAGTCTCCGTGCTATGTCCCTGCCGGAAACCATGTTGTGAGGAATCCAGCAGGTCTGCTGAGGAAACAAATGCAGACAGTTGTGAGTTAAGAATCTTTTCCAATACCTTGGCTAGAAAAGGAATCCTGGCGATGGGTCTATAATTACTAGTATTGCTGGGATCTAGATTGGATTTTTTCAATAAGGGCAAAATTGAGACCGTTTTCCATGTATCAGGAAATATGCCTGTATTGATGATTTAGTTAAACAGTGAGCGGAGATGTTCGCTAACACTATCTGAAGCCATTTGAAATATTTTTGGCGGGCAGGGGTCCGTAGGAGCTCCGGATTTTGTGGAGCTTACTATCTGTGAAATCTGTTCCATGCTCGGTAGTACGAAGGTATCTAAGATTTTGTCAGGACCTGTGAGAGTTATGGTAGGGGAAGCTCTTATGTCGACTGTTCCTTTGTCTGAGAGAGTATCAAAAATACTTTGCACTTTATCCTTGAAAAACTCTGCAAGACGGTTGCAGAATTCAACACTACTGTCTGTTTTTACTGGTTCTGGTAATGTGACTAGCTTTTTGAGGGTTAAAAAAGTATTTTACTGGAATTACCTGCCTGGCGAATTTTGTCTGAAAAATAGCTACTTTTTCTGTCCAGGATCATTTTTTTGTAGACAGTCAGTGACTGTGCATAAAGGGATTTTTCACTTTCATCATAGTTCCGTCTCCAACGTCTCTCTATTTTTCTGCATAGTTGTTTCTGAGCGCGCAGTGCATCGCAAAACCAAGGTTCAGATTTTTTGGCACGTTTACTGGTAAAGCTTTTCACTGAAGCTAAAGTATCTACTGCGGACGTAAGCCACTTTGTGAGGTTAGCTGTTGCTAGATTTGTCTCCGACAATAGAACGGTTTTTGAAGCTGCTAGAGCGTTTTGCAGTGCCATGGGGTTAATGTTCCTCCGATTGCGCCCTTTGGTTGTCTTGTAGGAGTTATGGGTGCTTTGGGAGGAGTGAATATTAGATACTGCAAATATAATGGCTTTGTGGTCTGACCATGGAATGTGCAGGGTCTCTTGGATGTTCAAATAGGGGCTGGATGTAAATATGCCATCGAGAGTATGACCGGCCTCATGAGTAGAATGCTTGACTTTTTGTTCCATTCCTGCACTGGCCATCATCTCTATAATCGATGCTGTGTTGTTATCATCCCTGTTTTCTAGACAAAATTTAAGCATAAAAGGAAAAGAACGAACAGAAACCAGCAAAAAAAAAAACAGGGTGAAAGGTTTACAAACAGGGAAAAAGCTGTTCTAGGAAATAATGATGGTGAGCAAGAGGAAAAAAATTAAGAACACTAACAAAAAAAGAAAACCTCCGTATGTTACAGGTTAAAATATAATTGAGTCACCACATGGTATTAATGCACCCATCGCAAAGTGACAGGTGGAATATTCAGATCACTGTCCCAAACTTAGATAGTTAAGTTGGTTAATATATCAACTGGTGAAATCAATGAGCTTGATTTGTCAAACTGGGTCTGCACATTTACAGGATGCAAAGTGTCCCCCAAACATATACGTGAGGAGAGTCTGAGACCGCGGGTCCCAATTCAAAACTGGTACCTTTGGCCAGGAACAATGAGTACAGATGCTGTACTCACAGTTTCAGCTGGTCCTTTAGGCATAATAAAGCAGCAGGAGTGCTTGTGCCAGTCTTTTATGAATTGACTCCTATAAGCCATGTGAGCTGGGTGATAGAAGCCTGTTGCTTTCCTCAAATCTTGCCTGAAATGTACATTGTGTAATGGCATGAAAATAAACACATTGAAAGATTTGTTCCTAAAATGTATTCATGTCTCAACCAAGACAACCTCAAATTCTGATTATTTTGAGCCTTTCCATTCATTGGCAATGCTCTGTGTCAATTTTGCCTATAGGGCCCATTGTGTTAATCTGCAACTGACAGTCTAATTAACATGATATTGACCAACTGAGATAGGATGTTCACACATAGGTATGATTTTCTACTATCTTACTGGTTCTCCTTTTACCTTTCCAATCAAAACCAGTTTGTTTACCTGGGTACCAAAATGCCTGAAAAGATCCCTAAATCCTGTGGAGTCCCTCAGGGTACCATACTGTTTCCTGTCATCTTCAACCTCTACATTGGGCCTCACATATATCAGCATCAAGATTCACCAAATCCCAGTGATACACAGCTCTATTTGAAAGCATCCTCTGCTCCAGACATCCAATGCCTCAAACACTGCCTGCACCTCATTCAGACTTAAATGTCCTATGTCTACATGAAGATCAACAGAGCTAAAGCAGAATTCCTGTTGTTTACCAAGAACAACAAGCAAGTAGCAGTACAAACCTGGCTTAATGAATGCACATTGACGGCTTCCTACCCTAACTTTCACCAAATACCAAGTTAATTGGATTCATCTTGGACACCAACCTCAACCTAAAGGAACCAATTATAGAAACACAAAGGCATCCTGGTAACAGCTCTTTCTTCTAAAGAAAGTGAAATCATTCTTTCCAGACAGCAACTTCAGAACGGCTGTTCATGCTTTCATATTATTCTTCTACATGGCCTCCCAGACTACATACTGGTACCCCTTAAGGACATCCTACAGGCCTACATCCTGCATATATATATATATATATATATATATATATATATATATATATATATATATATATATATATATATATATATATATATATATATATATATATATATATATACACTGAAAAACCATAGGTTTTAGGGACAGTTATAGTTAGTTGGACATTGCACTCGTACAAAACCCGTGAAATTCCCCCGTTATAGTTAGTTCAGCTAACTATAACTCGCGCCCGCAATGCACTGCTGATGACGTCACATATTACATCACTCATGACATGGTCAGTGACATCACTGATGACATCACTGATGACATCTCAAATGACATCACTGATGACATCATGCAGTGACTGTGTGTTTCTGTAAAGTTTAAATATTTTTTAATATATATAGGGAAAGGCGTATTGAAGAATGAGTGGGTGTATAAGTGTCTGTATGGATGATTTAGTAGGTGCGTGACTGACTCTATAAGTGAGTGATTAAACATGTCTTACTGAATGCATGGGTTAGTGACTAAACTGTGTGAATCTCTGTATCCGTCTGTCTGTTGGTGTGTAAGCGGCTGCATGGGTTTGTGAATAGCTACATGAGTGTCTACATGGGTTATTGATTGGTTGTGTGAGTATCTGTATGGGTGCCTGAGTGTTTGTGTGGGTGGGGTGTGTGTGACTCTGTGCATAGATGTGTGAGTGGGTGATTCACTGGGTGCATGGTTTCAAGAGTGCATCTGTGATGGACTGTATGGGTGGGTGACTGTGTGTATGGGTGTGTTAGTGAGTGAATGTATATCTCAGTGGTAGAAGTGTGAGTAACTACATATGTGAAAGGCAGTATATATGTGTGTTGGAGTATATAAATGGCTATAAGTGAGAGTGTCTGATTGTGAGAGCGGCTGTATGGATGAGTGTGTACTTGTATCAGTGATTGTATAAGAGCGTAAGAATGTGCTAGTATTTGTATGAGTGAGTGAGCTGGTGTGTGTATAACTGTATAGGTGAGTAAATGGCAGTGTGATTAATTATTTGCATGACTGACTAGGTGTGTGAGTACCTCTATGGATGAGTGGTGGTGTGTGAGTGTCTATATAGGTGTATGAGTGCATATGATAGTCCTGTACTGAGTGACCGTAAGTATGAGTGACTGTACGGGTGAGTGAGTGGATGTGTGTGTAGACCTAAGAATCAGTGAGTGTGTATGTAGTTATTGGTGTTGGAGTGTCTATGGTTTTGCGAATGGCAGTCTGTAATTTACAGTGGGTGTATCAAAGGTTATATTAGGGTGTGAGGAGGTGCATCAGATTATCACGTGGATGATGTCATCAGTGATGTCACTGACCATGTCATGAGTGATGTAATATGTGACGTCATCAGCAGTGCATTGCGGGGCGCGAGTTATAGTTAGCTGAACTAACTATAACGGGGAATTTCACGGGTTTTGTACGAGTGCAATGTCCAACTAACTATAACTGTCCCTAAAACCTATGGTTTTTTCAGTGAATTTCAAAGGTTTTTTAAATGCTAATTTCTAACTATAACATGTCTGAAACCTATGGTTTTTTCAGTGAATTTCAAAGATTTTTTAAATGCTAATTTCTAACTATAACGTGCCTGAAACCTGTGGTTTTTTCAGTGAATTTTAAAGGTTTTTAAATGCTAATTTCTAACTATAACGCCCCTAAAACCTATGGTTTTTCAGTGAATTTCAAAGGTTTTGTAAATGACAATTTTTAAATGTATAAATTGTTATATTTATTTTTTGACACTGATTTACTACATTTTTTAAAACTATTTATTTTTAGATATTTTATTTATTAAATTACATTGTAATTACATTATACATTACATTACAAAAAATACTTTCTCAGAATGAATTACTTTAGTTTAAATACTTTGCACATAGGCAATAGACTTTTAAGTACAGTAGTTACAGTTGTTGCAATGGGCAACACATTTTCAAACACAATGCAACATTCAGCTCAATGTGAATTTCTAGTTAAATGCAATTAGTTACTTTATGGATTACTTTTCTAACCACAGGACTGGATCCTAGATTCAGTCCTGGGACATCTCCTGTAAACAGAGGAGTAAAAGCGTTTTTGGTTACAGTAGTGATTTTTAAGGAATATTATTGTATTTTAAAAGTTGACACTTAGAAACTTTTTCTCATAGAATCACCAATGTTATCCTATGGAAGGAAATTCACTTAGCAGGTAAAAACTGTTATCGTTACTTTTTCATACTCAGTGTTGGATCCTGGATCCAGCACTGGTGCATCTCCTGTAAACAGTTGAAAGAATGCGTTTAAGTCATACAGGCGATTTTTAAGGAATATTTGTAGTTTGTGAAAATCGACACTTTGAAACTTTTCTGCTGAAAACCAGACAATGGATTCCTATGGAAGGAAATACAAGTTACTGGTAAGTACGGTTAGAATTACTTTTTAGGGTCAGTGCTGGGCTAAAAGATGCAGCACTGGATTCCTATGGAAGGAAATACAAGTTACTGGTAAGTACGGTTAGAATTACTTTTTAGGGTCAGTGCTGGGCTAAAAGATGCAGCACTGGGTTCTCTCCTGATAACAGGTGAGTAAATTGGAATTCGTACTTTGGTTGATTTTAGAGGAATATTATAAAGTTCCAAAACTCCACACTTAGAAGAATTTCCAAGTGAAACCAGTCAATGTTAGCCTATGAAGGAAATTCAAGTTACCGGTAAGTACGGTTAAAATTACTTTTCAGGATCAGTACTGGGCTGAAAGATGCAGCACTGAGGTCTCTCCTGATAACAGGTGAGTAAATCGGAATTCGTATTTTGGCTGATTTTAGAGGAATATTTGTATGTTTCAAAAATCAACACAGAAATTTTTCAGCAAAAAGCAGGCAATGATATCCTATGGAAGGAAATTCAAGTTACTGGTAAGTACGGTTAAAATTACTTTTGAGGATCAGTACTGGGCTGAAAGATGCAGCACTGAGGTCTCTCCTGATAACAGGTGAGTAAATCGGAATTCGTAGTTCGGTTGATTTTAGAGGAATATTTTAAAGTTCCAAAACTCCACACTTAGAAGAATTTCCAAGTGAAACCAGTCAATGTTAGCCTATGGAAGGAAATTCAAGTTACTGGTAAGTACGGTTAAAATTACTTTTTAGGGTCAGTGCTGGGCTAAAAGATGCAGCACTGGGTTCTCTCCTGATAACAGGTGAGTAAATTGGAATTCGTACTTTGGTTGATTTTAGAGGAATATTATAAAGTTCCAAAACTCCACACTTAGAAGAATTTCCAAGTGAAACCAGTCAATGTTAGCCTATGGAAGGAAATTCAAGTTACTGGTAAGTACGGTTAAAATTACTTTTCAGGACCAGTACTGGGCTGAAAGATACAGCACTGAGGTCTCTCCTGATAACAGGTGAGTAAATCGGAATTCGTATTTTGGCTGATTTTAGAGGAATATTTGTATGTTTCAAAAATCAACACTTAGAAACTTTTTCAGCAAAAAGCAGGCAATGATATCCTATGGAAGGAAATTCAAGTTACTGGTAAGTACGGTTAAAATTACTTTTGACGATCAGTACTGGGCTGAAAGATTCAGCACTGAGGTCTCTCCTGATAACAGGTGAGTAAATCGGAATTCGTATTTCGGCTGATTTTAGAGGAATATTTTAAAGTTCCAAAACTCCACACTTAGAAGAATTTCCAAGTGAAACCAGTCAATGTTAGCCTATGGAAGGAAATTCAAGTTACTGGTAAGTACGGTTAAAATTACTTTTTAGGGTCAGTGCTGGGCTAAAAGATGCAGCACTGGGTTCTCTCCTGATAACAGGTGAGTAAATTGGAATTCATACTTTGGTTGATTTTAGAGGAATATTATAAAGTTCCAAAACTCCACACTTAGAAGAATTTCCAAGTGAAACCAGTCAATGTTAGCCTATGGAAGGAAATTCAAGTTACTGGTAAGTACGGTTAAAATTACTTTTCAGGACCAGTACTGGGCTGAAAGATACAGCACTGAGGTCTCTCCTGATAACAGGTGAGTAAATCGGAATTCGTATTTCGGCTGATTTTAGAGGAATATTTGTATGTTTCAAAAATCAACACTTAGAAACTTTTTCAGCAAAAAGCAGGCAATGATATCCTATGGAAGGAAATTCAAGTTACTGGTAAGTACGGTTAAAATTACTTTTCAGGATTAGTACTGGGCTGAAAGATGCAGCACTGAGGTCTCTCCTGATAACAGGTGAGTAAATCAGAATTCGTAGTTCGGCAGATTTTAGAGGAATATTTGCACAACGGTGAAGGGAGGGGCGGGGCCTGAGGTGACATCTGTGCAAACGCGCCCTGTGGCGCGTTTTAAGTTGGGGGATTAAGTCCCCTTGAATCATGAGGGTCCCTAGGGGCCAACTAGCCCACCAGGAACCTCCAGTATGCGCCAGGGGCTGCGTTGCAGAGACGTGTAGAGAGGCCACACCCCTTTTACACCTCTCTGCAACGCAGCCCCTGGCGCTACTGGAGGTTCCTGGTGGGCTTGGCCCCAGAGACCCCAGTATTCAAGGGGAATTACTTCCCTTCTTAAAACGCACCAGAGGGCGCGTTTGCAGAGTACTGCAGGGAGGGCGGGGCCTCCGGCACGATGCCGTTTTTTTTTTTTATGGGAGGGGGCTGCGTGGCCCCCTTCCCTCGGCCACTTTTGGCCCCGGGGACCCCATCCCCGGGGCCTGAGCATTTTTTTTTGTTTTATTTAAAAAAAAAACGGGAAGGGAGCCGCGTGGCCCCCCTTCCCTGGGCCTCTATTGGCCCCGGGGACCCCATCCCCGGGGCATGCCCTCTTTTAAATAAAAAATATGGAGGGGCTGCGTGGCCCCCTCCTCAGGCCATTTAAGGCCCCGGGGACCCCATCCCCCGGGGCCGGCCTTGCCCTTATTTTTTTATTTGGGGAGGGGGCTGCGTGGCCCCCTCCCGGGCCACTTATGGCCCCGGGGACCCCATCCCCGGGGCCTGGCCTCTGGTTGGGGACTGTGGGGGGTCCCCAAACCCCCTACAGTCCCAGCCGGCTCCCCGCCTCCTATGGGAGCCGGCATTGCTTTCCACATGGGGAGCAGCTAACATGCTGCTCCCCGTGTGAAAAAGCAATTGGTTTGCATTTTGAAAGAGAGCAGGTTTCTTGCTCTCTCTTTCAAAATACAAACAAGACTTGCAATGACAGGACGGAGGCCACGAGGCTCCCGTCCTGTCATAGCAAACAGCAGTGTCCCGGGGTAGGCACCCCGGGACACTGCAGGAGCCGGCCCTGGGGGGTGGCGGTCCCCAGGGCCATCAAGGGCTCCAGGAGAGGGCCGCGCGCCCCCCCTCCCTACATTTTGAAAGCCCCGGGGAGGTGGTGGTCCCCGGGGCTTGGGGGTCCAAAACGGACCCCCATTTTCAATTTTCTTAGTGCCCCGGGGAGGTGGTGGTCCCCGGGCGTGTGTGGGGGGGGGCTGGAGCCCCCCCCACACAGGTTAAAAAAAAAAAAAAAGCCCCGGGGAGGTGGCGGTCCCCGGGGCTGCGGGAGGGCTCAGAGCCCTCCCGCACTGTGAGAAGTTGGCCTGGTATATGCTGTCCACTAATTATAGTGGGCACCTTGCACCAGTCCAAACAACCCCTTATTGGAGATAGGTTAAAGACAACCTTATTGAAAGCTATCCTAGTGGTAGCTATGGAGAGCAGCCTTCAGGCTAAGTCTTGAAGGAATGTAAAGCAGCTTGTTTTACCAGTCTATAATCTCTTGAGTGACCAAATGAAAGAGCACCACACCAGGTATATATTCAAAATATATGAATTTATTGCTAAACACACCCCTCTAGTCTCTTTATGAGGCTAGAGTTCGAAATACATAAGTTATAAGTTATTAAATCACAGTAATAGCACAAATACACGTTTGGGCCCTAGGGGCGTACCAAACCATATACCAATAAAGTGGTATGCGAACCACGACTGAACTAGACACAAGGCCTAGAGCCTCTAGAAGTGCTTGGACCACAAGGAACCACCCAAGGTAGTGACACAGGGGACCCACGGGAGACGCGTGCAGTGTAAATACACAACCGCGATACGCCGTTAACTTCTATGGAGAAAGTCGGGATCGGGAAAATAGAGGAAAGGGACACTTAAAAGATGACTAGGACAAAACCCTTTGAGATCTAGGACTTTGAAGAGTCTCTACCCACGGGAGCACCGGAGTACTCGTGTTACCTCACCCAGGGAAGCCGGGTGCATAGGTGCCTTTCGGGGTCGGGTTTCGCCGTCGATTCGAATGGCGATCTGCTGCAAAGTGCTGCTGGCGGCCAAGAGAAAAGTGTCCAGGTGGATCCAAGAGTGGATCGGAGTTCTGAAGAACTTAAAAGCAGAGGGGACAGAGTCTGGGTCACTAGCCAGTGACCAGGAAGGCGATGGACAGATGCCCACCGATGTCGAGTGCTTCAGGTGCGTTGACGGTCGTCTTGACTCTTCAGCCACGAGGTCCAGGAGGCGTTGTCGGCGACCAGGAGCAGGATTCGCGCTGGTACACGATGTCTGTCGAGTGCTAAGGTGTCAGCGACCGGATTGGACCCAACAAGCCTTGGCAACAGCAAGTCTTGGTGAAGATGTAGATCGTCGATGGTGCAGACCAGCAAGGTCTGTGGAACTCACCCAGCGAGGGTAAGTGAGGGCAGGCCTGGAGCAACTAGGATGCCAAGTAAGAAAAGGATTGGCCTTCGTTAAGGGCTACTAGCCAACGGGCTAGCGACCGCAAAGGAGCCTCGTGACGCCGCACGTGGAGCTGGCTTACAGGACACTCGTGGAGTGGGGGCCAGTGATCTTCGGTGCAGGTGGTGCTGGAGGCTAGGGCTACTCGGAGCCCAAAGCACGACTTCTTGGGAGACCCAGAAGAGGATGCACTTGCAAATGTGCTCAGTGTCCAAGGGTCACGGTCTCAAGTCACCCACGATAGCCACGGGCCTCAGCTTTCCTGGGGACTCAGGGTAGCCTCGGGGAAGTCTGAGAATCCACCTCTGGTGATGCGATGACTTCGGCGTCCGACAGGAGCTTCAGAAATGCGAACCGGACAGATGTTTCTTTGGTGCCTGCCAAGCAGGGAGTCACTCCTTGACCCCAAGGGAGATTCTTCAGTCCTCTAATCTTGTCGTAGAGCGTCGAAGGTCCAGGATTCAGTTTCAGAGTTTCGTCCAGGTATAATCTAAAGTCCTAAGGACTGGGTTCCTACCTTTATTCTAAAAATAGGGGTTGGACTACTCTGTGGCCCCACCTATGGGTGGGTCAGGGCAGAGGGTGGCTACACCCCTTTCCCTTTGTCCAGTTTGCGCCAAAGCAGGGGCTGCAAGCCCCTGATCCGGTTTGAACTGGGGTATGCACAGGGACACCAAATGTGCCCCCAGTGCAGGACTTCAAAGCACCCGAAAGTGCTCCCGCCCAGCCCCAATACACATTATCCTGTCTGGGGAGGTGGTCACACCTCCCTGGGACAGGAAACCTATTGTCCAGGCCTCCCCTGCCGGAGTTTCGTCCAGCAGCAGGAGGCCAGACTCGTGTCTGTGGCATCAGCATCCATTTTGTGATGCCAGGGCTCTGGAAAGAAGTTACCGGACTAGTCAGAGTTAACATGTCTTTCCCTCTAGAAGGGTGGAATGCTACCCCCGCCGCCAGGATTGGCGGGGGGTAGTATTCCAAGATGTTTGACACCAAACACGACATGTTTAGGTGCAGCCATTCCAAAGTTAGCATTTTACCGCGAGGATATAATGTGCTTAAGAGTATATGGTCAGGCTGCACTACAAACAGCATCAGAGATGGTCTCCGAACGCTGCAGAGGGGCCCTGCTCATGCAGGGGCACCCTCTCACATAGGAACCATGCGCTCTGCCTTTAGGATTGATAAGGCCTGCCTTAGGAGTGACTTATAGGTTTATATGTGTGTATGTATTTCGTGATATAGGTAACCTATATCACAGTAAGGAGTGCATGCACCACCTTACCCAGGCTGCAGTAGCAGATCTGTGGTGTCAGTTTGGATGGCCTTCCAGGGGTGGCATAATACATGCTGCAGCCCCTGGCAGGCCTCTGAGGTACCTATGCCCTTGGTACATAGTATACCATATACTAGGGACTTATAAGGGCACTCCAGATCCCAATCAGTGATGTGCCTAAGGCACATGGAAACCATTTTAGAGAGGAAGCAGCTAGGCTGGGGTTCTGATTAGCAGGGCCCCAGCCAGACTAATGTCGAAAAACAGTGAAGCATCAGCAAAAAGTGGGGGTACCCATGTGAAGCAGATCCTACTCTCCTACACAACCCCCCCAAACGTAGGGACATTAAACTAACCTTGCCCAGTTAAGTCTTCATGTTCTAAGTGGAAATACCTAGAGAGTCCATCTGCATTCGCATGGTTACTCCCAGGCCTATGTTCCACTGTAAAGTCCATCCCCTGTAGGGAAATGGACCACCTAAGCAGTTTGGGGTTTTCACCCTTCATTTGTTTTAGCCATAAGAGGGGCTTATGGTCTGTCTGAACCAGGAAGTGTGTACCAAACAAGTATGGCCTCAACTTCTTCAGAGCCCAGACCACAGCAAAGGCCTCCCTCTCTATGGCTGACCAACGTTTCTCTCTAGGGGTCAGCCTTCTGCTAATAAAAGCTACTGGCTGATCCTGACCTTCTTCATTCAATTGTGACAGTACAGCCCCTACCCCCAATTCAGATGCATCAGTTTGAACAATGAACGTCTTGGAGTAATCAGGACTCTGCAGAATTGGAGCAGTGCACATGGCCTGCTTGAGGTCATCAAATGCCTTTTGACAGCTAACTGTCCACTGAACCTTTTGGGCATTTTCTTAGAAGTTAAGTCATTCAGGGGTGTCACTATTGATCCATACCCCTTGACAAATCTCCTATAGTACCCAGTCAGGCCTAAGAAGGCTCTCACCTGAGTCTGGGTAGTGGGAGCAGTCCAGTCCATGATGGTCTGGATCTTGCTCTGCAAAGGTTGAACCTGGCCTCCACCCACAAGGTGGCCCAGGTACACAACCTGACTCTGCCCTATCTGGCACTTAGTGGCCTTGATAGTCAGGCCTGCCTTTTGCAGGGCCTGTAAAACATTCCTGAGGTGGACCAGGTGATCCTCCCAGGTGGAGCTAAAGACAGCAATATCATCTAGATAAGCTGCACTATAGGCTTCCAGTCCTGTGAGAACTGTATTCACCAACCTCTGGAAAGTGGCAGGTGCATTCTTCAGACCAAAGGGCATTACCACAAATTGATAATGCCCACTAGGGGTTGAGAATGCTGTTTTGGGCTTTGCAGTATCAGCTAGTCTGATCTGCCAGTAGCCAGCTGTTAGGTCAAATGTGCTGAGATATTTGGCAGAGGCCAAAGTATCTATGAGCTCATCTGCCCTGGGTATTGGATGGGCATCAGTCCTAGTGACTGCATTGAGACCCCTGTAGTCTACACAGAACCTCATCTCTCTCTTTCCACCACTGGTGTGAGGTTTCGGTACAAGGACTACTGGACTAGCCCAAGGGCTATCTGAGGGTTCAATAACTCCCAATTCCAACATTTTCTGGACTTCAGTCCTGATACAGTCCCTGACATGGTCAGGTTGCCTATAAATCTTGTTTTTAATAGGCAGACTGTCCCCAGTGTCCACTTCATGAGTGCACCAGGTGGTCTGACTGGGTGTCAGTGAAAACATATGTCTAAACTGATTGAGGACTTGCCTGCAATCAGTTTGTTGCTGGGTAGTGAGGCTGCCTGCCAAGGCTACACCATCAACTGACCCATCGTCAGGGTTCTGTGAGAGCAGGTCAGGGAGTGGGTCACTCTCTTCCTCCTGCCCTTCATCAGTAGCCATGAGCAAGCCCATGTCTGCCCTGTCCACATATGGTTTTAACCTGTTGACATGGAGAACCCTGTGGGGACTCCTGGGTGTTCCTAGGTCCACTAAATAAGTGACCTCACCCTTCTGCTCAACAATAGTGTGGGGTCCACTCCATTTATCTTGGAGAGCTGCTGGGGCCACTGGCTCCAACACCCACACCTTCTGTCCTGGCTGGTAAACAGTCAGAACAGCCTTTTGGTCATGCCAGGCCTTCTGAAGTTCCTGGCTAGCCTCAAGGTTTTTGGTTGCCTTTTTCATGTACTCAGCCATCCTGGAGCGGAGACCAAGTACATAGTCCACTATATCTTGCTTTGGGGGCTTGAGAGGTAACTCCCATCCTTCCTTCACCAAGCACAGTGGACCCCTCACAGGGTGGCCAAACAGAAGTTCAAAAGGGCTGTAACCAACCCCCTTCTGAGGCACCTCCCTATATGCGAATAAAAGGCAGGGCAAGAGTATGTCCCATCTACGCCTAAGCTTTTCTGGGAGCCCTTTAATCATGCCCTTCAAGGTTTTGTTGAATCTCTCAACTAAACCATTGCATTGTGGGTGATAGGGTGTGGTGAACTTATAAGTCACTCCACACTCCTTCCACATTGCTTTTAAGTACCCAGACATGAAGTTAGCATCCCTGTCTGATACTACCTCCTTAGGAAAGCCCACTCTTGAGAAGATTCCCAGGAGGGCCCTTGCCACCACAGGTGCTGTAGTGGTCCTGAGGGGAATAGCTTCTGGGTACCTGGTGGCATGATCCACTACCACCAGGATAAACCTGTGCCCAGAGGCTGTTTGGGGATCCATGGGACCAACAATGTCAATCCCTACCCTTTCAAAGGGCACCCCCACCACAGGTAGTGGTATCAGGGGGCCTTTGTAGTGCCACCTGCTTTGCCACTGGCTTGGCAGGTTACACAGGAGCGACAAAACTCCTTACTGTCTTCAGACATGTGGGGCCAGTGAAAGTGAGGGACAATTCTGTCCCAAGTCTTGTTCTGGCCCAGGTGACCTGCTAAGGGAATATCATGGGCTAGGGTCAATAGGAAGCCCCTGAACTTCAAAGGTATTACCAACCTCCTGGTAGCACCAGGCTTGGGGTCTCTACTCTCTGAGTACAGGAGTCCATCATCCCAATACACTGTATGGGGACCACTAGCTTTCCCAGCAGCCTCAGCAGCAGCTTGCTGTCTGAGGGGTTCAAGGAGGGGCAGCTCTGCTGCTCCTGGCTCAGATCTGCCCTAGAAGGTCCCCCTGTCCCCAAGAACTCAACCTGGTCAGGTTCAAGTTCCTCTGGGACAGTTCCTTCTTCAGGGCTGAGATCATCCCCCTCAAGGGACTGATCTTCCTCCTGAGCCAAGGGGAAGGCACTGCCTTAACCCTACTACTCCTCCTCTTGGAAGGCACTTGGTCCATTCTTCCAGGATCCAAGGCCTGTTCAGTGCTAGACATTTTGGCTTGTGACCTGGTCACAGCAAACACATCTGCAGGGATCCCCAGCATTTCTGCATGGGTCCTGAGCTCCACTTCTGCCCAAGCAGAAGTCTCTAAGTCATTGCCAAGCAAGCATTCGACTGGTAGGTTTGCACTTACCACAACCTTCTTAAGGCCAGTTACCCCTCCCCAGGAGAAGTTAACAACTGCCAGAGTATGGTCTGTTCTGACATTGCTAGCATTGGTCACTTGGTACATCTCACCAAGCATAACTTGCCCAGGTAGCACAAGGTCTTGTGTCACCATTGTGACACTTGCCCCTGTGTCCCTAAATGCCAAAGCCTCACGTCCATTGATTAAAGGCTGTTGTCTGTACTTGCCCAGATTACTGGGACTCACAGTGGAGGTCACATCCATGCCTCCATCACAGACTAACACAGCCTGAGTCAGTTCTCTGACTAAGTCAGAGCCCAACTCAGTTCCCAGGGTGAACCCTACTAAACCCTTTGCTGGAGCACTTCCACCAACTGTACTAGGGGGAACAGGTGCCTTAGGGGCATTGGTGGGTGCTGGGCTGGAGTCTTTGGATTTGGTGCAATCACTGGTCCAGTGGGTCTTTTGCTTACAGAGCTTGCACCATGGTTTTCTTTGGCCTTTCCCTTTGGTAGACTGTGAATCCCCACCAGAAGAAGATTTTTGGGGGCCTGATGAAGACTTTTGATCTTTACCCTTCTCCCCACCCTTGTCAGAGTTCTTAGCATCTTGCTTCTTGGTTTCCCCACCTTGGTTCTGTACCTTCTGCTTCACCCTGGTTCTGACCCATTTGTCTGCCTTCTTTCCCAATTCTTGGGGAGAGGTCAGATCAGAGTCTACCAGGTATTGATGCAACAGCTGATTTTGACAGTTATTAAGAATCTGCTCCCTCATTATCAGATTGTACAATCCTGAGAAGTCACACACCTTACTGCCCATCAACCAGCCTTCCAGAGCCTTGGCAGAACAATCCACATAGTCTACCCAGTCTTGAGTCTGTGCTTTTTGGGTGTCTCTGAACTTCAACCTGTACTGTTCAGTGGTTAGGCCAAACCCATCAATAAGAGCACTCTTCAAGACCTTGTAATTATCAGCATCCTCCTCTCTTACAGTGAGGAGCTTATCTCTACCTTTGTCAGCAAAGGAGAGCCACAAGATTGCTGCCCACTGCTCCTGAGGGACCTTCTGTACTTTACAGGCCCTCTCCAATGCAGTTATCCATTTGTGGATATCATCCCCACTCTGGTAGGGAGGGACAATCTTGCTCAGGTTCCTATGGTCATAGGACCTTTCCCTGTCTCTAGGGACATGGCTGCCACCATGGGACTCTAGTCCCAACTTTCTTCTCTCTCTAAGGAGATCTAGGGATTCCCTATCTAAAGCCAATTGCTTTTTCTGATCTCCAGCTGAGTTTCCTCATACTGGACCAGTCTGGTTCTCCTCTCATGAGAGGATTCCCTCCTGTGAGATGAGACAGAGCTCCCTATAGAGGTGCCAGAGTGGTTAGACTCCTGAGAAGGAGATCTAGACTTCCTGGGCACACTCTTAATCCTTCCTGGGGGGACAAAGAGGGCATCATCTTGCTCATCCTCATCATCATCCACAGGAGGGATTGGGTTTTCCAGGTCAGGGTCATTGTCACCCTCCTGGCCAGTTTCAGAGGGGGGGCTGGGGGTACTGCTACCCCTGGCCTCGTCCTCTTCGTCTGCCCCACCCTCAGCTCCTACCCCTTCAGTCCCTACAGGCTTACTAAGGTCATAAGCCACCAACAACTCCTTGAGGTGTTGGGTGGTGGGGCTTTGGCCTGTCCTTATTTTTCTCAAGTTACATAAAGCTCTCAATTCCAAGAATGGGAGTGTATCATACTTGGAGGGTGGAAGCTCAATGGCTTCCTGCAAGGATTCTTTGGATCCTGCCCTTAAAGACATTACTAGTGTGGTGTGGTGTATGCACTACCTACTCTAGTGTGGCCTACTAAACTCTCTTGAGTTGTAGAAAGGGTTGTGCTATCCCTTAACACACAACTCTAAGTTCAGTAGAACTTACTGTATTCTAAGCTTAAATTATATGTACCTTAGGTACCTTTAGTGGTTTTCAGTTGATCAATTCAATTGAGATTATCTGGTAAAACAATAGCAAGCTGGAATCCCACACGCTGCACACCAATGTGAGAAGTTGGCCTGGTATATGCTGTCCACTAATTATAGTGGGCACCTTGCACCAGTCCAAACAACCCCTTATTGGAGATAGGTTAAAGACAACCTTATTGAAAGCTATCCTAGTGGTAGCTATGGAGAGCAGCCTTCAGGCTAAGTCTTGAAGGAATGTAAAGCAGCTTGTTTTACCAGTCTATAATCTCTTGAGTGACCAAATGAAAGAGCACCACACCAGGTATATATTCAAAATATATGTATTTATTGCTAAACACACCCCTCTAGTCTCTTTATGTGGCTAGAGTTCGAAATACATAAGTTATAAGTTATTAAATCACAGTAATAGCACAAATACACGTTTGGGCCCTAGGGGCGTACCAAACCATATACCAATAAAGTGGTATGCGAACCACGACTGAACTAGACACTAGGCCTAGAGCCTCTAGAAGTGCTTGGACCACAAGGAACCACCCAAGGTAGTGACACAGGGGACCCACGGGAGACGCGTGCAGTGTCAATACACAACCGCGATACGCCGTTAACTTCTATGGAGAAAGTCGGGATCGGGAAAATAGAGGAAAGGGACACTTAAAAGATGACTAGGACAAAACCCTTTGAGATCTAGGACTTTGAAGAGTCTCTACCCACGGGAGCACCGGAGTACTCGTGTTACCTCACCCAGGGAAGCCGGGTGCATAGGTGCCTTTCAGGGTCGGGTTTCGCCGTCGATTCGAATGGCGATCTGCTGCAAAGTGCTGCTGGCGGCCAAGAGAAAAGTGTCCGGGTGGATCCAAGAGTGGATCGGAGTTCTGAAGAACCTGAAAGCAGAGGGGACAGAGTCTGGGTCACTAGCCAGTGACCAGGAAGGCGATGGACAGATGCCCACCGATGTCGAGTGCTTCAGGTGCATTGACGGTCGTCTTGACTCTTCAGCCACGAGGTCCAGGAGGCGTTGTCGGCGACCAGGAGCAGGATTCGGGCTGGTACACGATGTCTGTCGAGTGCTGAGGTGTCGGCGACCGGATTGGACCCAACAAGCCTTGGCAACGGCAAGTCTCGGTGAAGATGTAGATCGTTGATGGTGCAGACCAGCAAGGTCTGTGGAACTCACCCAGCAAGAGTAAGTGAGGGCAGGCCTGGAGCAACCAGGATGCCAAGTAAGAAAAGGATTGGCCTTCGTTAAGGGCTACTAGCCAACGGGCTAGCGACCGCGAAGGAGCCTCGTGATGCCGCACGTGGAGCTGGCTTACAGGACACTCGTGGAGTGGGGGCCAGTGATCTTCGGTGCAGGTGGTGCTGGAGGCTAGGGCTACTCGGAGCCCAAAGCACGACTTCTTGGGAGACCCAGAAGAGGATGCACTTGCAAATGTGCTCAGTGTCCAGGGGTCACAGTCTCAAGTCACCCACGATAGCCACGGGCCTCAGCTTTGCTGGGGACTCAGGGTAGCCTCGGGGAAGTCTGAGAATCCACCTCTGGTGATGCGATGACTTCGGCGTCCGACGGGAGCTTCAGAAATGCGAACCAGACAGATGCTTCTTTGGTGCCTGCCAAGCAGGGGAGTCACTCCTTGACCCCAAGGGAGATTCTTCAGTCCTCTAATCTTGTCGTAGAGCGTCGAAGGTCCAGGATTCAGTTTCAGAGTTTTGTCCAGGTATAATCTAAAGTCCTAAGGACTGGGTTCCTACCTTTATTCTAAAAATAGGGGTTGGACTACTCTGTGGCCCCACCTATGGGTGGGTCAGGGCAGAGGGTGGCTACACCCCTTTCCCTTTGTCCAGTTTGCGCCAAAGCAGGGGCTGCAAGCCCCTGATCCGGTTTGAACTGGGGTATGCACAGGGACACCAAATGTGCCCCCAGTGCAGGACTTCAAAGCACCCGAAAGTGCTCCCGCCCAGCCCCAATACACATTATCCTGTCTGGGGAGGTGGTCACACCTCCCTGGGACAGGAAACCTGTTGTCCAGGCCTCCCCTGCCGGAGTTTCGTCCAGCAGCAGGAGGCCAGACTCGTGTCTGTGGCAGCAGCATCCATTTTGTGATGCCAGGGCTCTGGAAAGAAGTTACCGGACTAGTCAGAGTTAACATGTCTTTCCCTCTAGAAGGGTGGAATGCTACCCCCGCCACCAGGATTGGCGGGGGGTAGTATTCCAAGATGTTTGACACCAAACACGACATGTTTAGGTGCAGCCATTCCAAAGTTAGCATTTTACCGCGAGGATATAATGCGCTTAAGAGTATATGGTCAGGCTGCACTACAAACAGCATCAGAGATGGTCTCCGAACGCTACAGAGGGGCCCTGCTCATGCAGGGGCACCCTCTCACATAGGAACCATGCACTCTGCCTTTAGGATTGATAAGGCCTGCCTTAGGAGTGACTTATAGGTTTATATGTGTGTATGTATTTCGTGATATAGGTAACCTATATCACAGTAAAGAGTGCATGCACCACCTTACCCAGGCTGCAGTAGCAGACCTGTGGTGTCAGTGTGGATGGCCTTCCAGGGGTGGCATAATACATGCTGCAGCCCCTGGCAGGCCTCTGAGGTACCTATGCCCTTGGTACATAGTATACCATATACTAGGGACTTATAAGGGCACTCCAAATCCCAATCAGTGATGTGCCTAAGGCACATGGAAACCATTTTAGAGAGGAAGCAGCTAGGCTGGGGTTCTGATTAGCAGGGCCCCAGCCAGACTAATGTCGAAAAACAGTGAAGCATCAGCAAAAAGTGGGGGTACCCATGTGAAGCAGATCCTACTCTCCTACACGCACCATTTATGATAAAGCCACGGGGGGTGGTGGTCCCCGGGGCTTGGGGGGCCCTTAGAGGCCCCCCATACATAAAATAAAACACCCCCCAGCATGCCCCAGGGACTTGGCCCACCCGGGGGCAAATTTACATCAAAGCACGGGAGACCGCGCTCGATTTTTTTTTTTTCGGCAGGATTCGCGCTCCCTGAGCGCATCCTGCCGATTTAAAAAATGCTTTTCTGCCCAGGGGTCCTTGTGTGACCCCCTGAGCAGACCTAGGGGTCAGGGTGTTTCTACCCTGCCCCCTTTGTGCGTTTTGCGCACTTTTTACTGCTTTCTTGTTCCTCGGTTCTACCGAGGAACAAGATGACTACCAACACTTCCTGGTTTGGAGTGTTGACAGCCAATTAGCAGACAGCTCGTGATCGGGAGGGTGCGCGAATCCGACGCGGCCATAGATATATATGTACTTTTACTTTTGATTTTCTCAGCAACTACTGAACGGATTTACACCATTTAACAAAAGGGTTCTTTCTGAACCAAGTACTACCTCTTTGCCAAATTTGGTGTAATTCCGTTCAGCAGTTCGAGCTGTAGCCCTGTCTAAAGTTTCCTATGGGAAAATGAATGGGAAAACACGTTTTGGGACCCCCTTTTTCTCGGCCACCGCTTAACGAATCACCCCGAGACTTTCAGGGTAGGAGCGGACCGGAGCGCCCCAACAAGTTGGAAACTTTCGCGAAGATTCGTCAACCGGCGCCAACGTTATTTCAAATAGAATGTCGCGGATTTCCTATGGATAATAGGTCCTAACTATAACTATCTACTGGCGACCACCAGTAGATTTTATATATATATATATATATATATATATATATATATATATATATATATATATATATATATATATATATATATATATATATATATATATATATATTACCTACTGGTGGTTGCCAGTATGTAGTTATAGTTAGGTCCTAGTTCCCATAGGAAAATCGTTTTTTGTTTTGTCAATAACTTTGGTGCCATTTGACGAATCCTCACAAAACTTTCCAAACTACTTTACCACTCACTTCAGCTGCTGTCTTGAAAGTTTCAGGGTGATCCATCAAGCGGGGCTGAGGAAAAAGAGGCGCCCCAAAACGCATTTTCCCCAAGCAATTTCCCATTGGGATTTTAGACAGAGTTACAGCCCGAACCACTGTTCGAAAGGTAGCCGTTGGTCCAGAAAGTGACCTTTTTGTAAATTGGTGTAAATCCATTCAATAGTTTTGGAAATGTTAAGGGAAATCCAAATTTGTATATATAGCGACGCGGATCCTCTGAGGATCTGACAGTCCCAGTGCTCAAATCTCATTGGCTGCCAACACTTCAACCAGGAAGTGTTGGCAGCCATCTTGGAACTCAGATTCAGCCGAGTCCCACAAAAAAACATTAAAAATAAAGAAAAGGGCTACAAAAATACAAACAATACTTTCATAATTAAAATATATTACAAAATTTATTTTTTTTAAACAAGATTTTTGATACACAAGTCACACAATTACTTATTGTTTGACCTCTAAACCATTTTTCACAGGTTTTGTAAAACCTTTTCAAGATATTCAGAGTTTATGTTCAGCTCATTTATTTCCCACCCTTCTCAAAGGCAGGGCTCCCGGAATGGACATTTAAACCACAACACAGATTCAGAAACAAGTTGACACACTATTTAAATAGCTCTACTTTATGTTTCATTGTCAGACATGAGAGCGACAAAGTTTACAAGGACGTTATAGTCAGGGCCACTGGAAATATGCGATTGTGTGTCTGCTGCGATTTTTGCCTAGTTATGGATTTGCCGCATTTGCCACATAATCTGCAGATTATAATAAAAAAATGTTTCTAACTCAAACGGTTCAAAGGTTACTAAAAATGCAATAACATGTGTCGCGAGGCAGTGAAAGGCCCTTTGCAAAGCTAGACTGGTCACCTTTCTGTTGCTTATTGCTGTATTCATTAAACTGGGCCTAATGAGGTGCAACCAAAAAAGAGTGTTACCAAGATTAAAAATGATGAAATAATTAAATAATACTATTACAAAATGTGCTGCATTATGCCGCATAATCAGCCTTTTCTTGCCGCATAATTCACACAACCCTGCCGCATAATTTGGCCCTCTCCTGCCACATAATTCCAGTGGCCCTGGTTATTGTTAGGAAATAACATTAAAAACAATAGAAGTTCACTGAAAAAAACTAAGGTTACAGGGACGTTATAGTTAGGAAATAGAATTGATGTTATAGTTAGTAAGGGTGGGCGAAGTTGGCGGAGTACCACTACGTGGAATTCTGTGGAGTTCAACAAAAACTCTGTGAAACTCCGCTCCTTAACTCCGTTCCATCTCATCCCAATTAATAAAACAGAAACCTCACATACCTTTAGTAAAACAAGTAACTCTATCTTTACATGCTAAAATGCATATAGTCATCTCACAAAAGTGAAAATGAAAATATAGCAAGTAGTGAGAAAGGTGATGCTTTTGGGGTCCTCCCTAACCTAGGGAGAGAACCAATCAGATGCCTTGAACACAAAGAGCACATCATGCTGAATGATTCGGTGGTGGTCCCATCCTCCTAGGACCACCCCAAGCACAGTTATGGGCAAAAATACAATCCCAACCAAAGGCCCTGCAAAGCATTATGGGACGAGATTCTAGAGTGCAGTGAATATTATAGTATCCAATATCAAAACATTCCTCAAGCAGCAGTGGCTCTCCCGGCTCAGCTGAGAGCTAATACTATAATATTCACTGCACTCTAGAATCTCGTCCCATAATGCTTTGCTGGAGCCTGGTTGGCATTGTATTTTTGCCCATAACTGCTTGGGGTGGTCCTAGGAGATGGGACCACCAATCGTTCAGCATGATATGCTCTTTGTGTTCAAGGCATCTGCTTGGTCCTCCCCCTAGGTTAGGGGGGACCCCAAAATCATCACCTCTCTCATTGTCTGATATTTTTCAAAGCTCACTTTTGTTAATTGGTTATATGCTTTATAGCATGTAAAGGTAAAGTTGTTTTATCAAAGGGTTGTGGGTGCAGTAGCTAACTCCGCTACGTGGCAGAGTTGGAGTTTTTGCATGAATTCCTTGTTTTCAATGTAATGCCTAGTTAGCAAATCTCCGCAACCTCCGCTAGCGGAGCGGAGTTCATTGCCCACGGTTAATAGTTAGGCTCTGATTTCACTTGTACAAAGTCAGTGAAATTCAGCAGTTATAGTTACCTGAGCTAACTCATCAATACAGCTACTCACACACTCATTCACTTACCCATACAGCCCCTGACACAGCCACTCACTCACTCATATAACCCCTCACACACCCACCCACACACTCATAGAACCACTTACATACCCATTCACACATCCATACAACCATTCATTCACCCTTACTGCGACTCACACATTCTCTCGCCAATACATCCACTAACACCCACTCACTTACCTATACACACAATCAAACAGCTACTCACTCATCCATAAAGCCATTCACACACCGACTCCCCTACCCATACAGCCACTCACACACCCACTCACTATCCAATACATCCACTCACTCACCCATACAACTACTCACTTACCCACTAACACATCCATGCAGCCACTCACACACCCACTCACAAACCCATACAGCCATGCAGAAATCCACTCACACACTGATACAGTCAGTCACACAGTCAATCAGATGAGATATGTTAGAAATAGTATGGCTAATTACTAGTACAGAAAGAATAGTAATTTAACTTATGCTGTAGCTTAGTATATATATTTAAGTCTCAATAACGTTTACGAAGCACTTACACCCACAGGATGATGTCATGGGAGATGAGATCAGGGATCTCATTTGAGATGTCATTAGTGTTGTCATGAGTAATGTCATTGACTAAGTCATGAATGATGTAATATGTGAGGTCATAAGCAGTGCATTGTGAGGGTGTAAATTATAGTTAGGTCAGGTAACTATAACTGCTGAATTTCAGTGGTTTTATACCAGTAAAAACTGAGCCTAACTATAACGTCCCTGCAACCTTTGTTTTTACAGTAAATATATATATATGATCAAGACCGCGGCAACGCGGTCGAAACGCGTCAGGCTGGGCACTTGCTTGATTTATTTTTGGATGCACTTTACTTGGCAATAAAAAGGACGTTATTTTCTAACTCCATGATGTGGTCCGTACCTGCTTTTTGCTGCTGCTGAGGACGTGGCAGTAAGGACTGTGGTTATTTCATATATATATATATTGTGCGTGGCGAATTGGAATATATATATATATATATTTACCATCAAATGATTCCAACTGCAGTGCGCATCGCGGCCGGTGCGGGACAATGAGGCAGAATCAAGCCTCGATATTCATGTGCCATAAAAAAATAATTGTCGCACTCCAAGGATTCTTCTTTCGGCAAGTGTTTATTTCTTGCAACCAACAACCAACGCGTTTCGACCTACTCGGTCTTGATCACAGTCAGTAAGTCTATTTTTTATTTCTGCATAATTTAGTCAACCCTGCACATAATTTGTCTGTCCCTTGCCACATAATTCCAGTGACCCTACTATAGAAGAGGTAGGCCTCACAGTAGTGAAAAAAAAAATTGTGAGTTTTTCAGTACCAAGACATGTAAAACTTAAAGGTACATGTCCAACTTTTTAATTACAATGCACCCTGCCCTTTGGGCTGTTTAGGACTTACTTAGGGGTGCCATATGTATTAAGAAGGGAGTTTTAGGCTTGGCAAAGAGGTTATTTTGCCAAGTCGAATTAGCAGTTCAAAACTGCTGTCAGACTGCAATGGCAGGCCTGAGACATGTTTTACAGGGCTGCTCAGGTAGGTGGCACAATGGGTGCTGCAGGCCCACTAGTATCATTTAATTTACACACCCTGGGTATATGGTATAAGACTTTATTAGGGACTTATAAGTACATTTAATATGCCAATCAAGAGTAAGCTAATTTTACCATCATTAGAAAATGGCCCTCTCTGAAGGGTCACCCCAAACGTATTGCCTCACTACTCCTCTTTTTCTGACCTTGATTTTGTTGGCTTTAGGACTCTGAGAACTTTACCACTGCTGACCAGTGCTAAAGAGCATGCACTTCTCCCTTAAACACAGTGGCATTGGTGTATACCCAATTGACATATTTAGTTTACATGTAAGTCCCTTGTAAAGTGCTATACCAGATACCCAGGGTCTGTAACCTAAATGCTGCTAGTGGGCCTGCAGCACTGATAGTGCCACCCACACAAGTAGCCTTTCAAACCTACCTCAGGCCTGCCATTGCAAGGCATATGTGTGCAGTTTATTTCCACTTTGACTTGCCTTTTAAAATCACTCGCCAAGCCTTAAATTCCCCTTTTAATACACTTATGCCAACCGAAGGTAGGCCCTAGGTAGCCTTAGGAGCAGGGTAATGGGTAAGTAAAATGTAGGACATGCACTTTTAAGTTTCACATGTCCTGGTAGTGACAAACACACAAATTCGTTTTTCACTACTTTGAGCCTACTCCTCTCATAGGATAGCATTGTGAATTCCTTAATACATTTTTAAGCTGTTATTCCTGATTAGAAAGATGTAGCTGCATCGTGTTTCATATCTTTCAAATGGTGATGATAAATCCTCTTCACTGGTAAAGTTGGATATAGCATTACTATTTTAGAATGCCACTTTTAGAAAGTGGACATTTCTCTGTTCTTTCTGCTGTGTGTGCCTTACAGCCTGTTGCCAATACACATCTGGGGTGGGCAACAGCTACACTTTGTGCATGCCCTCTAGACAGCAACAAACACAGTAGGGTGGGTGTGACAGAGGACTCATCTGAATTCATCTGCATTTTGAAAGTTCTTCCTGGGCAGGAGGAGAGAGGGGGCTGACACTTACACCTGAATAGGCAGTGTTCGTTTCTCACACAAATGGCTGATTACCCCCTACTAATAGTCTGGAGCCATGGCTGGGAAGAAAGGGGGACATGTGCACTTTAAGGGCCTGCTTTGAAGTCACCCCACTGCAAGGGCACGGCTGGCTATAAATACTGAGCCTCTGACCCTACCAAGACAGTACACTACTGGACCTGTGAAGAACTCTGCCAGGAGTAAAGACTGTTGTCATACAAGGATTACCACTTTGCTTGATTGCTGCTCTGAGAGAACTGCTTTTCTGCTGTGCTGTGCTGCCCTGCTGCCTGCTAATCTCTGCCCTGCTGAGGACAAAGACAGGACCCATCTCATGTGAACCCAGAGGGACTCCAAGGGCTTGCTGGCTTGCCCCCAGTTCTGAAGTCTCAGGGCCCTCAAAGACTTTCTTCAGCCCTGCAACAGCACCTGGACTCTGCCATCTGAGAAAGCCTTGGCAGAGAAAAAGATCTTGCTGGCTCATGAACTGAGTCTCAAGGAGCTAGACCTGAAAGCTAAACAGCTGGAAAGGTCTAGCAGAGATGGTGGCAGTATAACTACTTTGTCTAGTGTGGAAGAAAGAGTCTACATACTCAGGGACTTTGCCTGACTTCAGGAGGAGGCTGACATAGACAGGCGGTTTCAAGGATATGAGTTAGCTCTAGAGGTACACATGATCCCTGAGGAGGATTGGGGAGCTGGCATATGGAGTCATATTCCTGGTGATGGGAGTATTCCCTACTGGCCCTAAAGAAGGGGGACAGGCTGAGGTATCTCACCATGAATGAGACCCCTTTTAACAAGTAGTAATTCACCCCAGAAGAGTGCAGGTTGAGATTCAGGGGCAGTCAGAAACTGTATCACCAGTCCTGGGAGGATTTTGTGGTGTACTTTTGCAAGGCACTGGATGGTTGGGTGAAGGCTAGCATGGTGAACACTTTAGAGGGGCTATACAATTTGATTGACAGAGAGCACATGTTAAGTCAGTGTTTTTTCAGAGCTACGCCAACACCTGGTTGATGGTAAGTTCTCTGACCCCAGGGAACTTGCAAAGGAGGCAGACCTCTGGGTGAGTGCCAGAGTGTCTGAGAAGGCAGTGGGGAGTGATCCTAAGGGGACTGGCTCAACAGAGTGAGAGGGATGTTTGCAGTGTCCCAGACAGGTCCCAGTATAGTGTTGGGGGGGAGAAAGGGTCCCATGTCCCTTCTAGGAGGAGGAGGAGAAGTGGGGGTGGGCAGAGGCCCAGTGTGCCCTATTTCAAGCCCCAGAGCTTGGAATGTTCCCAGTGGGAGCACAAGCAGGGTAAACTGGCCTATACCGAGATAACATCCACTGATGGGAGCTCCACAGTGTCAGGGGAACTGGGAGGGGTCGGCCGCTACAGGTGCCCTACAGGTTCTGTTTTCTGAGGGTACCACTCCACAGCAGAGGGTACAGAGACCCAGAGGTAGGGGTAGAAGGTGGAAACAGTCCACAGTGGGAGGACCAGTGGGTCAGGGGTTGCGAGCTCTGACATCAGAGCACCCCAAGGCTGACCCTGCTGAAGCCACTTCTGGCCAGGAGGGGCTCCTTGCACTGTCACAGGGACATAGGGCTGGAGACCTGCACCAGGCAGGCTCGTGCAAAACACATGCAGAATGTGTTTCCATTTGGGAAGGCAGCTCTACTCCCCTGGAAGCACTGGCATGCCATGCACATGTTTGGCTTAACGGTACAGACCCTGGGTTGAAGAACCAGTTCAGGATATCACCCCTGAACAGGTGGGAGGGAGAGTGAAAAAATGGTGCAAGTCACCTGGGGCTACTACCCCTCACTTTTAAAAACCCTCAGAGGTCAAAGAGCCATGATGGGCCTGTGGCCTGGCTTTTGACAGTGACAACTGTCAGTGGACTCTGTTGGTTGCCATCTTTGTGGACAGAGTTTTCCTTGGGTTGTGGACAGAAGTCAGACCCAAGGGGTGGAATGGGCCACATCACTTTGTTGGTCATAGTGGTGCTATCTGCCTACTGGGATGCCTCTGTGAGTAAATTAAAGTTAGATGCTGCACATATGGGCTCCACAGAAGAGGAGAAGGGTTCACATTTGGTCAGTTCAGTGGCCCCAGAGAGCGTAGACAGAGGGATCCAACTGGGTTCAGAAAGGCACAGAACTGGCTAGTGCCCCTGCAGTAGTGGACACTGTCCATGTTCTATTGCAGTAAGCAGGGAAGTCCATCAAGGTATTGATTATTCTACCCTGGCTTAAGGCTGGAGCGGGGGTCATGTTGGAAAATGGCCCGGTCACCCCAAACTTTTTGCCATCCTCTTCCTCTTTTTCTGACCTTGTTTTTGTTGGCTTTAGGACCAGTGCTAAAGTGCATGTGCTTCTCCCCTTAACATGGTGACATTGGTGTATACCCAATTGACATATTTAGTTTACTTGTAAGTCCCTTATAAAGTGGTATATCATATACTCAGGGACTGTAACCTAAATGCTACTAAAGGGACTGCATCACTGATTGTGCCACCCACACAAGTAGCCTTAACCTGTCTCAGGCCTGCCATTGAAAGGCCTGTGTGTGCAGTTTACTGCCACTTCAACTTGGCATTTAAAACCACTTGCCAAGCCTTAAACACCCCTTTTATTACACATACGTCACCCCTAAGGTAGGTCCTCGGTAGCCCATATGGCAGGATACTGTGAAAGTAAAAGGTAAGACATGTACTTTTAGGTTTCACATGTCCTGGTAGTGACAAAACTCCACATTTATTTTTCACTACTCTGAGGCCTACTCCTGTCATAGGATAGCATTGGGAATTCCTTAATACACTTTTCAGCTGGCATTCTTGATTAGAAAGGAGTAGCTGTATCATATTTCATATCATTGAAATGGTGATGATTAATCCTCTTTACTGGTACAGTTGGATTTAAAATTACTATTTTAGAGATACTCCTTTTAGAATGTAGACATTTCTTTGCTTTTACTGCTCTGTGTACCTTGCAGCCTGTTTCCAATACATGTCTGGGGTGGGTGACAGCTACAGTTTGTGCATTCCCTCTAGATAGCCACAAACACAGGAAGTGTGGGTGCGACAGATAACTTGTCTGCATTCATCTGCATTCTCTAGCTCTTCCTGGGCAGGAAGAGAGAGGGGGAGCTGACACACCTGAATAGGCAGAGTCCTATTTCCCACACAAAGGGCTGATTACCCCCTACTGATAGTCTGGAGTCAAGGCTGGGAAGAAAGGGGGACCTGCACACTTCAAGGGTATACTTTGAAGTCACCCCCATTTCAAAATCACAACTGGGTATAAGTACTGGGACTCTGAACCTACCAAGACAGTACACCACTGGACCCGTGAAGAACTTTGCCAGGAATAAACACTGTTCTACTAGAAGGATTGCCACTCTGCTTGACTGCTGCTCTGGAAGAACTACTTTTCTGCTTTGCTGTGCTGTAATGCTGCCTGCTGATCGCTGCCCTGCTGAGGACAAGGACTGGACCCATCTCACTTGAACCCAGAGTGACTCCAAGGGCTTGTTGGCTTGCACTCTGTTCTGAAGTCTTAGGGCCATTAAATTCTTCCTTCAACCCTGCGACAGCACCTGGACTCTGCCATCTGTGAGTCATGCCCTGCCAAGTGTTGCCAATTCAGTCCTGGGCCCTTGAAAGGTGACTTCTGCTGTACATAACCATCAAAATTAATGCAGTGATGACTTTGCGCCGATCGGAACCAACGCATTGCCCTTCAAAGCCAACGCAGGAGCTGATCGATTACATTACATCGACGGACTGCATGGCTCGACGAGTGCCTGCATCTTAAAGGGGTTAAAGGGGTTTGTCCAGAAAGCCTTCATCTCTTGCGCAGAACAGAACCGGCACAGAGAATCTTTGACATCGACATTTCCTCCATCCAAGGTACTTTTTCAGTGGGACCTGTGTGAGTTCTGTAGCATGACTGCCCTCCTGAACTTTGGAGTTACCCGGTCCAGCGCGACCTCAAGCAACCCCTAAGTGATATTTGCTTCTAAGCACTACTTTTTGGATTTATTCTTTAAAATATCATAACTCTAGTTCTACATATTGGATTTTTGTCATGTTGGTCTTATTTTACTTATAAAAATATAATCTATTTTTCTAACCATGTGTGGAGTATTTTTGTGGTGTTTTCATTGTGTTACAGTGTGTGTGTGTGTGTGTGTTGCACAAATACTTTACACATTGCCTCTTTAGATAATCCTGACTGCTCTGTGCCAAGCTACCAGAGGGTGAGCACAGTTTATCTTTTAGTATGTATCTAGCTTACCCCGACTAGAGGGGTGGTTCCTGCTTGTACAGGGTGCATACTCTGACAAACAGAATCCCCAGTTCTAGCAACCTTGTTTTAGGGAGTGGGCATAAGCATTTTAGCACTGTTAGCAGTGGTAACGTGCACAGAGTCCTAAGGCCAACAGGTATGAATTCAGAAAAGTAGGAGGAGAGAAGGCAAAATGTTTGGGGGGTGACCCTGCAGAGAGGGCTATGTCCAACATGTAGCAGAAGAAAATAAAATCCAAGGTGGAACAGTGTAGCTTTCTGCTGTCAGGATTCTGCATTTCCTATATTTATTTTCACACACTGGGGAGGATTGAAAGGTAAATGCTTGAATCAATGATTGACCTGCAAGGGTGATCTTTTCAGGAGTGCTGAATAATGGTCTATAAGCAGCAATGTCATTATGAAACCATTTTTTTTACCCGCAATGAAAGAAAGACGTAATGTTGTGTTTAACTTTGTTTATTTGCTTAAGGAAGCTAAATATACTGGAAATTAATTCAGCACTGTGAAATATGGGAAATTAGTCACAGATAGACCACCTTTCTGTGAGGTACAAGCATTGAAATCACAGGCATAGGAAGACTTACCCAATGATATATGTGCGACAATCTGTGACTGCCGGGTTGGGCATTTGGTCATACGCGGTACCCAAATCCCTTAGCCATAGTATTGATTTTAGCAGTATGTGGGCACAAGGTATGTACCACGGCTATTCCCTATTCTAAGCTTCCATACCTCCCAAACCAACGGAAAATAGCCTTGAGCCATGCACATCCTATGCATATCCTATGCATTTTGACAGGCCCTACCCACAGAGTGTGTTCAGCGCGCACACTGGGGTTCGTGTATGGATCAGATCAGCAGTAAAAGCCTATCATTAGTGATAAGAATATTAAGGTATAGTCAAGAATTTGGGTGCTATGTTATATTTCAGCATAGATATTAGGATGTACCTACGGTAGAGGTACAAGGCACATAGTATGTATAGAAATAAGGGTGTAGGTAACAGTAAAGGGCATAGGTAGGGGTAGGGGTAGAGGTAGGCAGGAGTACAGAGGTATACATATCGACTACAACATTTTGGGGTTTCTTGCGAAAAATGGGTTTGGCGGGAGGAGAATTCCACCTGCCAAAAAGGTACGGTTTCTTTCTGTAATCTGCTAACCCACTATTTATTTTTCAACTTCGAGAATTTTCTAAAACAATCTTCACCCCGTTTGCACATTCAAACATTGCAAATTTCCATACCCCAATTAATACTGCCTGTATTTTAATGACAGACGGATATTTTTAAGTTATGCATACCTGTTTTATACATTTTAGTTCTATGTATAATAATTGATGCTGTAATTGCAAGCAGTAATTCCCAAATGTATAGCGCTACATGAGTAGTAAATACACTTATTTATGTAAAGCGTAAGTACTGAAATTACAGTTTACCGTTTTCGCAAAACAGCGAATATTGCTTGTCTTGCCAGGGAACCCTTTTTTTCTCTCCAGTGTGGAAGATTTCTTCTCGGAGCTCAGCTGCAAAATAAAATACAGGCACATTTCATTTTCGAACAAGAAGAATGCGCTTAGTAACAGAAACAATTACGCTGGCTCCATTTCACATTCATTTGAAAGCTGGTGACATTGGTTACTCTGCCGGGCGCTCAAGTGTCCTTCTACAAAGCCGTAGGATGCCAGGTTCATCCGCGGTCCGTGAATTATAGATTAGGCTGCGCATGGCGAAATGTGATTTGTGGGCAGAGGGGAATGCCTGACTGAGCATCTGCTTCCCTCTCCTACTACATGCCCAGAATAAGATTAGGGCAGATTAAGGGGCAGGCTGCTTTAACGGTGGATTTACTGCCAAATACTTAAACATCGCCGAAAGCAAAACGCAAATTACACTGTGCAACATATGTGTAATGCACAATGGAAGAGCTCGTGATGGCAGCCGGGCCGTCGTCATCGGCAATGGTGCATTGTAGCAAGCAATTTATAATGCATAAAGAAGCAAGTGCTTACTTTTAATCTCGGAAACTGCACGAAAGGAGAGGTCAAGAAATTCAAGGTGATCTCCATTCATGCGATGTGCGCAGTTTCTTCCTCACGCATTTACTCAGTTCCTGTTCTTTGTTTCCCACATGTTTGCTTGTAATTTGGCGCGCACAGCCTGCCATGTGAATTATTCACACAGTACGTAGTTACGACGGTTTATAAATATTGCTTTTTATCTAGTAATGTTCTTTTACTAGATTGTATGAAAATTGTTTACCTTAAACATATGAATGTATGAAGGGAAAATTCTAAGAAAAAGGCTGCTAAAATTGCTGCATTCAGGTAATGAAAAGTGTTCCCTCTGAGTCAAGTCGACCCTTTAATGGCAATCGTCCAAATCCTTAAGGCAAAAACCAACCTTTATAACCGTTGAACATTTACATGTTTTTGTTTCGTACGTGTTCTTTATGTTGGAGTTGTTTGCATTTCATTCTTACTGTATAGATTACTATTTAGTCTCTCGTGCTTCCATACTACCGTCCTGCAAAGTGGTTGTCCAAAAGGTATCGTTTCCAGAAAAAAAGGCACACATCCCCTGACAGGCCATTAAGGGAAGGTTAATGTCAGAATTGCCCCCATTTACCAATAAATTGGCCATCTGTTTGTTCAGCCATGTGTCAAAGTCACTCACCATATTAATGAGCCATGGCAGTGATGCAGAAATATGGTAAACGCTGCATTTCACACAGTGACCTGACACAGGTTACTGCTATTTTGTTGTTCAAACTGAATATCTGGACGCATTTTTGGCACTTTGAAAGGAGATATACAAAGGTAAATGTTTGCTTCCATGTTCTGAGCCCCAGCATGCCCAAGCATACCTAAGCATGCAACAGAAATGTGTTAAATGTAGATGATTCCGAATGCCTGGCAAAATCTCCAGGAGTCACAGTGCCTGATACCGGTCTACCAGCGGCGGCTCCTCCGCTAAGGTGGAGGAGCGTCGCCCCACTGCATTTTGAGCAGCGGATAAAATAAAAATAAATTTATAATAACACTAGATTAGTATCGTTTTATTTTTCCGGTTTACGAGGCAGGGCGAGGCGGGGCTTGGCTGTGTCACAACCAGCAAGGGGAGGATTGGTGGGTACTTAAGTGGGCATGACTGCATGGCCGGCCATCTTGGCCCGGTCAAACAGTCATGCGCACTTTGCATGTTCCCCACCAGGCTGTAATGCACAGACAGGTGAGGAACAGGCTCCCACTGCCTGTCTGAGCGCTGAACCGCGGCGTTCGGACCAATCACAGCGTTGCAGCGTTGTGGTTGGCTGGGGGAGGCTGTTTGTGCTTTCTGGTACAAGCAGGAACAGAAGAGGACGACGCAAGACGAGGCCGCGGTCCAGGAGCAAGGTAAGTCATTTTTTAAATTTATTTTCTTTTAAGCTCCCGCCCACCCATTATACTTGGAGGCAGCCGCCACTAAGGTCTACGTAAAAACAAGGTCCCATGCATTTGTTTCACCTCTATGATTTAATGTTACAATTTCGGTTTAGTCTTAAGGTCCGAAATAGTAAAATTTTACATTTTGAATTGGCCTGACCAGATGATTTTTTTTTAAGATTGCCAAGGTTATTTAGTTGCACTGCTCCGATGTTACACATTTTATGTAATAATGGGATATTTTAACCACCAGGAGAGTCCTGAAGCTTTACAGGAAGTTACCTTTGGATGCACTCAAATTTGATGTGAGAAAGATCAATCATTCAAGCTCTGAAGTAATAAACTGTCAGAGAGGCAGTTACTGCAAAAAAAGGTCTCTTGAAAATCATTCATGTTAGATGCCTCTCAGCATTTGTGGCATCAGCCAGAGATGTTTTAAGACAAGTGAAAAGTGGGTTCTAGCCCAGGGCCCCAGCCTTTCAGGAGGCCCCTGATAGAGCCATTACTCTTCTGGAGAGAGTCTTGTCCTGACTCCTGATGACCTTGAATAATGTTTAAACCGGGTTTTAAATACCGTTTTCCTTTAATTTATTTTTAATGTGGCTGATGTGCGAGAGTCTGTCACAGGCATTATGTAGAGACATGCTGTGTTTATGTTTCATGCAACATCCATGAAAAGTTTCTTTTAAAACAAAGCAGGACCTTGCATATGAAAAATGGGAGGGGTGTCACTGAGATTATTTGCAGTAATATTAGTGAGCTGCTGTTGTGCTGCAAAATTGAAAACACAGGTGACTATCCTGTGCACTGTCAGTGACCATCCAAAGAGTGCATGGAAGAGCTGAAATTAGATCATAAATTCAAAGTTGTTCTAAACAGTGCACTTTACCAGGGGCTTACCAGAAGATCAAATATGCCAATCATGAATAACCAATCACCAATACACCAATACAGTTTACACAGAGAGCATGAGCACTTTAGCACTGATTAGCAGTGTTAAAGTGCTCAGAGTTCTAGAGCCAACTAAAACGGGTGAGAAAAAAATAGGAGAAAGAAAGCAAAAAGTTTGGGGATAAGTCTATAAAAAGGGCCAGGTCCAACAGTGGGGTGCACTTGAACACATAACAACAACTGCAGGTGGACATCTTTTTGTTCCCCTGGATTGGAAGAAGCCAAATCCAAACGCAGGAGCAACCAGCCCTGGTAAACAAATGACAAGTCTCTATGCGCAGTCTGTTGTATGAAACATTATTCTCAGCTTTTTAGAGGCAGCTTAGCCAGCCTTTGTTATCAGGTGGTAGTAAGAGATCTGAATGATTAAGAGTGGTTGTACACTGCTTGGTATTATGTAGGGAAATTTACACCCTTAATTTGTGGCTTTTGAAAGTTTTCAAGATAATAGGAAGGTAAATGCTTAAATTTGAAAGGTATTTATTCATAAAGGTCAATGTATTTCCATCTCGCCACTCCAACGCCCTTCGTGGCATCAAGTTACAGTTCTCTCATAACATTCTATTGTGAACTCCGTACACCACATTCTAAAAGGGAGATACCATAGGGGAAGGAGAAGTGAGGGGTGGAAGGATAAAGAGGGGTGAATACTTGCATTGAGCTGAAAGGGGTGGGTGAGAGGGAATGAGGTTGCACAAGATAGAGGTTGCAACAGATAGTCCATTGGTTAAAAAATAGTGTAATTCCTTACCTCTGGCATGCCGTGTGGTGCAGTGTGCGCTGATTTTACAGCATGGGACAAGCTCAGTGTGCTAAAATTCAGCGCGAGCAGCACAACGTACCAAACTTTGCGACTTGCGGAGCTCCGCGGAATCTTGGAGAGTTTTTAGGTATTTTCACAGAATTACGGGGAGTGAAACTCTGCGAGTTCCTCCCACCCCTAATATAAGCATACTAATTCGCACATAAGGAAACATGCACATTGAGATTGACAAAAGAAAATTTCCAATGACCAAATTGGATGCAGTGTACAGTATACAAGCAAAAAGATAGAACATCTGGATTCTACAGTTAAAAATGAATACAGCAACATTTCCTTTCCAAAGCTAATACATCACATAGTCTTTTTGCCATGTGGGAGGATTGCACTTCCTTTTGCCTTATTTGCTGACTTTTCCTGTACTTGAACGGTTGCTCTAACTCAAACAATCCCTGCAGGGTAAGGGACTAGTCTATCCATGCTCCCCATGTGTCCATTTTCCAAAATGGCTACATTCCGTTTAACCTCTTTGATTCTGGCAGGTTTGTGCAAATTATGAAATTTTTTGTGACTGTTAGTAGGTTTCTTGACTAAAACCCAATGTCCTTCTTTCCATTCCTGTCTTCACACTCCACTTATTATCATACCATTGTTTGTTCTGATTTTGATGATGTGATCCTCTCTGCTATACAATTCTGATCCTTCTTTATCATTCTCTCCCCAAATAACCACCTTAGAACTGATTTGGAGCTTGTTTTTTTCCCCTGAGTGATTCAAATGGTGAGAATCCTGTGACACCACTGGGGTGGTGTGAAACGACCGTAGCATTTCTTTGACAGTCTATATGATAGGTTTGCCCATGGCTAAGCCCCGCTCAATGGACTCCTTTAACATTCTATTTGCTCTTTCCACCGGACCATTTGCTTTGGGTCAGTGTAAAGGGGTTTTCACATGCTGAATAGATAATCCTAACATAAAACCTTTCATTCATCAAAGCAGAATTGAACCCCATTATCTGTGATAAGTATGCTTGGGATTCCTTCTGTGGCAAAAGTATCAGAAAGGAAATCTATCAAAACTTTAGTATTGATACTGGTGGTTAATCCCTTACATTTTCCTCTATCAGTGAGTCCATGTAAGGGAACCAATACCCAGCACTGACTCTGTTTCTTTTGTTAAACCTCTCCTTAAGTGCCCCTCATGAGCTAAATTAGCTATCTGCTCTGTTAATTCTGAAGATGGCACTCATTTTCCAGAGTTTAAATATCAAATCGTCTCTTATTGAAAGCTCATTCCTCATGTTCCAATATAGTTGCAATTCTTTAGTCTACACTCCACATTTCTCTGGCCAACCTTTTACTATTTTTTCCTTCACAGAGGCTAACACTTTGTCTTCTGACATGGCCTTTCCCCACTTAGCTTTGGTTATGGCTGGGACCATTAACGTCAATATGGATACCTTCAAGTCATTGCTTACATTAGCTTGATTTCTAGAAAGAAAGTCAGCTGCCTTAATTCTTTCGGCTCGAACATACACCATTCTATATTGCTAACCTTGCAACCCACAACCCACCTAGCAATTCTTAGTATGGTTTTCCCTAATTCTGTTGTGTAAAACACTGAAACCGGAGGTTTATGATCCATTCTTAGATCAAATGGTAAACCTTAAAGGTAAAACTTGAAATGATTGATCGCCCAAAAACAGGTTAGGGCTTCTTTCTCAATAGTGGAGTAATTCACTTCACTATCCCTGAGTGTCCTTGAGGCAGAGGCTATGATTTTTTATATCAATCAAATAGAGCAAGTTTTGTCAGACCCGGGTGTGGATGTCCCTAAAGTGGGAAACCGTACTGTACTGGCCCTGCTTTATGCAGATGACACAGTTTTAATTGCTCGGACAGTCAAAAGTTTAAAAAAACTTCTTAATCTTTTTATTGATTTTATGAACAGCCTCGACCTTTCTACCAACTTCTCAAAATCACATTTATGAAGTTTGGTCCGCCCAACACGAAAACGATTAAATTTGTTGTAGACGGTCACCACATCAGTCAGGGAGACAAGTTTAAATATTTAGGGGTTCAGTTGGATTCTGGTCTAAATTGGCACTCACTTATAACCCAGAATGTGATGTCCTTTAATAGAGCTATGTTTAGTATTGGAGATTTTTCACGCCGGTTTGGGCGCACCCATATTAAATCCGTCTTGGATTTTCAAGGCTAAGTGCGTCCCATTAGTGAGCTATGGCAGAGGCATATGGGGCTATGGCCCTGCCGCCCGATTCAATTTGCAGAAAATAAATTCTTAAGGGGAGTCCTGGGAGTCCCACAAAGCGTGCCTAACGAAATCATTCACGAAGAACTAGGATTAGGCTATATTATCAACCAGATCCAACTTTCCCCCATAAAACTTTGCTTATCAATTTGGACAAAGGAGGAGCTCGATTTTAATAGATTAATATTGCCGGATTGTTTAAAACTGGATAAGACCCTCCTGATCCCGTGGCTGGCTTACATATCCCATAATCTGACATCTATAGGGAGGCCCGATTTATATGCTAATCCTAGCTGCTTAGTAAGGTCAGATCATAAATGGGTTGCAGCGGCATTCACGGGTAAGATGGCAGCGAACCGGGAGGACTCTGCAGTATTGAAACTTTCAGTCAGACATGCCATCCTAGTGAAAACTGTTAGTAACTTAGAACCTTATTTGACTTTGAACATGACTCGTCGTCAGCGATGTTTATTGACTTATTTTAACCTGAATTTATTTCTGCATTTAGTCTCTTTTAATCATGGCTGTTTTAAGGAATCGCAGCTGCCCCTATGTGACTGTGACAATGTCTCGGTTAACGACACACTACACATTGTTATGATTTGCTCAAAATATATACAATATACGTTTTTGCAAATAATTTTAAAATCTATGAATTTTACGTAAGTTAGGCCGGCCTTACTGTATTTACAGTTTTTAAACTCACCCACAGTTTGTTTCTCTCTTGTATCTTACCTCTCAGGGGTTGTGAAGCTGTGATCATGTGGATATTATTCTTTGATTTTAATTGACTTGTCTTTTATGATTTTATTTTTAAAATTGAAAAAAGATTTTATGATGATGATACCTCACTGACTTGGGTGAGGCTGGAACCAAGATCTTTGTTGCTGGCATCTGTGGTTAGAATGGCCTTCCTTTTTGTATCAAATGTACCTACACTGGGAGCATTGATAATGGCATTTTTAATATTCTTAAACAATACTATTGTTCAGTGTTCCATTCAAAATCTGCACCTTTTTCAGTACATCTGTCATGGGTTGAACCAGGTGAGCAAAATCTTTTTCAAACTTTGACATGTTTTCCTCTAACCCCAAGAAAGATTTTACTTCTTTATTTGAGGGAAAAGGAGCGTCCTTAAACCCTTCGGTGCGTCGGACGGCCAGGGGCCGTCCGACGCACCAGTGCTCATGTGCGTAGGACTGTGGGTCAAGTACCCTTGCCTGTCGCGGGTACTTGACCCACCCACGCGATTGAGGTACCATTTTTATCGGGAGAACTGGGGGAACGCTGGGTGGTAGGACATTTTTGGATCCATGCAGATTCCAAAACTGTCCCACACATAAATTTGAGAAAAATGTGATTTTTTTCAGCTAAATTTGAGGTTGGCAGGGGATTCTGGGTAGGAAAATGTTGGGGGATCCAAGCAAGCCATACCTCGCTGGACTCCCCTGGGTGTGTAGTTTTCAGAAATGTGTGGGTTTGGTAGTTTCCTAAGATGACCACCGAGCCCGGGGCCAAATACCCAGGTGACCCCCCTTGCAAAACCAGGTTGTTTTGTGATAGGTAATTTTGATTCTGGAATCTGCATGGATCCACAAATTTCCTACCACCCAGCGTTCCCCCCGGTCTCCCGATAAAAATGGTACCTCACTCGTGTGGGTGGGTCAAGTACCTGCGACAGGCAAGGGCCCAAAACGTATTGAGGATAGATCAAAATTACCTGTCACAAAACAACCTGGTTTTGCAAGGGGGGTCACCAGGCTTTTTGGCCCCGGGCTCGGCAGCCATCTTGGGAAACTACCAAACCGACACATTTCTGAAAACTAGACACCCGTGGGAGTCCAGCGAGATATGGCTTGCGTGGGTCCCCCAACGTTTTCCTACCCAGATTCCCCTGCAAACCTCAAATTTATATGAAAAAAACAAATTTTCCACATATTTATGTGTGGAATCACTGTGCCGGCACAAATGTCCTACCCCACAGAGTTCCCCTCATTCTCCCAAGTAAAATTATACCTCACTTGTGTGGGTGGGGCAAGGGCCTGTGACTGGGAAGAGCCAAAAACATAGGGATTAAGGTTATAGCACCGAGAATTCTAAGCGCTACATTGTTTAAAAATTACGTTTTTAGCCATTTCTGCATTGGACACCCACACAAGTGAGGTATCATTTTACTCGGGAGACTGAGGGGCACGCTGTATATATTTTCCCAAATTAATTGCTATATACCCGGTACATAATAAAAAACCATTGCAAGACTCTGCTCAGTTATTGGCTCTGGGTTCGTCGGGTTCTTGGTGAACCTACAAGTCCTATATATCCCCACAACCAGAAAGGTCCAGCAGATATAACGGTATATTGCTTTCAAACATCTGTCATAAGTTACAGGCAAAAAAACTTGGCACAAATGGCTGCTTTTTTCAACTCATTTTCAATTTTTCCTATTTTCAACTGATAGTTTCTATAAAGATACCTTGAAGGATCTACACAAATGACCCCTTGCTGAATTCAGAATTATGTCTACTTTTCTAAAATGTATAGCTTTCCAGGATCCATTATTGCTTTCATACCCATTTCTAACATTAACTGGAAGAAGGTTGAAAGCACAAAAAATAGCAAAAATAGACTATGTCCCAGTAAAATGCCAAAACTGTGTAAAAAATATTGGTTTTCTGACAAAAGTCTGTCAGTCCCTGAAAGCTGGGAAAATTGTGATTTCAGCCCCACAAACCCTTTGTTGATACCATTTGCAGGGAAAACAACAGACGCTTTAATTTGCAGAACTTTTTTCCCATTTTTCCAAGAAAAAACACAATTTAGCTGTATTTTGGCTAATTTCTGGGTCCCCTCCAGGGGAATCCACAAACTCTGGTTACCTTTAGAATCCCCATGATGTTGGAAGAAAAGGATGCAAATTTGGCATGGATACCTTATGTGGTCAAAAAGTTACAGGGGCCTAAGCGCGAACAACCCCAAATAGCCAAAAAAAGGCTTAGCACAGGGGGGGGGGAAAGGCCTAGCAGCGAAGGGGTTAACTGCATCTAAAAGGTTTATTTTGGGTTTTATGCCTTTACTGGAAATGGTATGCCCTAAGTAATCAACAGATGTGACGCCAATATTACACTTGTTTTTTTTAAGTAAATCCTGTATCACACAGTTTACAAAGTACTCTGCTCAGGTTGTTGTCATCGTCCTGTTTGGTGGACCCATATACTAAAATATCGTCCTGAAAACAAATGACTTTGCTAATTTCTTCTAAGATATGCTGCATTATCCTTTGAAAGGCTGCCGCTGCTGAAGCAAAGTCAAATGGCATCCTTATAAACTTATATGTGCCAAAAGGAGTCGTGAACGAGGTCAAAGACAGTGACTCAGGGTGTAGAGCAACTTGTTGGTATGCAGAGGAAAGTTCAAGCACAACAAATTACTTAGCGTCATGTATGAGATTTAGCATTTCGAAATTCTTGGAAGGGGATAATGGACAACCCAAATTTTTGCATTTAGATCCCTTAATTCAATCCATAAGTGAATTTCTTTCCCCCCACTCTTTGGTGTATGAACAATGGGGGCCAACCATTCTGAGCACTCAACCATCTCTATTACTCCTTGTTCCACCAACTTATCCAGTTCCTCCTTTAACAGAGCTCTCATGAGTAATGGAACTGATGTAGTTTTGTGTACAACAGTTATTGCAATTGGTTCCAGTTTGATATTGTGCATAACATCTTTCAATAGACCAAGATTTTCTGGAAACACCTAGGAAATTTATCATAAGTGTCCAAACCCATTATTGATCTGTTCACCAGTAACACTTGTTCTCGATTGTTAGGTCCAATTTGAATCCTAGATCTTTCTGGTGTTGCCACCCCAATAAATTGGATCCTTGTTTGGTGACATATACCTTCCCTACTGTGTGTCTATCTTTAAAAGTAACATGCATTTTAACCAAGCCTACAAGGGCAATGGGATCTTTAATATACCTCTCTCCAGTTTGATGTCTGGAGTTTCCAAGATATCATTTCTTTTCCCCATCTTCTCATAAAAAAGCTTGCTATCAATGAGAGTATACAAAGAACATGAGTCTGTGAAATCTGTTATCTTAACTAAATCTAACAGCATATCACCGGTGGGGTACAACAATATAGCATCTGATTCTGTTCTATGGACTTGGAAGATAAATTGCTCTGTCAAGACATATTTCTTCCTCTGTAACCTCCACCACATGTACCCTATTTCCCACCTCTTTACATACTTTCGCGAAATTTCCCCTTTTATTGTATTTTCTACATAGAGCACATCCTGCAGGACACTTGGGACTATTAACTAGGTGATCACTGTATCCACACCTGAAACAGTTAAGTTTGCTGTCTCTGTTAATCTCTTAACTGTAGGTTGGAAAGACACATTTTTTACTTTATACACATTTTCTGACTCACTTAACTTATTTACCTCACTACTAGTTCTCAGAGTATCCCATGACATTTTAATTTCTTTAACACAAATAGCTGCATGTTCAATGCTGTTTGCTATGTTAACCACTTCAGGAAGACAGAGATTAAGGGATAGTAGTTTCTCTTTACCTTTTGATCATTGGCACATCTTACCAGTTGATCTCTGATTAAGGAGTCTGTGAGGACACCAACTTCACACGTAGCTGAAAACCCATTCAACACAGCAACTTAAGTCACACTCTCATTTTTCCATGCACATCCAACATTAGTAGATTCTTGAAACTTAGAAGTTTCTCAAGAATTGGGGCACTAGCAAGCCCAGCCACAAGATGGCCGCTGCCTAGCAAGGCTCTGCTGGCCTGAGCAGCTAATCTGTTAATTATCCTGCACTGAAGGGGACATCGGGCAGTGCCCAGTGGTGCCCGTACATTTATACCCCTGCTGCCTCATTGGAGTCAGGAATTGCAGCGGAAAAGTATACAGGGGGCCACCATGCCGTGAAGAACTGTTTGCGGCCTGCTTTAGGCCTGGCCTGGTGGCAGGGCTGCTCTGAGTGGCTTTTAGTGCCTAGTGGGGGAGGCTTCACAGGGGAGGGAGCGGTCACTGGCAGGGACTGCTTGCAGGCCAGAGAGCAGAGAGGTGCGGAGAGGGTGCCAGGGCCCAGCTGGGTGACTATATGAAAGTGGGCCTCCTGATCTAGGCCAGCCCACACGGGACCATCTGCATTTGCTCGGCTTGCCACTTTGGAGCACAGCTGGCCGGCTGTAACGTGGTCAGTCCCAGCATCAACCTGCGGGCCCGAGATTGCCATAACTTAAGTACTGCTGCCACAGCTGCATAGTACATGTGCCTGTTTGCAAGGGACTGGAGGAGTGCATGTAGGCGACGGATAAGGTATTGAGAGTGAGCGGCAGTCCCTGGCAGGCCCCAGGGGAGAGACTGGAAGTGTTGGGCCTTTTTTGCGAGCTTGTCCTTAGCACAAGCCACACATATGTTATGTTATGTTAAAAAATTCTTGTAGAGCGCACGTACACCGGTTGGTTTCATGGCGCTATATCTAGGAGTAGCCGGACCAGTTGGGGTTTATTTATATGCCTGGGTGAATAGCCATGTCTTGAGAGATTTTCTGAAACTCAGCAGGGCAGTGCTTGATCTGATTTCCAAAGGAAAGGAGTTCCAGAGTCTGGGTGCCAGAATTGCAAACCTGCAGCCCCCTTGTCACTTCAGTTTGAAGGCGGGAGTTGCTAAGAGATGGAGGTGGGTTGAGCGTAGGTTGCGTGAGGGAGAGTACCTTTGGATGAGGTTTCCGATGAATTTAGGGCACTGGCCATGCAATGATTTAAAGACCAGACATCCTACTTTAAAGGTGCAGCGCTGAGGAATAGGGAGCCAGTGCAGGTCCTCAGAAGTGGGGTAACATGTTGCCACCTGGGTTGCTGATGGATCAGTCTGGCCGCTTGATTCTGCACTAACTGTAAACGTTTTGTTAAAGATAGTGGTAGACCAAGATAGACTGAGTTACCGTAGTCTAGATGGGACATAATCGTGGCTATCACTACCTGTATAAGTGCTTCCCTAGTGAGAAGTCTACTGATCTTTCTGATCTTCCGTAATTGGAAGAAACAGGTGGAGATCACGGAGCCGACTTGGGACTTAAGAGACAGGTCGTTGTTTATTGTGATGCCAAGACTTTTTGCAGAGGGAGAGGGGGTGGGCGGAGCCTAGGTCCACCGGCCAGAAGTGTGGGCCCCAAAGGTTATGGCTGCCACCAGTAAGGACCAGTTCAGTCTTGCCTGGATTGAGCTTTAGGTGATTGCAGTCCATCCAGTGACGGATGTGCCACATAAGCTGGAGGGCTCCCCTTCCTTTAGTGCCTGTTAAGAGAGAGATTGGTGGATAACTTCCCTGATCTGCAGCAAGTACAACGCAGCTCGCTGGTGAAATTGGGTCTGCTCATGCCCCCCAGGATTGGGCCCCCCAAGGTGAGGTGAGCCCCTGACCAGAAACTAGTGCTGATCCCTGTCCCTGGACTGTAGCTTGCGAGAGCGGACTCACTGGACGCGATTGCCATCTCATAAGGTAAGTGGGTCACTAAACTGGGCACCTGGACCGTTGTGGTCCGTGGGGTCTGCTCGTGCACCCCCCTGTATTCCCCAGGAGGTGTGGTGGCACCCTGGCAGTGACAGGGAACAACTGATGACATCTCCTGGCCCTGGAGCTTGCTGATCCATGCCTCATGCATGATGGGGAAAACTGGCACTAGGCAGTCTAAGCTCTCATTTGAACACTGCAGGCAGACACGAATGACAGATTTGCCTCCTGACGACCAACAAATAAGTCAGGGGATGGAGAGGGCCCGTCCCAGGAGTCAGCCATTCATACTATATTTCTGGACCTGAATCAGAGTCTGACTGCCATTGATACTAAAATAGATATGCTGGCTGATAAGTTTGACCACCTTAAGGAGAAAGTCAAAAAGCATGAAGAGCGAAGCATCGTACATCAGACGTGGAAGATGGGCATTCCTTGCTGGGGAAAATCTGCTCCAGATGGAAAAGGTCCCAGAGGTCATCCGAAACAAGAGTGAAGATCTGGAAGCGTGTACCCCCTTTCCTGCCCCAAGGGCCCTGACACAGTGGAGGGCGGATCTCAATGATTCACCAACAGACAAACAATGGGCGTTTTGCTGTTCTCAGCATGGTTATCTCTCCCCTAACTATAGACTTAGACTTATTCATTTTAAATTTCTACATAGGGTGTATCGTACTCCCCTGCAGTTACGCAGAATAGGATTACGCCCAGATGCGAACTGTTGGAAATGTAAGCAAGAAGATGCCGACTTTCTTCATGTTGCATGGTCCTGCCCAACCATAGTCAAATTCTGGGAGGAGGTGTATGCAATTATACACGTGGTCACGGGGGTCTCCCTGGGTTGCACACCACTGGTGGCCCTCCTGGGGTACGTGGAGGACACTCCCCCTGAGAAACGCCGACTAGTGGCTATGATGCTACTATTGGCTAAGCAAAGACTAGACATACACTGGGGCGCCCCAAGGTACCCCAAAATTAATACCGGGGTCCGAGACGTTTCCTACTGTCAGGAGCAACTAGCTGCATTCTGGGACCTAATGCCCAGGGCATCCCGCCCAAAGGACATTTGGGAGCCGTTTGTGGCTTGGCTCAGTGAGAGAGACATGGCTACACCAGACACATCCACATCAGCCACAGATGCATAATCACTTATATAATCACACAGGTCGTCCCACCTCACACCCCCACCCACATGCCCATCCCACAGGAGCCACACACCCCAGTCTGCCAAACGTATGTGCCAAATATACTGTTATTTGCTTGTTTACAATAGATGCTATGCCTGACGAAGGTCACTGATAATTGTGTATACCAGAAAGCACTGTAATTATAACTTTTCCAGATTAAATTTAACATACAAGTCATTGGAAATATAATTATTCTAAGTGATGTAACTTAGCCTTGTTTGTATTAATCGGCCACTGCTTTTTATGTAGATATATACTTGATGTGAAAATGCATAATCTGACGCTGTCTTAATGTTTGTAATATTGACATGTCTGAATAAAACAAAAAAAACACAAAAAAAAGATCTGGAAGCGTGCTCAAAGAGGAATGATCTGCACATACTAGGATTAACGGAATCAACAGCAATGAGTCGCATGGAGGACTATGTCGACACAATGCTTCGGACTCTGTTTGGAGAAGCACCCTCTGCCATGCTCATTGTTGAAAGAGTCCATAGATTACTGGGCCAGAGGCCTACCCCTTGTGCACCGGCCCGCCCAATAATAGCTCAGCTGCTGAACTATAGAGATAGGAACACCGCAATGCTACTGGTGAGAGATCAGCAGCCTCTCCAATACCAGGGAAATGAGATTTACATCTTTGCAGATTTTACAGTTGCTATACAGGCAGCTTGGAGGGATTTTCTTCCAATCAAATGTGTGCTGCAGGGAGCGGATGCCAAGTACTCTTTCATATATACTGCAAAGCTTCACATACACCCTTCTGGGAGGACAAACTATTTCACTGATCCGAAGGCTGACAAATTTGTAAAAAGTATACCAGTGACTGTGAACAAAATCTTCGTTGAAGTCCCGAGGCATGGCTCGGGGGCATCTAAGTAATAATGACTGAGGTGGAGCACCCTACACAAATAAAGCTTGTGAGCGTACTGCCCGACCGATGGTGGGGATGCCCTTTTCACGGATTCCTCCCTGCACTTTGAGCTGCAGAACTGCCTTTGGCTGAAGTGCTGGTGGCAGTGACATGAACGAACGCTGCATTAGGGGACCCGCTCAGACGGGCATTGGCCCTCTTGACTCTGTTTTGCTCTGTCCACCCAGCTATGACTTGGCTGGGAGTGTGTGGGGCCTCTGGGTTGCCTCCTTAGGAAGATTTCCTTGTTCTCTTCGAATGCAAATTGGGTGCACTATGAAGGGTGGGATGGTGGTATTTGGCCCAGTTGTGGGTCCAAAGTGGGAGGTGGGTGGGATGTTATGGTACTGTTGATGCAGGAAGCATCTTGCTTGCAATATGTTCGGATGTTCTTTCCCCTTGTTGCCACTCAGCATAATGGCATCTGCTTCTTGGATGTATGACCGGCGATCTCACTGCCATATATAGCTCTGAATGCCATTAATTAAATGCGTGACAGGCACAAGATGCGACATGTTCTGGCACACCTGCAGCAGCACAACAAAGACATCATTTTGCTTCAAGAGTTACACCTTACAGAAGGCACTCGGCTGAGCCTGTGAGAGGGCTGTATTGGTGAGCGATGTGTTGCATAGTATTCAAATTATGCATGTGGAGTGGCCGTACTATTCCGCAATGGGCTGCCAAGGCGCTTGTGTCGTGTTCTCTGTGGTCCGTAGGGGTGGTATGTTATGATCTCTGGAACACTGCAGGGCCACCTATTCAGGCTACTATCCATATATGGCCCAAATGTAGATGACCCCTGCTTTTTTGCGGAGGTTTGGAGACTGTGATACTTCTGTAAGGAGGGGACTTCAATGTGGTCCTGGACGCAAGCGCTGACAGGTCTAGTGACTCCCGGCACCCCCACCCAAATGCCCCTCCATAATTATGACTTCTAATAGTTCACAATGACCTCGCTGATCTCTGGCGCTCGATACTCAGGTAGTGCAGAAGGCACGCAAATAGCAGCCACACACACCACATGGTCAAGGATTGATTACTGGTTGGTGACACTGGATAAAGATGCATGGACTTCCAACGTTATACACCTACTGCGGATAAGGCGGATCACTTCCCTGTCCTAGTTGAGATGCCCCCACACCCCCAGATTATATTACGCTTGTCTTTAAGAGCTACCTTCCAGCTGGAGCGCTCAAAGACCAGGTGTTTCACAGTGAGATTAGATTGGCAGTTGTGGAATACTGTGAGCATAATGTGCAAACAGTGTCATCTCAGTCTATCCACGGGGGTATGCATAGCAAAGCAGGCTGGTGGGCTGTGAGCATTGCACGGAGAGCTTGCACAACTAGAAGAGGAGATCCGCGTTCTGGAGATCCAATGCTTTGCAGCATGCAGTGAATCCATGCTGGCAGCTGTCAGTAGCAAACTCACGGAGTATGACGAAGCAGCACATAGAGATACCTACCACCTGGAGAAAGACGCCAGCCCTAGGCGATATGGTGAGGGTGATAGAGTGGGTAAGACCATGGCCAACCTCCTACACAAGCCTTGGGCAAGCGATTACATAGTCAAATTAATAGATGACCAACTCAACGCGCACATTGGAGTAGAGGCCATACAAAGGGAGATGACTGCCTTTTCTCTGCCCTACAAACATCCACACAGATCATGCACCCACACCGGACCTTACCTCCTACTTGGACTCGGTACAACTACTCTGGCTCGAGAAGGGTCACCGGCATTTCCTCAACGAGCCATTCACGGTGGAGGAGGTTGTTTAGTAAATTAATGAGATGACAGGTGACAAGGCCCCTGGCCCGGATGGCCTCACCACTGCCTTCTATAAACAGTATGCTCATATCCTGGCCCCACATCTCCCCGCCATGTATGAGGAATCCTGACCTAATGGAATACTTCCCCCTTCACAGCAAGAAGCATTGATTGTAACTATATTAAAACCGGAAAAAGACCCCCAGTGCTGCGAGTCATACAGACCGTTATCCATGATTAACATGGATAATAAAACTAATAGTCTCTTGACTACTCTCAATTTTACTGCTTATAGGAAGACCGGATCAATCGGGATTTGTACCTGGTCAGTCAAAGGTCTATAACCTACGCACCTTTTTTGCCCTAGTGCACAAAATTGAACCTGACCTTACTGCAGCTGCAGTCTTCTTGGACTCCACCAAGGTGTTTGATACGCTCAAATGACCTTACCTCTTTGCACTGCTGTTGCACTTTGGAGTGAGCCCCAAGTTCATCTGATTAATTGGCCTCCTATACGCCCAGCCAGTTGCCAGACTACGGATCAACGGAACAATCACTTCCCCTTTCTCAATATCAAGGGGTACCTGACAGGGGTGCCCCTTATCGCCATACTATTAGGCATAGTCATATAGCCATTGGTGGCTCGGTTGAGACAACACCGCTCTCATCAAGGCCTGGTGATCATACCCTGCAGACTCCTAGTATCTATGTATGCAGATGATGCTACTCTGTATATGAGGGACCCACAAAATAACAATCAATCAATCAATCAATCAATCAGGGGTTTGTTAAGCGCAGCTACTCACCCGGAAGGGTCTCAAGGTGCTGGGGGGAGGGGTGGTGTGCAGCTCCTAGGCACTCACGGAGTGACGTCGCAAGTAAGTTCAGCGGTCTTCCATGGCCCACCAGGGTACGAGCGGTGCCGGATGCTCATGGTGATTCGTCGAAGAGCCAGGTCTCGAGGTCCTTCAGGAACTTGGAGAGAGTTGCTGTCTGGTGGAGGTGGAGAGGGAGGGTGTTCCATGCCTTGGCTGTGAGGAAGGAGAAGGAACCTCCAGTTCTGGTCTTCTTGATGCGCGGTACCATGGCGAGGGAAAGCTGGGCTGAGCAGAGGGATCTTTGGGTTGCGTGGAACGATAGGCGGTAGATCATGTAGGCAGACCCGGTGTTGTGGAGGGCTTTGTGGGCGTGGGTGAGAAGCTTGAAAGTGATTCTCTTCTAGACAGGGAGCCAGTGTAGTGCCCGCAGGTGCTGGGTGATGTGGCAGTGGCGCGTTAGGTTGAGGACTAGTCTGGCGGCGGCGTTCTGGATGTTCTGGAGTTTGCGGGTGAGGCTCTTGTTGATCTCGGTGTAGAGTGCGTTGCAGTAGTCCAGTCTGGTGCTGATGAGGGCATGGGTGATGGTTTTCCTGTGTTTGAGGGGGATCGAGTTGAAAGTTTTACGTAGGAGATGGAGGGTGTGAAAGCATGAAGAGGTATGGCATTGATCTGGCGGTTCATTTTGAGTTCGGAGTCCAGGATGATTCCGAGGTTGCGTGGGTGGTCCATGGGTGGGGGTGGGTTCCCGAGGGTGGGGGGCCACCAGGTGTCGTTCCAGGCATCGGGTTGTGGGCCTATGATGGGTACTTCGGTTTTGTCTGTGTTCAGTTGTAGGCAGCTGTTCTTCATCCACCTGGAGACTGCTTCCATTCCTTCTTGAAAGTTGTGTTTCGAGATGTTAGGTTCGTTGGATAGTGAGAGGATGAGTTGTGTGTCGTGTGTTGTGCGTACGATACGATGTTGAGTCTGTATGATCTGACAATGGAAGTGAGAGGGGCCATGTAGACATTAAACAGAGTGGGGCTGATGAAGGATCCTTGGGGGACTCCGCAGGTGGTTGGTGTAGTTTCCGAGATGAAGGGAGGGAGTCTGACCCGCTGCGTTCTGCCGTAGAGGAATGAGAGGATCCAATCGAGGGCTTTGTTCTGGATTCCTGCATTGTGGAGTCTGCGGGCTAGGATGCGGTGTGAGACTGTGTCGAAGGCAGCGGAGAGGTCCAGGAGGATGAGGGCCACAGTCTCTCCTCTGTCGAGGAGGGAGCGGCTGTCGTCTGTCGCGGCATCGAGGGCGGTCTCTGTGCTGTGGTTTTTCCTGAAGCCTGATTGGGAGGAGTCGAGGATGACGTCCTCGTCGATGAAGGAGGTGATTTGGTTGTTGACAGCTTTTTTAATGTTTTTTGCTGGATAGGGAAATAGGGAGATCGGTCTGAAATTCTTGAGGTCGGTGGGGTCCGCCGAGTGTTTCTTTAGGAGAGGGTTGATCGAAGGATCGGTTGATGATTCTTTGTAGCTCAGGGGAGATGATGTTTCTGGCTCTGTGGTAGATGCAGTGGGGTTGGGGGTCCGTGGGGGCCCGGGAGTGGGTGCTCCTCATAGTCTTTATGGTGTTTTCGATGCTGAAGGCGGTCCAGCTGTCCAGTGTCAGCTGTGTGGTGCAGGTGGGTGTGAGTTCCTCGTGGAGTCTGTTGTTGTCGAAGTTGTCATAGATGGTCTTGATTTTGAGTTTGTCGCAGAGGTCCTGGGAGGGTGGGATGTCGGTAGACTCACTGTTGGGTTATTCGAACTCTTTGATGATGCCGAAGAGTTCTTTGCTGTTGTGTGCGTGGGCGGGGATTCTCTCCTGGAGTGCTTTCTTCCTTGAGTGTCTGATGAGTTTGTGGTGGGCAGTGGTGGCTGTTCTGTAGTTGTCGAGGTTCGCTGGGGTTTTGGAGTTCCTCCATAGTTTTTTGAGATGTCTGCAGGTTCGTCTGGATTCCCAGAGTTCGGTGGAGAACCAGCCGGCCTTCTTGGGGTGAGGGTTGGAGGATTTCTTGAGGGGGGCGACGGTGTTGGCACAGACGGTGATCCATTTGTGTAGGGTACGGGCGGCAGTGGTGGGGTCGTCGACTGAGGTGGTGGGAGCGGAGTTGCTGAGGGTGGCGGCGAGCTGCTTGTCGGAGATCTTGTTCCAATTCCTGCGTTGGAGCTGAGGTGGGCGCCTGCGGGGGATGCTCACTTTGTAGGTGAAGTGGACGCAGCGGTGGTCCGTCCATGGGAGTTCGTCAGTGTGGCTGAATGGGAGATGGAGTTTCCTGCTATGAAGATAGGGTCGAGTGTGTGTCCCGCTGAGTGCGTTGGTCCTGGTACAATCTGATTGAGTCCGATGACATGAAGGTTTTCCAGGAGGGAGATGGAGTTGGGGTTTTGGCGGCTGTCGAGGTGGAAGTTGAGGTCTCCCAGCAAAATGTAGTCAGTGGAGGAGATGGCATACGGGGAGATTATGTTAGTGATGGAGTCGGAGAAAGGTGCATGGGGTCTGGGAGGTCGGTAGATGAGGGTGCCTTGGAGGGTGGTGGTCAGGTTGACCTGTATCTTGAAGTGGAGGTGTTCCATAAGGTCTGTAGGCCCGTCGGTGTAGGTGCTCAGGCGGAGGTTGGCCTTGTGGGTGATGGCTTTGCCGCCTCAGGGGAGGTTTGGGCGGTCCTTCCGGGTGATTTTGTATCCTTGGGGGATGGCGATCACAATGTCTGGTCCTGAGGTGGAGCTTGTCCACGTTTCATTAAGAAAAGCGTCGTCGGGAGAGGTGCTGTTGAAGAGGTCCCAGATTTCCGTGGCGTGTCTGTGGAGGGAGCAGATGTTGAGGAGGATGCATTGCAGTGTTTGGACTGCGGTGGGGATGTTGCTGGTTGGTGGAGGTGGGTCCTGGGTTGTGGCGGTGCTGAAGGAGTCGCGGCAATTCCGGCAGGTGAAAGGACCGTGGGTGACGATCAGTGAGGAGAGCTGCAGTGGTTATTCTTGCTGTCGTTGAGGGCGTGGAGAGCCGCTGAGCTGTAGCATTGGTAGGTCGGGGGACCAGGGTTCCTGGCGCTGGTGGCGGACGGTCTCAGACGGGCTTGCCTTTGGCACGCCGGCGGCACGGCCGTGCTGTGGCCTCCATTAAGCAGAGGTCGGGGGAGGGCTGGACAGCTGGGAGGCGGGAGCGGGAAAAACATAGAAGGGGCCGCGGGGCAGCAGAGGCAGCGGGAAGGCGGCAGGAGGTTCAAGAATAAGAATAAGAAAGATGAGAGAGAAATAACAGAAAATAAAAGGAGAAGAGAAGCCAATGAAAGGAAATAAAAAGAAATAACAGGAAAAAAGAGAAACTAAGCCAGACAGAATAGGCTGGAGAAGTTCAGGGGCGAGGCACCGGGCCTCGAACTGTGGTCTGTGCTGAACAGAGGCAGAGCACTGCCTGGTTAAGCTGTGGAGCTGTGCGCTGGGAGAGCAGGAACCCAAGTGGTTATGCTTGGACCCGCAATTCAGGGAGTTAACCAGATTGGTGGCATAACAGGCATAAATATCAGTTGGGCCAAATCAATTATAACCCCACTTACGACTATGACTAGGGACTTTACTTCAGAATTCCAACAGCAGTGGATGCAAGAGCTGGCAAAATACTTGGGGATCTGGCAGAGCCAGGACCTATATGAACTGTGGAAAGTTAACTATGGATGGTTGATGTCCTGGCTGGGGGAGCGAGTGGAGAGCTGGCTGAAGCTCCCGTTATCACTGACTGGGAGGTTAGCCATCACTAAGATGGTGGTTCTCCCTAAATTCCCTTATCTTTTTATTAACCTGCCACCCCCCTGCTGGCGTACTTTTGTAGGTGGCTTAGGTTGCACCTGGTGACTCTCACATGGGCAGGCAGAAAGCCTTGTTTTGTTTGGGAGATACTGACACTCCCCTTCGAGCGTGGAGGGCTGGAAGCATCAGTTATGGACTTATCTCTGTGCCTAAATTTGCACACTGTAGGCTTTAAACTCACAGTTTCAGGTGCACACAGCACCTGAGCATGACCACACTGCGCCATGCACCCTTCAGATGGCATTGTACTTGGCACCTAGGCGCTCAAGGGTGAGGATCGACACTGGGGCCTGCACGGTATGGGTGTAGAATGAGCTTCTGCAGAGAGCACGGCTGAAATGACTATCCACCGTTTCGGTATTGATCATCGGCCACCCCTCCCTTCCCATTACTCTTGACACCTGCACCCATAACCGGCTGCTTTGGCTAAAGCTGACGACCATGGGGGCTGTTTACCCAGAGGGCACCTTTGTCGCCCTGCAGCAGGTCCTGCAGAATCCTGCAGTTACGCTACTGGACACATTTACCTAATATCAGCTCAAGCTGCCATTCGGATGGTCTATGACTCCTTTCCTGCAAACCCCCCAACGTTTCAAGTGCTGGAGGTGACTCTTACATGCCTTTCATCGCATTAGCTGGTCACAAGGCTTTACGCTGGAAAGCAGAAAACTATACCAGTGGCGGTGTCTGGCGCCCATCAGGCATGGGCCGCAGACCTTATGATCCCCCTCACTGACAAACAGTGGAAGTATTGCTGCACTCAATCTAGGACACTATCCTCCAACTACAGGCTGCATTTCAAATATCTGCATAGGCTCTACCCCACTCCGGAATGGATGCATATGATGGGCCTCATTGATGACGTGCGATACAGGCGTTGGGTCATACCATGTGCTAATTTTTTGCACTCGGCACGGGATTGCCCTGGTGAACAGTGCTACTGGCAAAATGTATTTGATGCTATTTACGAAATCACTAGGCATACTCATGAGCTCTCACAGGGGCATATTCTCAAGAACGTGTGATAACTACCGCAAGTGTAGCTTAACGCAACCCTACACATCGCAGTCCATTGCAGGAAAACAACTCCGTGTTAACGTGGTATTCACAACACACGGTACCATGCGATTGTCACAGGACAACGCGTCAAATGAACGCGTTAGAAACAACGCGACGCCGTAAAAACGCGAAACCCCAACGCGAAAATAGTAGCGATGACGCCAATCGCGATACAAAAATCTACGAAAACCAGCCACAGGCCTGCAATTCCCACGCGTCATGCGGGAAAATGCACCATAAAAGTAGAAAAAAACATACCAACAAAAGCCATACAACAGCGAAGCACAATAGAGGCAGCCGGGGCAAGTACAGAGGACAACTAGAACCCCACAAGCCCCACGGAGGACCAGCCTGGGACCTCGGGGTCAGGGAAGGGCAAGGACAAGAAGAAGAGGAAGAAGAAGTTCAGTCCGCAGGAAAACAGGATCCTGATAACGGAGGTGATAGAACACCATCAATCACTGTTCGTCACCTCCACCGTGTCACTGGCAACTAAAAATCGAATATGGCAGACCATCGTGGACAAGGTGAATGCAGTCGGAGTGCTGAAGAGGACAATGGACGAGGTCAAGAGGCGCTGGAATGATGTGAAGCGCAAAACCAAGCTGCAACTCGCAAACAACCGGAAGGCAGCAATGCAGACTGGAGGTGGGAGTCTTGCGCCACAGGAGGAGCTGGACGAGATGGAGGAAATGGTCTCCACAGTCATCAGTGGGGAGACGGTGGCAGGAGTCGGGGGACCGGACACTGCTCAACATGACCGGACACAACAGCAACAGGGTGAGTAACCACCATGGACTGGGGGAAGGGGGGAGATGGGCACAATGGCACACATGCACAATTAAGCATAGCACATCTGCGGACAAAACATGCCCCAGACGCACAACTCCCACCAAGAGACCAATGCACACAGGTATGCAACATCTCAGCACTGCAGAAGCACAGAACCCAGAGGCACACCGCATGGAAGAGAGGAGGGCAGCTAAATCAGAGCTGCAGGGGCGACTCCCCCAAAATGCGGCACACACACATAACATGCAGAGCACATCAACATTGACAACGAGGTGGTACAAACCGCAACACATCCACAACAGAACAGAGGACACAACAGGTGCCACATGGGCGTAGAAACTGGCCAATCACATATGGCACTGCAGGGAAATGTGAGTTGACAATGTACAAGTACAAACTCACATCAGTGATGTAGTCGGAATGTCCACTGTCCCGCATCAAATAGGCAGCTCCCCCCAAACAGTCACAATGTACACTGTCATGCAGTCTGAATGCAGACATGTACAATGCGTCAACATACATGTGTACACGATGTCAAACAGCATCTCCCCTTCACATTGCAGGGGGAAATCCAACACCTCCTGCAGAGCAGTCCGAACCTCTCTTCTCTGGTGATGAAGAGGACCACCACACCTTCGACTCAGATGCCCTCGAACAGCTCGTGGAGAGCCTCCACAGCCCACTTCCAGGATCAGGGCAACCCAGCTGCCACGAGGAGCCCCCCCTGCACAGTACACACAGCAGGCAGCACCCACCACCACGGCTGCCTCCCAGGACCCCCACGACGAACACATGGCCTTCCAACGCCGTGTGTTGGGGTGCCAGGAGAAGCTGGCTCAACAGGTGCAGGTGGGGTTCAACCGCATGGCAGCCAAACTAGACGCCATACGTGGGTGTCTAAGTCCCATCAGGGACCACTCACAGTCCCTAACGGATGCCCACAGTCCGCTCCATGCCCTCCAACGGACCATGGCTGACATCGCCAGAGTCCTGACTCTGCGACAAGAACGACTGTCTAGCCAGAGTTCCTCCAGGGATCTTGCCCGGGAGTTGGGACACATGCAGAAGATCATGGAGAACATGGAGAGGACGAAGGTGGAAAGAGCGCCTGCCATGGCTGCACACCAGTGAGAGGTAGCTGGGTCCCTCAATGCCCTAAAGACCTTCCTCATGGCATTGCTGCCACAAGGCCTGGCGCTGATGCATGCTGCTGCTACCACCCCATCCACATCTCCGGCCCCTGATGTGTCTGTGCCACACAGTGCTGAGGACAGTACACCACCACCCACATGTGAGGCACATGCAACAGCAGAGGACGAAGATGCAGATGAACCCACCCTCGTGGTCAGGAGGACGCAGTAGCATTCATCTCCGCCATGTGGCCTGTTTCTGCTTGGTTTTGCCCTCTGCATCATCACCTTCCACTGTCTCCCGATGCACTCTGCGACACTCACCTCGGACCTCAACATGGACTGCCATATTCTGGTTGGTCACCAATGACACAGTTATCAGACTGCGGACTGAAGTCCTCCTCTCCTGATGTACCTGTCATTCCCTGAAAGACTCTGGCTGGCCCTCCACGGGCCGACAATGTGAAGTGGGGTTGGCATGGCCCTGTACTGCTCCAGCGGCAACACTCCCTTGAATGTGTAATAAACATTCATATCCACACAGATGTGTCATGTCTATGATCTTTCAAGTGTGGAAGTATGGATGAATGTAGGGTCAGTGATTCCCCCTTACGTCCATGTTGCCCATGTTGTGGGACTATTGTCACAGGGTGACAGATTGCCGATTCCGGTCCGGGTGGCGCCAACACTACAACGGAGACACATCCATTAGTCACTTCCTTGTCCAGCCCAGGACGGAACCACGCCCAGAGCCCCGGGGTCATTGTTCGCACCCTTATGCTGGACTGGCATACGGCAGGACAGCCCACTCCGATTACACACACAGTGGGGGATGACAGCGCTACATGTCCTAGGTCTTCACTGTGGGGATCTGCAGCTCACAGGTCTAGTTGTCAGCATGCCACAGCCACTCCCTCACGGCTGGTGTACACCAACACCACACCCATCCAGCACTGGCGTCACAGGACATGTGACCCTGACAATAAAAATGGCCTAGCGCACGTGCTGGACGCCATTTCCACGCTCTCTGGCTGGGTGTCTCCGTGTAGTTCTCATGTGGGCATGAGGGCCTAGGGCCCTGCCACCTCACATTGCCCAGTGCCAGAGGTGACATGATGGCGTCCGCACAACGGGACTCAATCATTAAGGGTCCATGGCTAGCGGGGCACAGACTTGGTGGCACCGGATATACTGCGGCAGGCACAGGCACCCCGCCACGGGACGGTGTCTTGCGGTGCAGTGAGATAGGGACACCTAAAGTGCTGAGCGGGTGTGCAGCTGGCGAAGATGCGCCGTCCTGGCAGTCCGGACTGGCAAGGATTAGTGTGAGCCCTGCTGGGCCACAGTGTAGGCCTGGGCCAGTGGGCAGTGCGGCCCTCCCGCCACGTGGCATTGCGTCGCGCTTCACAGAGTTAGTGGCACCTCAAGCGCTGAGCGGGTGTGCAGCCTGCGATGATGCTGTGTGCACTGATGTGGTCTCTGCCATTGCATAATCAAGACCCAGAGTCAGGTGTGTGACCTGGTGGCCCGCGGTGCGGTCTGCATGATGTGGAGAGTGCCATGGTCGCGGGCACTGGGCTTGGAGATCCCTCCGGAACGTGGTGGGCCCTCTTGGAGACCCGCCGGTGGTGGAAGGTGAGCAGTGAGGCCTGGTTGCGCAGGGGCGGGCAGTCACCGCTGGGCGGCGGGAGGGGCTGGGGTGCAGCAGCCTGTGTGCACAGCGGCGGGCAAGTGATGATGGCGTGTGCAGCTGTATGGGCTCTGCCATTCATGTCTCTGGAAACTGTTTCAGATGAGGGACCTGGGGGACTGCTGTGACTACCGGCACGTGGTTGGAGACACACCGGTGGCAGCAGGTGAGCAGTGAGGCCTAGGTCCGCAGTGTCGGCACTCTCTCCCTCTCTCCTCTCTTTCTCTCTCCCTCTCTCCCTCTCTTTCTCTCTCCCTCTCTCTTTCTCTCTCCCTCTCTCTTTCTCTCTCCCTCTCTCTTTCTCTCTCCCTCTCTCTCCCTCTCTCTCTCTCTCTCCCTCTCTCTTCCTCTCTTTCGCTCTCTCTCTCTGTACTTTGATGGGCGCATGGCACACCTTCTGATCCAGATTTCTGTTTTGCAGGCTGTGACTTACAGAATGTCCTGAGACAACCCGCCATGCCTCTTCAGCTTTTTTTTTTTTTGTTTGTTCTGTAATAAACATATTGTTTGGATATTTTGATATGGGTGTATCATTTCCCTTTTTCTGGCCACACATGTATGTTGGGTGTCGTGATTGTGCGACTTCAGGCGATTTGTTTGGTTCATGATTTCGTGGAGTTGATGTGCAATATCTTTGTCCATAGGGGGGGTATGGGGGTGCCCGGGGTAGGGCCCGGGGGGGGGTCCTGGGGGTGGTGGCGGTGGGTGTTGTTGACCATTGGGGGTCAGGCCTGCATGATGGGTTGCTCCAGGGCATCTGTTGTTCTTCATGTGTGGCTTTGGGCTGTGCTCCCTTGTCTGGTGCCGGTTGTCGTCCGACTTTACACCAGGTAGGAGCAGGTGTTAGTTTCCTGCTGCTAACGCTCCTTAGGGCATGTTTTGTGATCTTATCGCCGATCTGGCTGGTCGTTGAGAATGTTGTGGAGTGGTGTTGTTGCGGCTTTTTGCACGGGAACGCCTACTCTGCATATCATTAGCATTAGTTGCCGGGCTCCTCTGTGGCGATGTTTTTTGCGACTGCTATCGCAGATAAACTGGTGTTATGGGCTGTTAGCACCAGCTTGGGAATGGGGTGAAAACTTTATCGCGGATTTGGCTGCGATAAAGTGACGTTGGCTTGGCGATAGCTCCTTGAGAATATGCCCCACAGAGTGTTGCGCTTCTAGGATGCATTAAGGAGTTCCCCCTGGAAACTCGCAAACTGACAGCAGTCCTGTTTTTGCTAACTAATCACCAGCTTGTGAAGCACTGGGGTCGGCTCCTGAGGTCTCGAAGGGCTAGGTGGTTCCAGGATGTGGTCTACTGTCAGGAACAAATTAATGGGAGCTGATTCTCATTAGGTCCTGACCCAAGGACATATGGTCCCCATTAGATATGTTTCTTCATTGATTGAATGGGTCGTATGATACTGACACCATCATTGGCCGGTTGAAAATTGACCAGGAAGCATCCCTTTCGGGCTTGGGTCACACTATTTAGGCTGCACTGTGTGGTGTCTGGTATCTTCTTCCCCTTGCTGAGTGGCTTTCTGACTTGTTTCCTTGTCCCCTCCCTGTTATGCAAGAATGATGTACAGTTGACCGACCTGTAATTGTTGGAAACATTGCATTGTGCATGCTGACTTTGTATCAACATGTACACTGTTTTTTTGCTTGCAAATCTCAATAAAAAGAGTTAAAAAAAGAAAAGTTTATCAAGAGCCGTTTGGAACACATCTTCATTTTCTTCCCCACTAACTTCATCTGAATCATGTTCCACAATATCTTCATACACTTTCCTGCCCTGAACACCCAAGATATGCAATAAAATGTGCTGTTTACACACAGATGAAAACTTTTCTGCACCTATTGTTATTAAATATGAATAAACAATTTTAATCCATATGTGCGAAGATAAATTTGGTTCCCCAATTTCATTTATAAATGGGGGGCTGATTCATATCGGCAGCAGTCATTATATGCCAATTAACAGGAATACAATGTACTTTTATATCTAAACAAATGATATGCTGCACTGTACCAAGCAATTAGATTTCACAAACAACTCCAGATTTTCTCCAAATAACCAACAATAGCAATATTGAAACCAAAATATGTATGATCCCCAAAACACCTGCAAGATTGGCTGGAGACGGCAGGGAACGCTACTCCTCTTTAAGTGTGATTGACACTCGTGAAATAAAAAATGCTGAGAGTTCCCTCAGTAAAATATATCAGAGCATGGGAACTGCTGCACAACAAGCTCTCTCCAATACTGTATAATGTCACCTGATAGTACGGTATTCCTCCGTGACCAGAGCAGAAGGTTCGCTGTAGCGAAGAGAAGCCACCATAGGCTGCCCCAATACCAGAGCAGAGACCTCACCAATACTTTGGCAAAGGACCAAGGAAACCAGCCCAGCTGATAAGATTACCTGCAGGGAAAACTGGGTAATACTCAAAGGAGTCACTGAGCCACCAGTGCTGACTTGACAAGGGCGCGATCTTACACAGCACACAGTGGAAGAGGATCCATATCCGGTGCTGAAACAAGGTGGGTCTCGAGAGATGACAGGATCGGGAGGATTCTCTTATGATGCCGCCCAGGAGGAAGGAAGAGCCACTACAGCCGGGGAGTATAGGCAGGGCTCACTCCTGCTTCTCACGTGGTATAGATGAGTCTGCCAACCCACACCGGAACTGACCTTTGTCAAAGGTGGAAGATCTCTCTACACAAGTCACAGCTGTAGATCATCTGTACACATGCTCCAGACTCAGAGAGCATGCTATGGGATATCATCTGAAGCAGAGTGGTAGTACAGTGTACAGACTATGCGAGGGCTCACCACAATGAAGGAGTCTTCACGGTGACAGTATAGTGAGTCACCTCTCAACACAAAGAGGTAGTCGAGAATCCCTTTTAGGGGTGCTGATGCATCAATTTCACCCTCCACAGCATATCCCATCCACGTCGCCAAATATTGCAGATAACAGGATGGTAAACGCTTAAGCTTGAACGGTATCTATTGATAAAGATCAATGTATCTCCAGCTCGCCACTCCAACACTCCTCATGGTAATAAGCTACCTTTCTCTCATAACATTTTATATTGACCTCCCTACTCAACATTCTGAAAGGGAGATACAATGGGGAAGGAGAAGGGAGGGGTGGAAGGATACAGAAGGGGGAATACTTGGATTGAGCTGAAAGGGGGGGAGAGGGAAGAAGGTTGCACAAGACAGAAGTTACAACAGAAAGTCTGTTAGTTAAAAAATATTATGCTTCCTTACCTGTGGCACCCACATATCTATTACAACAGGGTGGGCATGAGTGTCACAACAACCTTCTATGTCTCTTGCCCATGAATTCATGAGGGTTACTGATAGGGTTTTTAGTGAACATGTGCTTAGATTCTGCAGACTTCTAGCAACACTTTTCAATGTACACAATGCCCGGGTGCTAAATGATGACCAGAGGCCCCATGCTAATGTGGCCCCAATGCCAATGTCTGAAGGATGAAGCTGAGCAACGTGTTCAATTGCACTCATACTGCCTCAGCAAAAAGTAACCAGCTCCCACAAAGGAGCAACAAAGGTATGGGGGATCTTGGAAGAGTCAAGGTTACAATTGCTGGGGTTGCAGGAGAACAAATTAACATGTGTTTTTGTTGTTGCCAGGAAAAAGAAAATATTTCTTACTCCACCAAACATGCTTTTAGTTTACTAAAATCCCAGTGCAGCTTTTTGTTATACATTCTAGCTGTGATTCAAAAGCACACCACTTAAAGCATCAATTTTCTAATATAAAAGCAAATGTAGAGAATGCATTTTAACGTAGCCTGAAGGAATCATGATAACTCTGTTGTGTAAACTCACTGTGTTGAGTATCAATGGGGTAAACCCGAAATGCTACCAGACCCGGGTCACAATTGCAGTATACTAGACAAATGGTCACAGTAGCAGCAAATTTAACCAAATTTTTTTAGTAATCAATGACATTCACAACGTGAATTATGCATACTCTGCATTTAATGCAATTAAAAATTAAATTTCAAAGCATTAATCATTTATTAATTAGGCAACACAGTTGCTCTACTTACTAGCATCAAAAATGCATTTGTAATCAAGGTGCTCAAGTGTGGGGCAAGGAAGGGTGGGAGTGTGGGGTTCAAAGTGATAGGGTAAAGGTAAGGGACACAGGAGAGATGAAGTGACATATGTACATCAGATTCATGTAACAAAACCTTTCCCGCCTATTACAGGTCAATTGTTCCAGTAATACATAGCACTAGGGGACATTGATAATAAATCTCAATAGTCAGGGCTTGTATGAAAATATTGGTAGTCAACGTTTCGACCCCTCGAATGTGCAATCATTCGGAGAAGCTGAAGTGATGAGGATGCTCACAGCGAGATTTTTTTCCATACTGAGAGGGATTCTTTAACCCACCAGTCATAGTTTGGATTCTTGTATGTGCACTGTTGGCCGTACTACTTTTGATTAACTTGAGCTCGGGTTTGCCCACTCTCTAAACCACACAGCCAGAATCCACGTGCTGTTGTTCTCACTAGGTGCTCTTTTCACCATATCCTGATGAAGACCCAGCCCTAAGGATCCGCTCACCTTGTACATTTGAGGGGTCGAATTGTTGACTACCAATATTTTCATACAAGCCCTGACTATTGAGATTTATTATCAATGTCCCCTAGTGCTATGTATTACTGGAACAATTGACCTGTAATAGGCGGGAAAGGTTTTGTTACGTGAATCTGATGTACATATGTCACTACACCTCTCCTGTGTCCCTTACCTTTACCCTATCACTTTGAACCCCACACTCCCACCTTCCTTGCCCCACACTTGAGCACCTTGATTACAAATGCATTTTTGATGCTAGTAAGTAGAGCAACCGTGTTACCTAATTAATAAATGATTAATGCTTTGAAATTTTATTGCATTAAATGCAGAGTATGCATAATTCACGTTGTGAATGTCATTGATTACTAAAAAAAATTGGGTTAAATTTGCTGCTACTGTGTAAACTCACTGGACAGAGAAAGTATGTATAATTAGATAGTTCATGAACCATCAGTCCTGTTTTAAAAATGTACATTGTGAACTAGCTGTGTACATTTTCTGGCCTGTTTTAGGTTTATATTCATAAAGCCAACTCTTCCCGAAGGTAGGGTGTCCTGACCCTGAGGGATTAAAGCAAAGGAAAAGCACTAAAAGCAACAAGATTAGGTAAACAAACAATTTTTTTTTTACTAGAATCCAAGGGATTCTGTTCCAATATGATGTTAGAGAGACTATTGTTGCAATATTTGGTTGCCAGATATGTAAACAACTGTTAGGAGCTTTCAATATTCTAGGAAGGAATTCTAGTGACCACTTGCTGAGCATTGTAATCGCTTAGGACATTGAGAGGAAATATATGTCCAGAGAAAGAAAAAGGGCCTAAACCAGTAGGGCCTGGTGACAAATGCACAAAGCCTTAAAAAAAAAGAAATGCTTGGCAAAAGGAAACCAATGGAGAGAATGCAAGATGGAAGTGCAAGTAGAGAGCAGCAATGTTCTAGCTCACTTGAAGGCAGTGAATAGAATTACATTACAAGACCAGAAGCTACCATTATGCAATAACCATTTATTGCTTCCCCAACATGCAGCCCTTTAAAGAACAGTAACACATCATAAAGCCTTATAAATATCCAGAGCACGTAGTCATCATCCTCTTTTCATTGGCTGTTCCACTACAGGTAAGTGCTTCTAAGATATTGCACTGCCTTTTGTTTTAGTGCTGATGTCATTGTTATGCTTCTAAATTTGGTGTGAATTTGTTTGGCTATTACTGTGTTCATTTGTGAACTTGTGCTCCTTTTGGTTACTTATTATTTTAATGGTTAGCCCTTCCAATTTACAGTGGCAAGGTAAGTTGGTATCTTTTGAGTAAAACAATTTTTCTTTGTTTAAAAAAAAATAAAACCTGCTTGCCTGTTTTCCATTTCAACCGGCTTCGCGCCCTCATTCAGATCTTGTTGGGGATTTGAAAAGGTCTTTCCGCCTTTGTTTTTTTTTTACAGCCTGAGCCGAAGCGTCTGCTCCTCTCTTTCCATTTGTTTCAGACGCAATGTTGCTTTGTGGTCTGGGGGCAGAGGGCGCAATTGCAGATGCTGCAGCTCTGCAATCGCGCGCCTCTCATTAAAGGTGAAAGAGGACTGCGAGTCCTTCATTCATTTTGGGTTTTGGTTGCCTAACAATGCCGCATCAGGAGATTGCATTGCCAGGCAGTCTTTTTGGCGCTTTAAAGCAGCCGCTTTTAGCGTGTTCGTGAACAGGATCCCTTAGCAACAGATATTTTGTATCTGTGAATGGGCACTTTTAACAGTCTTGCTCCACACATCCAGGAAAATCCCATTTCTTGCAGGTACTACTAGGTCATTTGTGGGGATAGTCTATTTTTTGACTACCCTTTGGCCTGATTTGAAATCTTTAATCCAGTGAAACCTCTGTGGTTAATTGATTGATTGATAGTTAAATTTAAACTGACTGGATTCTGCTTTACCAGGCAAAGTTATGTTGGCTCCTGCCCTTAGGGGTAAATCTTTATCCTTTGTTTCCCCCTTAAGCCTGCCTGTTATTTTTGCTATGGAGCATACCAACCCCCAGGTTTCTCCTGTGGGGGAAACAGCCTTTACAACGGAAGCGTTACAACGCATGCCATTACAACGCATGTCGTTACAACGCGAAAGGCTTGTTGCAGGGGGTAGAAGGTGTTGGAGTTAACTCCAACACCTTCCCTACTGTTGCACACACTGGAGTTAGAATAGTAAATTTTACTATTCCAACTTCCAGCGCACCCCGACAGCAAGTCGGGGTAAAGGTATGCGTTGTAACGGCATGTGTTGTAATGGCATGCATTGTAACGTCATACAACCCTCCTGTGGTTGATCTGGTGGGAGATTCCTTAAGGACATTTTTGGAGGTGGAACTTAGGTCCTCAGTGAGAGAGGCGGTGGATGCTGAGCTTGTCAAGAGGAAGAGGGACACCTTTTCAGAGGAGAATTATTTTTCCTTCCCAGATGGGGACTCCCCATCTACCTCTAATGCCCAAAAAGGTGCAAAGCCACACCTATGGTGCAGGTAGCCTGTGTGCTACAATAGAGAATAGTGCTCACAGCAGCACAAGAAGAAGAGGCCACCTTGACGAGGTGCAGAGAAAGGTCGCCCATGGAGGCATGCTTGGAAAGAGTGACCTTGATGGCACAAAGATGGTGCGGGACAGTTGATATTCCTCTGTGGAACAGGAAAATCTAGATTATGATGATATGGAATGGGACAAACTTGTTTTTGAGCCACAGGAAAGCTCTGATCTTTTGGAGAGTTTAGATGATGATTTAGAACATGCTTCTACCTCTGCAGAGGTAAAGAACCCCTTTGGGGGAGAAATGTGTAATCCTACAATGATAAAACATTAGCGAAGCGCATAATCGTGGCCAATGGACCATTTTACTAAGTTTCTAAAGCTTTGGATCAGGAAGTCCTTGGATAAAGAGACCCGTAATTTGCTTCAGGCTGAGTGCCCTAGACCTTCTACTGGTGACAACATATGTACTACTCCTAACCTGGACCCTGAGCTCATAACATTTTTGTTTAAGTCTGGAAAGGATCCCAGGGAAAGGGATCGAGCAGTGCTTGAAACAATGTCAAAACAAAGTTCTTGATATGCTGGGGCCTCTCACCCGCATTCTTGACATGGTCAAAGAGGCCAGGAGAAACAATGTCAGGTTAATGTAGACCTGTTGAGAGGTTGTGCACAACGTGCCATTTGTATGCTGGGAACCGCCAATGCGGGTCTAATCACAGAGAGGAGAAAAGAATTCCTAATGAGGATGAATCCCAAGCTGGCCGATTCGTCCACTAAAGAGGACATGGGAGATCCCAAAGACCTACTTTTTGATGAGAGGTTTGTTAAGTTCCTAGGTAAATATGTTTCAACCTTTACTGCCTTCAGTAAGGCAGAAAGCAATGTACAAAGAGTCTTCGGCTCAAGGCCTGTTTTTGGACAGGTTGACAGGAGGGGACTGGCTGTCAGCCGAGGGTCACTCAGGTCCCAATATTATACCCAGGATGCCAGAAACTATGGAAATTGGAGTAGGGGTTACCACTCCAACACAAGAGAAATTCAAAATCCCCTGGAAGATCGAGGCCTCAGGGCACCGGCTCCTAAGGTGAGCTCTATTGGTTCTTCCCAGGTAAAAGTGGGGGGAAGGTTGAAGTTTTTCATCCACAATTGGGAGAGAATTACAGGAGATGGTTCGGTTAGTAATTTACTTGGACTACATTTTGCGCATATCCAGGTCACGCACGAGCTTCTAAAACACTTGGATTGGGTTTCATAGTAAATGCAGAAAAGTCTGTCATGGTCCCCACTCAGAATCTAGAATTCTTGGGTTTTCAGGTAGATACTCTATTATCCCAATTGGTTCTCCCACAGAAGAAAGTGACAAAGGTAAGGAAGGAGATAAGAGCAGTTTTGTTAAAAGAGGAGATCATCTTAAGAGACCTTGCAAGAGTTTTGTGGCTACTGTCATCGTCCACTCAGACCATCTCCCCGGGTCCTTTACATTACAGGGGCCTTCAGAGACTAAAAGCTTTGGGGCTGAGAAAATGCTTGTGGTATGAGGATTCTCTTCCCTTATCAGTTATCATTGGATGCTGAAGAGGATCTGGAGTGGTGGTTGAAGAACCTAGAGGCTTGGAATGACAAGGCCATCTTTGGGAATGTTCCCAACCCGATGCTGGATTCGGATGCCAGCAATTCAGGTTGGGGAGCTCGTTTGAACAGCTTAGAAACAAATGGAAGATGGTCCAGGGAGAAACAGTTACTTCATATAAATTGTTTAGAAATGTTGGCAGAGCTAAATGCTTTGATGAGCTTCATAGAGCTGTTGACAAACACTGTAACATTGATTCATTTGGACAATTTTACAACTGCCTGATGTATACATAGCCTGGGTAGTTCAGAGTCAAAGGCTCTGGCAAACCTGGTGAAACAAATTTGGTATTTTTGTAGGGATCACAGGATTGTGTAGAGAGCAGAAATTATTCCAGGCCTTCAGATTGTGAGGGCGAATTGGAATTCCATGTACCTCCGGTACTTCAGCGATTGGAGATTGAATCCAGAGAATTTTAGTCTGATTCAGGGGCTATGTGGTCCAGTTAAAATAGACTTGTTTGTGAGCAGGCTGACTTACCAGGTACATAGGTATTTCAGTTTAGGCCGGATCTGGAGGCAATGACACTAGATGCCTTTTTGCAGGATTGGGGAAAAAAGAGTGGTTATGTCTTTCCCCCCTTCTCCATGATCCAGAGAGTATTGATGAAAGTAAGGTTGGAATGTTGCAGCATTATTCTGGTGACTCCCTTCTGGAGGTCACAAGTTTAGTTCCCAGGGGTGTTGAAGCTCGCTGTAGTAATGCCCCGGCTGGTTCTGGTATCTTTGGGTCGTCCGATGGATTCGGAAGGAGAAGAAAATCCTTTGGTTCTTGAAGAAAAAATTAACCATCTTGTTTGAACGATTGTAGGGGTACTAGCAGATATTCAGGCCTTTTAGCAAAAGCTAAAGATCTATTGGATGAATCTTGGACCCCGGGAACTAAGAAGAGATACAAAGGTGTTTGGAAGAAGTGGTTCGTTGGGTGCATGAAGAGGGATTTAGATCCCGAGAGAGCTTCTGTAACCGAGGTAGCTAATTACTTAGCGGATTTGTACAATTCAGGGCTCACTTATAGGATTATTAACTGTTACTTATCTGCTATTTCTGCTGGTCAATCATTAGTTAATAATTTTGCGATTAGGAGTGATCCTTTATTTAGAAGGGTAATAAAGGGCGTAAGATTGAAGAGTCCTCCTAAGGTTCGCTATGAGTGTCTTTGGGACGTCAGTTTAATTTTCAAGTTTTTTTACTTCATGGCCAGGTAATACCTATATTTTTCTTAGACAAATCGCCTTGAAAGTAGCTACTTTGTTTTGCTTGATTTCATTTAGAAGGGTTTCTGATGTTAAGGCATTCGAAGTCTCACATAGATTCTATTCACCTGCAGGGGTAGAATTTGACATTTGGAAAAGGACAAACACTATGTCTGATTGGATCTTTTACCCATATTTTAATGAATGTGAACAGCTATGTGTGGTAAATTGTATGAGAGCATTTGAGAGCAAGATTTTGGTGTATAGAGCACATGGTGAAGAGCAACTGTTATTGTCTTATGTTAAACCTTATAAAGCAGTCTCTACAACTACGTTAGCTAGATGGGTGCGTGCAGCTATGAGTGAGGCAGCTGTGACTCTTTCCAGATATGGGGCCCGCTCTTCCAGAGGCACCATGGCTAGTAAGGTTTTCTGGGCAGGTGGTTCGTTACCAGAGATTTTGAAAGCAGCAGAATTGTCGAATGCCAATACTTTTGCAAAGTTTTCTTTAAAGCCTGTAGACCATGTAAGTTCTGTGGCGCTGGATGACTTTAAACATGCATAATGGTAGCCTCTGGTCTTATAATGAAATGGCAATCCTCTTATTAACATGCAAAGAGAATCTTGATTTCATTAAAGACAACAGAGGCTGACATTATCCCACCTTCCTCACCCTATGAGGAGAAGGAGGAAGAGTAGAAGTAAAAATAAAAATAAAAAAAAAGAAAAGGGAAGAGTATGCAGTTGATTATCAGATTTTGTTTGATGTTTATGCATCGTGTTTGTAGATTAATTTGGAGTTTTTTTATTTCTAGTACTCATTATAAGTATTGGCGGAAGAAGAAGATGTTACCCTGTTTTGTTGCTGCCTAAAAGAGGATGATGACTGCATGCACTGGTTATTTATATGCTCTGGACATTCTATTGCTTTATGATGTGTTTCTCTTCTGGTAGCGCTAGGACGCCTGAGGGTAGCTACCGCGCTTAATAAATGGTCTTTTCATTTCATTCATTTCTTCTTTAAAGGGCTGCATGTTGGGGTAGCAATAAAAGGCTATTGCATAATGTTAGCTTCCGTTGTCTTTAATGAAGTCAAGATTCTCTTTGCATGTTAATTGAAGAATCGCCATTCTATGTGAGGTCATGAAACAAGCAATTGCAATAGTCCAGAAATAGTCCAGGTGAAACAAGCGATAAATTTTATAGAAACTTAATCTGAGAACTCAAAGTTGCCAATCAAAGTACACACCTAGGTTTTTGGCTGGAGGAAAAGGGTCCTAAACTAGCTCAGGGGCTCACGATCTCGAAGTCCGGATAGAGAGAGTGCTTCCAAAAACCAGAACCTCGATCTCCCCCGCATTTAGTTTTAGTGCATCGGGTGACATGCAAGACGCCAATGATGACATATGGGCCTGGAAAGGACAAGCAATCGAGTGAAAGTCACCCATGAAGGAAATGATAGTGTCATCAGCATCAGACATATGCTATCCCACAAAAGAGCAAATGAGTTTAACTAATGGAGCCACAAAAAGGTTGAACAGAGAGGGGTTCTGGGAAAAGCCCTGCTGGACAGCACACTTAAGGGCTAACAAGATGAACTGAAAGGAGTTAGCCCTGTTAAAGAGAAAAGAAGAAATCTAGTCAATGGCAGCGCCTTGTAAACCAGGTTTATTGAGCTACGGGACGAGTTAAGTTTGTGAGACAGCTCGAAGGCAGTGCTAAGTTCTCAACAGATAAATGCCGCCTTACCACCTTCGTGCACTGTGGCACAAATATCTTCAATGTCAGAAAGCAAGGAATACTTCGTATTGTAGCGTTGATGGAATTCAGGTTGGTAAGGGTTGAGAAGTATAGCAGATTCAATTAAAATGGAGATTTGTCCATTGAACGATTTTTCTAGGATTATAGCAGGAAACGGAGGAAGCAAGTTTTCTAAAAGAAGATGGATTAGCCATAGTTTTTTTTAAAAGTAAGGGGATGATTAATGCTTGTTTCCAGTCATAAGGGACAGTAGAAGAGGTCAGGGATATATTGCACAGAGACGTGATCAGAGAGGTGACTTCACAAGTAGCTCTCTGTAGAATATATTAGGGCAAGGCTTGAAAGGTGAACTGAATTTAGCACTGAAAAGTTACTGATTCATGCTGTTGATAGATAAATGATCAAAGTGAGGAAGAAGATGAGACAGAAGTGGAGAGTACTGATCCTGCCATAGTGGAAAGATCTATAAAGAATGCAGGAATGGTCTACATTTTTTCATAAAAAGAATGCTGAGAATGTTACATAAGTCACTAGCCCATTCAGCAAGAGCATATACATTTTACTGAACTAAGTAAGACTTAAGGAAAATACATTGCACTACATTTCAATTTCCCTATCGCGAGGTCTCTCCTCCATCATTCTGGCATAGGTTGAAGAAGGGCTATCATATTCCAAAATGGCTCACAATGTGACAGGAGTTTTTTCTCCGATGTGGGCTTCCCTACCATGAAGAGAGCAATTATGAAGGGAAAAAACCAAGACATAATTGAATTGCCACTGCCATAAGTGATTAATGGCATGCATCATCATACTTAAAGTATATTACCAGTAACCACAATACAATTTACTCACTCATGTTACAAAGTTTAGTTTGTCAGGGATCCTTGAATTGACATTTTTGGCAAGAGACCCATGATGACTGTGCAGCTGGCCGAGCACCATTTCTGGTGTTTTCTACATGGCCCACAGTTGTGGATCCAATAAAGGCTCCATTAATAGGAAGCCCATCTATATCTACCCTCACAACATGGCAGTGAAACGTAACATGGAAAGAAGTGACTTTCATCAGTTTTTGATTCTTTATCACCCTCTTCTAAATCAGCTGCATTGTTCTTGTAGACTCAGCTGATATAGAGACAAAGCTGTGCTAAATTTCTAAGTTGCTCACTTTCAATTTAGTCTATTTTGTTTAACTTTGCTAGTGTCGCTCCGGGCAGCTGATAAGGTGTAACAACTGCAATTATTGCAGCCCTTTGAGCACAGGGAAACAGTACAGCTGCTGTGAGGTATTGCACAGGTTAGTGGGTAAATTGGCAACACTTAGCAACTGCTTCCCATCCCCACTGCCAAGCCTTCTTGACACAATTCTACAGCCACAATATTAATCACATTCCAACCTTTACCCCACCCATGCATGAGCCTAATTCCTGGGTGCCACCATGCTTTTGCAAGAGAAACACAATAATCCAATATCCCTTCACACCCACGTCTCCTTTACTCATCCCTGGCACATCTCAACTAGTTACTGCATTGATGGCTGCAGTGAGCCACAATTTCATGCTCCGATATGTGCCCGCAAACAAGACATCCTGGAGCAGGTAAAGGTGGGTCAGATGCTTTGCACATGACTTTGACAAAGTTAGATTTTAACCGAGCTTCGCAAAGGGTGAAATTTCCAGACTTTGCATGTGAAGTATGTACTTTGTCCAGCCCTAGTAAAGATAGGCAGGAAAATGCCAGTGTATGAGGTTGATTGCTCATGAAAATCATATATATATATATTGTAATATGTATATATATATATATATATATATAAATATATATTACCAACAGGCGGTCACCAGCAGGTAGTTATAATTAGGACCTCGTTTCCATAGGAAAAGCATTTTTTAATTTGCCAATATCTTTGGCGTCGTTTGACGAATCTTCGCAAAATCTTCAAAACTAATACGCCACTCACTTCAGCTGCTGTGTTGAAAATTTCGGGGTGATCCATCAAGCAGGGGCGAAGAAAAAGGTGGGGTCCCAAAACGCTTTTTCTCCATGTTAATTTCCATAGGAAACTTTAGACACGGCTACAGCTGGAACTGCTGATAGGAATTACACCAAATTTGGCAGGAAGGTAGCCTTTGGTTCAGAAAGCACTCTTTTTGTTAAATGGTGTAAATCTGTTCAGTAGTTCCTGAGCCCTTTAAAGAACAGTAACACATCATAAAGCCTTATAAATATCCAGAGCACGCAGTCATCATCCTCTTTTCATTGGTTGTTCCACTACAGGTAAGTGCTTCTAAGATATTGCACTGCCTTTTGTTTTAGTGCTGATGTCATTGTTATGCTTCTAATTTTGGTGTGAATTTGTTTGGCTATTACTGTGTTCATTTGTGAACTTGTGCTCCTTTTGGTTACTTATTAATTTAATGGTTAGCCCTTCCAATTTACAGTGGCAAGGTAAGTTGGTATCTTTTGAGTAAAACAATTTTTCTTTGTTTTAAAAAAATAAAACTTGCTTGCCTGTTTTCCATTTCGACCGGCTTCCCGCCCTCATTCAGATCTTGTTGGGGATTTGAAAAGGTCTTTCCACCTTTGTTTTGTTTTTACAGCCTGAACCGAAGCGTCAGCTCCTCTCTCTCCATTCGTTTCAGATGCAATGTTGCTTTGTGGTCTGGGGGCAGAGGGCGCAATTGCAGATGCTGCAGCTCTGCAATCGCGCGCCTCTCATTAAAGGTGAAAGAGGACTGCGAGTCATTCATTAATTTTGGGTTTTGGTTGCCTAACAATGCCGCATCATGAGAGTGCATTGCCAGGCAGCCTTTTCGGCGCTTGAAAGCAGCCGCTTTTAGCGTGCTCGTGAACAGCATCGCTTAGCAACATATATTTTGTATCTGTGAATGGGCACTTTTAACAGTCTTGCTCCTCACATCCAGGAAAATCCCATTTCTTGCAGGTACTACTAGGTCATTTGTGGGGATAGTCTGTTTTTTGACTACCCTTTGGCCTGATTTGAAATCTTTAATCCAGGGAAACCTCTGTGGTTAATTGATTGATTGATAGTTAAATTTAAACTGACTGGATTCTGCTTTACCAAGCAAAGTTATGTTGGCTCCTGCCCTTAGGGGTACATCTTTATCCTTTGTTTCCCCCTTAAGCCTGCTTGTTATTTTTGCTATGGAGCATACCAACCCCCAGGTTTTTCCTGTGGGGGAAACAGCCTTTACAACGGAAGAGTTACAACGCATGCCATTACAACTCATGTCATTACAACGCGAAAGGCTTGTTGCAGGAGGGGGTAGAAGGTGTTGGAGTTAACTCCAACACCTTCCCTACTGTTGCACACACTGGAGTTGGAATAGTAACCGCTTAACCGCGGCGGCAATTCCGCCGCGGTGCGGCGGTTTAGCGGAGTGGGCGGGGCCGCGTCGGCCAACGGACGTTCGCAGCACTACAGAGGTAGTGCTCGCGACGGCCGTTGGCCGACAGACGCACGCAACGGGGTAAATTATACTATTCCAACTTCCAGCGCACCCCGACAGCAAGTCGGGGTAAAGGTATGCGTTGTAACGGCATGCGTTGTGATGGCATGCATTGTAACATCATACAACCCTCCTGTGGTTGATCTGGTGGGAGATTCTTTAAAGACATTTTTGGAGGTGGAACTTAGGTCCTCAGTGAGAGAGGCGGTGGATGCTGAGCTTGTCAAGAGGAAGAGGGACACCTTTTCAGAGGAGAATTATTTTTCCTTCCCAGATGGGGACTCTCCATCTACCTCTAATGCCCAAAAAGGGGGTAAGGCTTTTCATAAGAGGAAGCATATTGAGAAGGCGCAAAGCCACACCTATGGTGCAGGTAGCCTGTGTGCTACAATAGAGAATAGTGCTCACAGCAGCACAAGAAGAAGAGGCCACCTTGACGAGGTGCAGAGAAAGGTTTCCCATGGAGGCATGCTTGGAAAGAGTGACCTTGATGGCACAAAGGTGGTGCGGGACAGTTGATATTCCTCTGTGGAACAGGAAAATCTAGATTATGATGATATGGAATGGGACAAACTTGTTTTTGAGCCACAGGAAAGCTCTGATCTTTTGGAGAGTTTAGATGATGATTTGGAACATGCTTCTACCTCTGCTGAGGTAAAGAACCCCTTTGGGGGAGAAATGTGTAATCCTACAATGATAAAACATTAGCGAAGCGCATAATCGTGGCCAATGGACCATTTTACTAAGTTTCTAAAGCTTTGGGTCAGGAAGTCCTTGGATAAAGAGACCCGTAATTTGCTTTAGGCTGAGAGCCCTAGACCTTCTACTGGTGACAACATATGTACTACTCCTAACCTGGACCCTGAGTTCATAACAGCTTTTGTTTAAGTTTGGAAAGGATCCCAGGGAAAGGGATCGAGCAGTGCTTGAAACAATGTCAAAACAAAGTTCTTGATATGCTGGGGCCTCTCACGAGCATTCTTGACATGGCCAAAGAGGCCAGGAGAAACAATGTCAGGTTAATGTAGACCTGTTGAGAGGTTGTGCACAACGTGCCATTTGTATGCGGGGAACCGCCAATGCGGGTCTAATCACAGAGAGGAGAAAAGAATTCCTAATGAGGATGAATCCCAAGCTGGCCGATTCGTCCACTAGAGAGGACATGGGAGATCCCAAAGACCTACTTTTTGATGAGAGGTTTGTTAAGTTCCTAGGTAAATATGTTTCAACCTTTACTGCCTTCAGTAAGGCAGAAAGCAATGTGCAAAGAGTCTTCGGCTCAAGGCCTGTTTTTGGACAGGTTGACAGGAGGGGACTGGCTCTCAGCCGAGGGTCACTCAGGTCCCAATATTATACCCAGGATGCCAGAAACTATGGAACTTGGAGTAGGGGTTACCACTCCAACACAAGAGAAATTCAAAATCCCCTGGTGGAAGATCGAGGCCTCAGGGCACTGGATCCTAAGATGAGCTCTATTGGTTCTTCCCAGGTAAAAGTGGGGGGAAGGTTGAAGTTTTTCATCCACAATTGGGAGAGAATTACAGAAGATGGTATGGTTAGTAAATTACTTGGACTACATTTTGCGCATATCCCAGGACAGGCAAGAGCTTCTAAAACAATTGGATTGGGTTTCATAGTAAATGCAGAAAAGTCTGTTATGGTCCCCACTCAGAATCTAGAATTCTTGGGTTTTCAGGTAGATACTCTATTATCCCAATTGGTTCTCCCACAGAAGAAAGTGACAAAGGTAAGGAAGGAGATAAGAGCAGTTTTGTTAAAAGAGGAGATCATCTTAAGAGACGTTGCAAGAGTTTTGTGGCTACTGTCATCGTCCACTCAGACCATCTCCCCGGGTCCTTTACATTACAGGGGCCTTCAGAGACTAAAAGCTTTGGGGCTGAGAAAATGCTTGTGGTATGAGGACTCTCTTCCCTTATCAGTGGATGCTCAAGAGGATCTGGAGTGGTGGTTGAAGAACCTTGTGGCTTGGAATGACAAGGCCATCTTTGGGAATGTTCCCAACCCGATGCTGGATTCGGATGCCAGCAATTCAGGTTGGGGAGCTCGTTTTAACAGCTTAGAAACAAATGGAAGATGGTCCAGGGAGGAACAGTTACTTCATATAAATTGTTTAGAAATGTTGGCAGAGCTAAATGCTTTGATAAGCTTCAAAGAGCTGTTGACAAACACTGTAACATTGATTCATTTGGACAATTTTACAACCGCCTGATGTATACATAGCCTGGGTAGTTCAGAGTCAAAGGCTCTGGCAAACCTGGTGAAACAAATTTGGTATTTTTGTAGGGATCACAGGATTGTGTTGAGAGCAGAAATTATTCCAGGCCTTCAGATTGTGAGGGCGAATTGGAATTCCATGTACCTCCGGTACTTCAGCGATTGGAAATTGAATCCAGAGAATTTTAGTCTGATTCAGGGGCTATGTGGTCCCGTTAAAATAGACTTGTTTGTGAGCAGGCTGACTTACCAGGTACATAGGTATTTCAGTTGGAGGCCGGATCTGGAGGCAATGACACTAGATGCCTTTTTGCAGGTGGGGGAAAAAAGAGTGGTTATATCTTTTCCCCCTTCTCCATGATCCAGAGAGTATTGATGAAAGTAAGGTTGGAAGGTTGCAGCATTATTCTGGTGACTCCCTTTTGGAGGTCACGAGTTTAGTTCCCAGGGGTGATGAAGCTCACTGTAGCTATGCCCCGGCTGGTTCTGGTATCTTTGGGTCGGCTGATGGATTCGGAAGGAGAAGAACATCCTTTGGTTCTTGAAGAAAAAATTAACCATCTTGTTTGAACGATTGTAGGGGTACTAGCAGATATTCAGGCCTTTCAGCAAAAGCTAAAGATCTATTGGATGAATATTGGACCCCGGGAACTAAGAAGAGATACAAAGGTGTTTGGAAGAAGTGGTTAGTTGGGTGCATGAAGAGGGATTTAGATCCCGAGGGAGCTTCTGTAACCGAGGTAGCTAATTACTTAGCGGATTTCTACAATTCAGGGCTCACTTATAGGATTATTAACTGTTACTTATCTGCTATTTCTGCTGGTCAGGCATTAGTTAATAATTTTGCGATTAGGAGTGATCCTTTGATTAGAAGGGTAATAAAGGGCGTAAGATTGAAGAGTCCTCCTAAGGTTCGCTATGAGTGTCTTTGGGACGTCAGTTTAATTTTCACGTTTTTTTACTTCATGGCCAGGTAATACCTATATTTTTCTTAGACAAATCGCCTTGAAAGTAGCTACTTTGCTTTGCTTGATTTCATTTAGAAGGGTTTCTGATGTTAAGGCATTGGAAGTCTCACATAGATTCTATTCACCTGCAGGGGTAGACTTTGACATTTGGAAAAGGACAAACACTATGTCTGATTGGATCTTTTACCCATATTTTAATGAATGTGAACAGCTATGTGTGGTAAATTGTATGAGAGCATATGAGAGCAAGATTTTGGAGTATAGAGCACATGATGAAGAGCAACTGTTATTGTCTTATGTTAAACCTTATAAAGCAGTCTCTACAACTACGTTAGCTAGATGGGTGCGTGCAACTATGAGTGAGGCAGCTGTGACTCTTTCCAGATATGGGGCCCGCTCTTCCAGAGGCACCATGGCTAGTAAGGTTTTCTGGGCAGGCGGTTCGTTACCAGAGATTTTGAAAGCAGCAGAATTGTCGAATGCCAATACTTTTGCAAAGTTTTCTTTAAACCCTGTAGACCATGTAAGTTCTGTGGCGCTGGATGACTTTAAACATGCATAATGGTAGCCTCTGGTCTTGTAATGAAATGGCAATCCTCTTATTAACATGCAAAGAGAATCTTGATTTCATTAAAGACAACAGAGGCTGACATTATCCCACCTTCCTCACCCTATGAGGAGAAGGAGGAAGAGTAGAAGTAAGAATAAAAAGAAAAAAAAAGAAAAGGGAAGGGAAGAGTATGCAGTTGATTATCAGATTTTGTTTGATGTTTATGCATCGTGTTTGTAGATTAATTTGGAGTTTTTTTATTTCTAGTACTCATTATAAGGATTGGCGGAAGAAGAAGATATTATCCTGTTTTGTTGCTGCCTAAAAGAGGATGATGACTGCATGCACTGGTTATTTATGTGCTCTGGACATTCTATTGCTTTATGATGTGTTTCTCTTCTTTAAAGGGCTGCATGTTGGGGTAGCAATAAAAGGCTATTGCATAATGTTAGCTTCCGTTGTCTTTAATGAAGTCAAGATTCTCTTTGCATGTTAATTGAAGAATCGCCATTCTATGGGAGGTCATGAAACAAGCAATTGCAATAGTCCAGAAATAGTCCAGGTGAAACAAGCGATAAATATTATAGAAACTTAATCTGAGAACTCAAAGTTGCCAATCAAAGTACACACCTAGGTTTTTGGCTGGAGGAATAGGGTCCTAAACTAGCTCAGGGGCTCACGATCTCGAAGTCTGGATAGAGAGAGAGCTTCCAAAAACAAGAACCTCGATCTCCTCCCGCATTGAGTTTTAGTGCATCGGGTGACATTCAAGACGCCAATGATGACATATGGGCCTGGAAAGGACAAGCAATCGAGTGAAAGTCACCCATGAAGGAAATGATAGTGTCATCAGCATCAGACATACGCTAGCCCACAAAAGAGCAAATGAGTTTAACTAATGGAGCCACATAAAGGTTGAACAGAGAGGGGTTCTGGGAAAAGCCCTGCTGGACAGCACACTTAAGGGCTAACAAGATGAACTGAAAGGAGTTAGCCCTGTTAAAGAGAAAAGAAGAAATCTAGTCAATGGCAGCGCCTTGTAAACCAGGTTTACTGAGCTACGGGACGAGTTAAGTTTGTGAGACAGCTCGAAGGCAGTGCTAAGTTCTCAACAGATGAATGCCGCCTTACCACCTTCATTCAGTGCGGCACAAATATCTTCAATGTCAGAAAGCAAGGAATACTTCGTATTGTAGCGTGGATGGAATTCAGGTTGGTAAGGGTTGAGAAGTATAGCAGATTCAATTAAAATGGAGCTTTGTCCATTGAACGATTTTTCTAGGATTATAGCAGGAAACGGAGGAAGCAAGTTTTCTAAAAGAAGAAGGATTAGCCATAGTTTTTTTTTAAAGTAAGGGGATGATTAATGTTTGTTTCCAGTCATAAGGGACAGTAGAAGAGGCCAGGGATATATTGCACAGAGACGTGATCAGAGAGGTGACTTCACAAGTAGCTCTCTGTAGAATATATTAGGGCAAGGCTTGAAAGGTGAACTGAATTTAGCACTGAAAAGTTACTGATTCATGCTGTTGATAAATAAATGATCAAAGTGAGGAAGAAGATGAGACAGAAGTGGAGAGTACTGATCCTGCCATAGTGGAAAGATCTATAAAGAATGCAGGAATGGTCTACATTTTTTCGTAAAAAGAATGCTGAGAATGTTACATAAGGCACTAGCCCATTCAGCAAGAGCATATACATTTTACTGAACTAAGTAAGACTTAAGGAAAATACATTGCACTACATTTCAATTTCCCTATCGCGAGGTCTCTCCTCCATCATTCTGGCATAGGTTGAAGAAGGGCTATCATATTCCAAAATGGATTACAATGTGACAGGAGTTTTTTCTCCGATGTGGGCTTCCCTACCATGAAGAGAGCAATCATGAAGGGAAAAAACCAAGACATAATTGAATTGCCACTGCCATAAGTGATTAATGGCATGCACCATCATACTTTAAGTATATTACCAGTAACCACAATACAATTTACTCACTCATGTTACAAAGTTTAGTTTGTCAGGGATCCTTGAATTGACATTTTTGGCAAGAGACCCATGATGACTGTGCAGCTGGCCTAGCACCATTTCTGGTGTTTTCTACATGGCCCACAGTTGTGGATCCAATAAAGGCTCCATTAATAGGAAGCCCATCTATATCTACCCTCACAACATGGCAGTGAAACGTAACATGGAAAGAAGTGACTTTCATCAGTTTTTGATTCTTTATCACTCTCTTCTAAATCAGCTGCATTGTTCTTGTAGTCTCAGCTGATGTAGAGACAAAGCTGTGCTAAATTTCTAAGTTGCTCACTTACAATTTAGTCTATTTTTTTAACTTTGCTAGTGTCGCACCGCGCAGCTGATAAGGTGTAACAACTGCAATTATTGCAGCCCTTTGAGTACAGGGAAACCAGTACAGCTGCTGTGAGGTGTTGCACAGGTTAGTGGGTAAATTGGCAACACTTAGCAACTGCTTCCCATCCCCACTGCCAAGCCTTCTTCCCACAATCCTACAGCCACAATATTAATCACATTCCAACCTTTACCCCACCCATGCATGAGCCTAATTCCTGGGTACCACCATGCTTTTGCAAGAGAAACACAATAATCAAATATCCCTTCACACCCACATGTCTCCTTTACTCATCCCTGGCACATCTCAACTAGTTACTGCATTGATGGTTGCACTGAGCCACAATTTCATGCTCCGATATGTGCCGCAAACAAGACAGGAGCAGGAAAAGGTGGGTCAGATGCTTTGCACATGAGTTTGACAAAGTTAGATTTTAACCGAGCTTCGCAAAGGTTGAAATTTCCAGACTTTGCAAGTGAAGTATGTACTTTGTCCAGCCCTAGTAAAGATAGGCAGGAACATGCCAGTGTATGAGGTTGATTGCTCATGAAAATCATATATATATATTGTAGTAGTATATATATATATAATTATATATATATATATATCACCAACAGGCGGTCACCAGTAGGTAGTTATAATTGGGACCTCGTTTCCATAGGAAAAGCATTTTTTTATTTGCCAATATCTTTGGCGTCGTTTGACGAATCTTAGCAAAATCTTCAAAACTAATACGCCACTCACTTCAGCTGCTGTGTTGAAAATTTCGGGGTGATCCATCAAGCAGGGGCGAAGAAAAAGGTGGGGTCCCAAAACGCTTTTTCTCCATGTTAATTTCCATAGGAAACTTTAGACACGGCTACAGCCGGAACTGCTGATCGGAATTACACCAAATTTGGCAGGAAGGTAGCCTTTGGTTCAGAAAGCACTCTTTTTGTTAAATGGTGTAAATCCGTTCAGTAGTTCCTGAGAAATTTAAAGATTTCTCAGATATACAACTGTGGCCGCAGTGGATCCGCGAACCCTCCCAATCTTGTGCCTGAGGTCTGATTGGCTGCCAACACTACAAACCAGGAAGTGTTGGCAGCCATCTTGTGACTCGGTTGAACCAAGTCACAAGAAACAATTTGAAAAAATAAGAAACGGATGCAGCGTAAAAGCACCCTGACCCAATAGGCCTTTTCAGAGGGTCCTACAGGGAACCTTAGGACCAAAAAAAAGCATTTTAAAGAAATTTTCAGCGGGATTCGCGGTGAATCTATGAATATGTCTGAAAAAAAAAAAAAAAAGTGCAGGCTCCCGCTCCTCGTTTCGTTTAAGCCCCCGGGTGGGCCAGGTCCTGGGGGCATTAGAGATAAAGATGCGGGGTTCCGCGCAGGCCCCCACATTCCCGGGGATGTGGCTGCGGGGGCCCACAGCCACCTCCCTGGGGTAGCAGTTTGAAGTGTGGGGGAGCCATGCAGCCCCCCTGCAGCCCCAGGGACTGCCACCTCCCTGGGGCTATTCTTAATAATAATGCGTGGGGGGCTCCAGCCCCTCCACGCAGCCCTGGGGACTGCCACCTCCTGGGGCTAATTTTAGGAAATGCGGGGGGCACATGGCTCCCTGCAGCCCTGGGGACCGCCGCCTCCCCAGGGCTATATTTAAAATAATGAGTGGGGGGCTACAGCCCCCCCACGCAGCCCTGGGGACCACCACCTCCCCAGGGCTATTTTAAAGATGGGAGGGAGGCCGCGCACCCTCCTCCTGGAGCCGTAAATGGCCCTGGGACCTACCAACATCCAGGGCCGGCTCCAGCAATGTCCCGTAGTGCCCACCCACAGGACATTGCAGTTTGTTATAGGGTGCTCCCACCATCTCATAGCAAACAGTTTGCTTGCTTTGAACGAGCACACTTTGCTTTTTACCCTCAGGGAGCTGCATCTTAGCAGGCTCCTCCCGCGGTCCCAAAAGAGATGGCCATGCCCTGGGGGATGGGGTACCCAGCTGAATTCAGCCTGGGGAGGGGGACCGCATGGCACCCCTCCCTTAAAATAAAATTCAGGCCCTCCGCCCCTTTATATTTAAAACAATAAATATACAATAAATATAGGCCTAGCCCTTTAAATTTAAAACAATAAAGAACAGCCTATAGCCCCGGGGGATGGGGTCCCCGGGGCCGAAGTCGGCATCGGAGGGGGGTCGCGCGGCCCCCTTCCCTTTTTATTTTATTAAAAGCAAAACAAATGGGTAAGGCCCTGGGGGATGGGGTCCCCGGAGCCCAAAAGGGTCAAAAGAAGGGGGCCACAAAGCCCCCCCTCCTAAAATAAAAACGAAGCATGCAACTCGCCGGAGGCCCTGCCGCCTTTCTTTACTACTCTGCAAAGGTGCCTCCTGGTGAGCTGTTGGTTGGGGAATGAAGTCCCAGCGCTGCTCAGGGTCCTTAGGGGCCAACTAGCCCACCTGTTACCTCCAGTAAGCCCCACACAGTGGGATTGCTGAGAGGTGGTTGGAGGCCTCGCTCCTTTTACACCACTCTGCAATCGCGCCACTTGGCGCACTTCAAGGCTCTTCAATATTTGCCCTATGGATGAGAAAACACATGAATGGTCTTGGCTGCCGTAATCCTTAGACCCAAGCAGGTCCTGATGAACACCAAGTCTCAGCCGAGCGAGACCTCATTAAAATCTGATCTTGGAATGCATGTGGACCTGGCAAAATCCCCCTAGCCAGAGACACAATGGACTATCTTCAAAACTTTGATATCATATTACTATAGGAAACATGCAGCCTAAAACCAACACCAGTAATAGTGCACATTGAACATCACATCCCCGCAGTGAAGACATCATGTTAAGGGCCCGAAACGGGGGGACTTTCCACCTTCATTTCAACGAAAAACAAATGGTCACATGAAAACATAGATCTAGGGGCTGCGTGGCTACAGGCTACCAAAGTAGTAACCAAAGATCAGCACGAACATCAGAAAGTGTTCTTCCTTCTAAATCTAAAAATCCATCCATGCAAAGTAAACAAGGCTGAGTTGGCCGCAACCCTGGTAGCACTGATAAAGACCCTCCAAAAGTATATAGAAATTTGCATTTTATAGTCACTGGAGATTTCTTTATCAGACTTCTTCAATATATATGAAAATGACTAATTCCTGCCGCCTAAGCCATTCTTATTGCTTTGTAGGCCTTAAATAGTTAGGCTTGTAGGAGTGTGAGGGTTATTAGATATGTTGGTACTGTCACTGGCAGGGGCAATGGTTTGTTCAATGGGTTGCGCATGCAGCAGTGGCCTCCTGACAAGGGCCCTGGCACATATTGTTTTTACAAATTAAGCCCTGTGTCTACAAACTAAAGAAACTTAAATGGAGAGGCTCAGATACAGAGCAAATTATGGCTCTCTTTCAGATCCTCAGAGATAACATCCAGGGCAAATACAAAGAAGCAGGATACCACACATGGGAGAATCTAATAAGCCACCTACTTACTGAATTCCCAACCCGCCCAATTATTAATTACAACCACCAAGATTAATTGGGCTCCCTACATCCTGAAACACAGTACTGGTATACAAAGCAGATGCGTGAAATAAAAAAACAAATCAACAGCGTAGTAAGAATACACTTTCATAACGCAAAATTAGGCATAGTGCTTGACAAAACACCACTCTGGCAGCTATGGAATACCTACAACTAAGAATGCTGGCAAGCAAAAATAATCTACAGTAAGGTATATGGATCAAGCTCTTACAGTCTAGTAAATAACCCAACAGCAAACAATTTTGGGATGCAATAAACAGGCTGGTCTTGGGTCAAGCCTGTCACCAGAATGCAGGAATTTCCAAGAAAGTTTGGGTGAACCTCATTCACAGCATGTACTCATCCCCAGCTTGTTCAAACATTAGCAGGAATTGTTTGAACAAAACAAAAATAGGAATATTGGTGGTTGACTCTGCTGGGGGACAGCAGAATTTCTGACAGAGCCCATTAGATTCCAGTAACCACCATCAACACATAGAAGACCCAAACTCTGATGCCTCCTACAGAACTCTATCAACTCTACAAAACTTTAGCACACACACTGACCATTAAGAACCACTAACAGATGCTAAGTGATTGGGGAGGATACTAAAGAAACTGAAGTCTGAGGGTGCTCTGTGCCCCAATGGTGTTGCAAATGCACTCTTCAAGCAAGATGTCCTCTTCTGGGACACTTATCTAATATCTCTCTTCAATAGAATCTACAGTTCCAATATAATTTTGCCTTCATGGAGAGGGGACGTGCTCAACCCGATATAAGAGTGGAAGTCAAACATTCCCTTCGAACTACAGGCAAATAACCCTAACAGACACCAAAGCCAAATTATACGCCTCCTGTCTCCTTCAAAAACTCCAAGAGTGAGCAAATGAAAGACAACTAATCCTAAAAATTCAAACGCGGTTCAGGTCAGTTATGGGAACAGTTACAAGTCTGTCAGCACTTACCATCCTGGCAGAGAAGGCAATACAACAAAGGAGCCGTTTATTCACATGCTTTGCTGACCTCAAATTCACCTTCGACAGAGTTCACTGTGCCCGATTCAAGGCACAACTGGTAGATTGGGGTCTTCCCGAAACATTGCTAAATTCAATCATCGCCCTGTACAATGACACCTGGGCCCAGGTAAAAATTGGCAATGGCAGTAGAGTCACCTCTATATGATTCCAACTAAAAATGGCCCCTGCCTATTCAACCTATACTTAGTCAATCTTGATCGACATCTGGCACAAGATGAGGGACAACCTCCCAAATCGACATCTGACAAAATTGGTCACTTGTAATACACCAACGATATAGTCATCTTAAGTCAGACACCTGTCGGGCTACAAAGGCTAATAAATACACTAGTTGGCTACATCGAGCAGCAAAGTCTTGAGCTGAAGGGAGCGTAGCCAACCACCAAAGACAGCGGACTTTTCTTTTTAAAGCTGCGACCGGGCGCCAGAATATCCGAAAAATACACTGCTAACCCATTGATGTGTTACCCTGCAATATTCCTTGAAGGTGAGGAGCCCTAGCTGAGCCTGCGGACTCCTCAACCGAGTGATTTGGCCATTCCCATGCAGCACCTACTCGCCCTAAACTGGTTTCAATGCCTGGTATTGCCTATTTCACTGGGTCAGTGTGTCGGCCCGGCGATCACCCTGACTGTAAAAGCGGATCGGCATGACCACTGCACACCTATGTTGATGAGCTCCAAGCCTTTCCACAGTGCTTTACCCTCTGACCTGAGACACAGCTGGAGCCAGTGCTTGGCATGCCCCCGTGATCGGCAGGGTTGGAGTCGGCCGATACAGCAGCCTGGGGGCTTGTGCTTAAAGGGCGAGGCTCCAGCGGAGGAGCGTGGGGGTGCAGCTGGCAAAGCAGCTGTTGGCAGTGTCACTGCCCAAGGCCCTGCGTTGCCTCTGAGTTGCAGACTACCCAGCAGTGGTGAGTGTATGCTCTGAGGCTGTGACCCCCGGGCGCGCCATCCGCAACGATACTCCTAATCAGTCACAGCAGCTGTGATTCCTCCCCACACTACACTGTATAGTACAGTTGTTCCCTGGTACTGCATGCAAAGGATTGGGCCTCATTAAACACATGCCATTGCCACCAACGAAACGAGGCAATGTGCCCCTTGTATCGAACATTGGACACATAATTGAAGGAGGCAGTTATAACGAGTAGATTACTTGGGGCCCCCGGCACATCCAAAACTGTTTAGGTCCTTGGAATTGGTATGCTGTATATTTGGATTCACATGATCCCTAGCAGGCCAGACCACCTCGCCTTGGGAGTGACTGTATACTAGCCATACCTTTCAGCACTGTGACTGTATTGATGTAAGGCGATGTGCCTCATGCGTTGGATGCATAATTGACGATAGCAGTCACAACGTGGAAATTACTTGGGGCACCCCGGCACATCAAAAACTGTTTAGGCCCCTTGTAACTGGCGTGCTATCATTTTAGGTACCTTGAAAGGGACTGAACCTTAAATGCACCATTAAGCAAAGGGACTGTAAGGGATCTCTGGTGGCTGGTTGCTTCATTTCTTGGAGCCTGCACACCCTACCCAGACACCGTCTGACCTTTTCACTACACGCCCCACTCAAATGGCCAGACTAAGGAGATCTCAATTCTAAGAATCAGACTTGGTCTACAACTCCCTAGTGAATATGTACACCCATCCAGTGGCCTTCTTCCCGCACTTAGCACACAGCGTGAGTGTCTGCTCATCTCTCCAGTGATGTAGACCTGACGACTCCATCACCCTGTCACTACGCAGAAGTACAAAAGGTGCTGAAAGTGTTCAAAATGTGGGGTACTCCTGTTGTGATTGAGCTAACAAACTGAGAGGAGTTTATATACTCTGCCTTCAGCGGTGCTCTTGAAAAGTGCTTGCCCCTATGGTGCACCCTGCCACTCAACCCGAGGTGCTAGTACTGCACCAGAAAGTTCATCAGGTCTCTTAAGCATACACAAGAGCAGACCCTAGACGGTATAAGTTTTATGTGGACAAGCAATACGTACACCATCAAGTGGGCAACACTCTTCCTGCGCTGTTGGGCTTGTGGCCCCACTCCTATAAGCGGCACATTGGGACATACCAACGCCACCAAACTGAACTTGCAACAAAGTAGTGGACTGTCCCAACGCAGTCACTCTGATGCCTCCTCGACACATGCTCTTGAAGAGTGAATCCCACCTACAGACTTGGTTCCCCCCAAAGACAAATTAGATGTGATTCTCAGAGAAATTTGGGTCTCTAGATCTACCATAGAATACGGCATTGATTCGCTGTCTTCTGGTCTAGGGCTTTTATGGGATGATCATCATCAAACTCTCAGGGAAAGTGCAGACAGCTGAAACCACTTTGGCTACAGTGGCCCCCAACAAGTCTTGCATTCTACTATAATTGCTGCCCTTCAGAAGCATTTAACAGCCCTACAGGAGAGGGTTGATGACGCCGAAGGCCGTGCACATTGCAATAATGTTTGCATTGTACAAATGTCAGAAGGGGTTGAGGGCACCAACCCAACGTTGTTTGTTGGATAGTAGCTCCAGTCAACCATAGCCCCCCAGGGCTTTCCTTTCTGTTCACCCTCGAACATGCACATAGGGTACCGACCAGACGTCCCGCCCCCGGAGCACCACCGCGCCCCATGTTTGCCCATATCCTCAGTTTCAGAGATAGTGATACTGTCCTTCAAAAGTCCAGAGAAAAAGGCTCCAATAACAGTGGACAATGTTACAGTATCATTGTTCCCGGATTATACATTAGAAGTACAGCGCCCTCGAGCCTCCTTCCTGGGGGTTAAACATCAATTGCATGCTGAAGGCCTCATATATGACTTAATGTACCAGGCATGACTGAAATAATTTATGACAAAACCACTATCTTCTTTGACTTCCCTAAAGCAGTGTGGGACTGGCTGAAGCTACATTATCCTAATGCATGACATCATCCTCCCCCAGAACACTCTCAAAGGAAACTATGAGAACCTCCTCGATGCCAAAAGTGCAGAGTGACTTTGAGGACACCCTCTAGGGCAACACTGTCCTCGCAAAAGGCTCAGGAGGGTAGGAGGGCCGTATGAGGGCCATCTTGGCGATGATGAAAACGTTGTGCTTCCTCCAGTTCTTCAGAAAGTGATGTCTCAGACTCAGACTTGAATGCAAACATGGCTCTTTTCCTGTTAGTAATACCACAGACTACGGACATTGTGAACTGAGCTCCAGTAAGACTGGAAATACCTTGTTGCCCACACTGCCACATCAGGCAGCTGGTCCAGATAAGTTTACTTCTGTGATCCTTCCGCCTCCATCTCCTTATGAAGGAAGTGGCCCAATTAGGGTCACCTGGGTCACTCACAACCACCTCTCAGCCTTCCATACCAAATGAAGAGTCGGTCAGACATTAGAGAATACAAACCAATATCTGTTTATTCAGGTACACTCAGAGTGGAGCCCGGTCTGCCCAGTCGCTTAGGAGTGCTGCAGAGGGACTGACATCAGCAAGCATAGAGATACCTTATGTACATTTCAGAATCAATGAAGGCACGCCCATAATGGAATTTTCCAAGCAGATGCAGAAAAACAGTGAAATACAAAAAATAAGTTTCGATCCTGCAGCCGGGCACACACTATCTAGCAGTCAAGGTCATTCTGCCCGTGCCCGCCACTAGACAAGTGGGAGAAGGCTTCCATCAAAAGTGAAAGGTATGTGTTAATAAGAACAGTGTATTCATTAGTGAAGCTAAACCTAACCTCGGAGAAACAAAACCTAATTGGGGCCTTTTCTCGGAAATGGCGGAGTATAAGTTTCGATTGTAACCCAAAATGGCACCGACATATAAAAATGGTGCCGCGAATGCTAACATACATGAAATAATGCATAGGTAGGGTTCTTTCTTTTCTAACAGACCCTCCTTTTAGCATGAGCTAAACATTTTATAACAATATGGAATATATACCAAACAATAGAACAGAACTCATGAGCAAACTGCATATCCTCAGGATCAGGGACGGAAACAGTAAGGAGGGAAGAAGTCTCAAAAATGCCCTCATCAATATTCATAAGGTCGTCTATATCCTTTTGTAACATAATTGCAGCATTAGTATCATGAATGGATGTCTTCTTTGGAAGGAAAAGAGTGGTGCAATAGGAACAACAGAATGGGAAACATTGAATGAGGATACAGCAAAGTATTAGCACCACAACTAAATACATTATTTTCTCAAAAATCCAACCCCAATTGCCAAACAATGACCAACTCCAATTTCCACTCTACATTCCTTTGACATTTTCCAAGATATCTAATATATTCTTAGTGATATTTTGCTCCATATTCTTTATCCCGACTACACACTGGTCCCCGACAACAGTGCACACACCACCACTCCTAGCCAAGATGAAGTCAACTGCATATCTAGTCTGCTAGGAATAGATCCTCATACTTTCCAATTGAGTGGTGATGTCACGCAAAGCTGCCACTGTGGAGTTAGATAATATCTGCAGCTTACATCTGAAATACTCTCTAGCTCTCTCTCCCCTAGCCATAGCAGTACCACCAAGTGTAATTATGGAGGAGAGAATGTATCCGAAAGTGATCCCATTACTGTAATTGTTGACTTCCAAATCAGTCACTCCATCACAAAATTCTGCAGTCAATGTTCTTTTTACCCATCTTACACTTGGCTTACTGTACTTACAAGGCATGCCTAGGGGAAGCACCATTCCTAAAGCAACATCATCTGTGCCATTATAAACATTTGAGTAAGTACCATTAGACAGGAAACAAAATCCTGGGTGTGCATAAAGTGGTCCTTCATAATCCACTGGAGCATATCTAGTATTCATTCCAAAGGTACTCGGAACCTTATCTTTCACTAAAGACATCGTATTTTTGAACAACACTACCCCAGAACAATTGATGTACAGAAATGCGTCTGTACTATTTACCATCGGACAACATGCAGGATAATAACCAGCTTTTCAGCTGACTGTTAAATTTTGGTAGTGCCAGCCCACTAAGGTAACGTTCTGTTCTTTCATATACAAATTATCACAATACATATTATTGTCACACCCCAGACACCCCTTTCCTCGTGGCTTTCTGTAATATAGACAATCGCCGGGATACTCCATACCAAACTCACCCCTTACCTCTACGAATTGGGATGGGCGGGTATACGTATAATTGACTAGTGACAATGGGTAGGAAGTCCATAAACTTGTGATGGATTCAGTAGGATAACAGGCTCTACCTTCTCCAAAAATCTTTTATGTCTGTCTAAAAAGACATTATTCGGTGTCATTCTTTTCTGCCGAACCTGAGGAATAATCTTACCCTTGGTACATAATGTCACATCCTGGTTATGCTCCAAAGCCCATGACACGACCCCAAAGCCGAATGCAAGAGAATCACAAGAACAGCACATATGAACTTTGTCTTTGTAGACCAAATGACAGGGAAAATCACTGGCTGCTCTTCCTCAGCAACCATTCTGCCAAAGGGATGCATAACAAATGATGAAATGGGGCAAAATGCAAATGAGAGAAATATACAAGTTCCCAGTGTCCGTCAGAGCCTCACTGGTACAGGCTCCTATTGTTCATCAAAACGTTGGCGCTCTTGAGCACCGGTGGTGGAGCTTGCTTTGTCCTAAGCTCGTATTCCCACGTCGACCAGGATAATATACCCCCAAAGGGATATTTTTGATCTATCGTGTCCAATGTTCAAACAGTGCACAAATCTCTCATCACCCTAAACTGGTATTATGACAAAGTACACCCTGACTTACACAGTCCATCCCTAACTAATCTGACTCCTCCTTTAGTGCATTGTCCCCCAGCCGAGGGCGCAAATTGTACCTAGTGACTCCAGGCACAGAGTGATCAACAAAAAGAGGCTCCTGGATATCCGGTATTTCCGGAGTGTTGGACTTGACCCTTTTTGGAGGGTCATCCCTGAACTTTTTGCCTTCCTCCTAGTCTTGTTTCTGACCTGGTGTTGGTGGTTTTAGGACTCTGGGCACTTTAGCACTGCTGTCCAGTGTAAAGTGCGTGTGCTCTCTATGGTAAACATGGTAAGATTGGCCTACACCTGTTTGGCATATTTAATTTACCTGTCAGTCCCCAGTAATGTGGTATCTAATATACCCGGGCCAGTAAATTAAATGCTACTGGTGGGCTTGCAGCGCTGCTTGCGCCACCCACCAAAGTAGCCTTTCAAACCTGTCTCAGGCCTCTGCCATTGCAGGGCCTGTGCGCGCAGTGTTACTGCCGCTGTGACGTGGCACCTAAAGTGTGTGCCATGTCTGTGACCCCCCTTTTACTGCATGTCAGTCACCCCTAAGGTAGGCCCTAGCTAGCCCTATGGACAGGGTGCATTGTAGGTAAAAGGTAGGACATGTACCTTAAGTGTGCGACATGTCCTGGTAGTGACAAACAGCCATTTTTATTTCTCACTGCTGTGAGGCTGCCCTCTCATAGGAAAGCATTGGGGATTCCCTGATAGGTGTTTCAGTGGTAATTCCTTATATGAGAAGAGCAGCATGGTCAAGTCTGGTATGTTTGGAATAGTGATAATAAATGCTGCGTAATGGTGTGCGCAGATTTATGATCACTATTTTAGAAATGCCACTTTTAGAAGTTGGCATTTCTGTGTGCTATGTGTCTGCCTGCCTGATGCGTATTGCATGTCTGGCTCTGGAGTGACAGGGGCTGGTGAGGTGTGTGGCTCCAGGGAGGGCAGGGTGAGTCAGCACTAGGCTGAATGGGCAGATCTGCATTTGGAGTAGTGGGAGGTGTAGTCCCTGACCCTGAATAGGTCTGTGCCTGCCTGGGTGAATGCTGGCTCCGCCACCCTGTGATGTATCTGATGACCGAGCCCCCACCTGACAAAGGAGGGTGTGAGCACTGTACACAAAGTGCTCCAGTACCCCCCAGAACCAGTTGAGACTGGTTCCCCAAGCTCTGTGCCAGGGCAGAACAAAGAGAAACCCGGTATAAATATTGGTGCTGTGACCTCATGTTTGGGTGCTGCTTTGGGTGCTTGCTGTACCTGCTGGGCCCCAGGAGGTACCGCCACGAGGGATTGCCCCTCTGCCTGGAGGGCCCTGTGAGCTGGCCTGCCTGGGCCCAGCTCTGCCGCTGAGTACTTTGGGGACTTGACTTTGCACTGCTGAAATCCGTGCCCCCAAGGGGAGGGCTTGCGCAGGGCTGATCTGCTGCCCTGCTGGAGGAACTGCTGTTTTGCACAGGAGACCCGGTGTGCTGGCCTGCCTGTGCACTTCTTGAGGGGAAGCGCTGCTGGCTCCTTACTGGCGTGGGGAGCGCTGTGTCCATATCCCCTACTGTTGCTGAGTAGGGGCAGGAGAAGGAGTATGTAGAGCCCCTGATGGCTTTTTGGATTTGCGCTCACTAGCGCTGAGCCTGCGGGAATCTGCCCGTGAAAACCGGAAGTCAGGCAAGCTTGTGCCTGGAGGTGGGCCGGGCTCCCGTATTGCCGGAGGGAACCCCGCACTGTGCCCACAAGAAGGAAACCAAGACAACGGAGACTTTGCTCCGTACCCGGGCCAACATTCCGGCGCGAACCCACCCCAAGTGGCTGTGTCCTGTGCGGTGCAGGCAGTGCTGCAGGAGGGAGGAACTGTGACCGAGTGGTGCTCCCCCCTCCCTAATCTCCAAGGAGTGCCACCGGAGCCACCAGCATTGCCCGGCAACTGAAGGGAGGCGACCCGGAAGTCAGGCGAAGGCTGCCTGACCGTGGGCGGGGCTCTTGTGGACGAGGAGAGCCCCGCGGACAGAGCGAGACTGGCTTGGAGAAGTGACTGGAGTCTCGCTGGCTCTCTGTGGAAGTCCCGCGCGTTGCTGAGGAGGAGTCAAGCAGAGCCCCAATGAGCGGGGGCCTACTGGGCACTGTTGGTGCCTGCGGTTGCACCCATTGATCGCCTGCAAGGAGTCCCGGTGAGTGGGGCATAGGAGGCACGGTTGGTGCCTGTGCTGCTTTCACAGCTGCACCGCGAGCATCTGCCACGTGGGAGCATTTCTTTCTTGCCAATTTGGGGGCAGAGGCCTCATTGTGAATTGGGAAGTTCGGGGTGAACCACGACGGAGGCCCACGAGCCAAGGTGGAGGAGGAAACCTTCACCAGACGACCCCGCAGTCCAGGGAGAGAGCGCAAAGGCGCTAGGACTGCCATGTGGGGGCCAGTGGGCTCCCGGGGACCTGGAGGCCTAATATGAGGTATATTTATGCCTGAGAGGGGCCTGAGGTGTAACAATGATGCTCTGCTCTACTGCTGATATTCTTTTATGCCTAATATGATTGATGCATAATGTGTTTATGCCTATAGTGATGCATAATGTGTTTATGCCTAATGTGATGCAGACATAATGCGTTTATGTTGCTTGACCTGATGCTGAGTACAGTATTTCACCAGTAGTTGCAGGTTGTTTTATATTTGCTATTTGTGCTTTCTAATGGTTCTGACAGCGGCCCGATTGGCCCTGTAATGTATATAATCCCCTGTAAATCACTACCTGGTGCCAGTTGGCACAGTGTATATGTGTGGTTATGATCTAATGTGTTTATGATAATACAAAGGCTATTTTTTATATAACCTTGTGTGGAGTTTCTTTTGTAGTGTGCCTAGTGTGTTGCTGTTGTGTGTGTGTGTTGCGCAAACGCTTTATACATTGCCTCTGGGATAAGCCTGACTGCTCGTGCCAATCTACCAAGGGGGTGAGCAGGGGTTATCTTCAGCATGTAACTCCCTTGCCCTGACTATAGTGGTGGTTTCTGCCTGGCTTAGGCGCAAGCCCTAGCCAGCCAGAAATCCCATTTCTAACACGGAGGATTTGCTGCATTCAGCACTTCACCATTTTCCTCATCTGTTAGCATCCAGGTCAGCCTGGCGTCGCTGAAGGGGACAAACCGAGGCACTGTCTCGCACTCGGAGTCCCCTATTCCATCCCGCACCCACTGATCATAGGGCAGAGGTAGAGGTATTCTGCGACAGTGTGTCGCATGAATCCAGTTCTTACGGCCAGCGACCTTGACTGCGGTGCTATGCAGGAGGACCTGCTCTGGCCCTTTCCAACACGGCTCCAAACTTTTTTTCCATTGAAAATTCTTTACAAGGATATAGTCCCCAGGCTGAATGTCGTGTCCGGGCCCCTCGGGTGTAGCTGGCAGTTTTTCCCGGACCTGTTGGTGAATAGAACGCAGACTGTCAGTTAACTCGCAAAGATAGTCAATCAACAACGGGTACTCAATGTCAGAAAACCGCCGAGGGCGCGGAACGCCCCAGACATTTGCCAGGCGTCCAAACACGACCTCGTACGGTGACAATCCTGTCCTAGAATGTGCTGTTGTTCTCGTTGACAAAAGAGCTAACGGTAAAGCATCTGGCCATTTTAGCCCAGTGGTCTCCTGAATCTTTGCCAATTTAAGTTTGAGAGTACCATTGTACTTCTCAACCAAACCTGATGACTATGGATGATTGGCAACATGGAACTTCTGCTTAATACACAAACCATCACAAATCAACGGAACCCCTTTTGCATTAAAATGACTTCCGTTATCACTCCGAATCAAACGGGGCAAGCCGAAACGAGGAAATAACTCCTTCAGGAGTACCTTTGCAGTCGTAATGACTGTATTGTCTTTAGTGGGATAAGCCTCAACCAATTTACTGAATGCACAGTCAACTACCAAGACATACTTCAAATTATTGCACCTTTCTAATTCTATATAATCCATCTGAAGGACCTCAAAAGGGAAAGTGGGTGGTGCAAAATTACCAGGCGGTGTGGGGGTACCCTTTCCAGGATTGTGCATCATGCACACCATACAGTACTTCACTAAATATGCAGCCATTTTCGAAATGTTGTCATTCTGCCATACGGGGTCTAACAACTTGCAAATACCCTTAGCACTAATATGGGCTGGGCCATGGGCCATCGTAACGACAGGAAGAACATATGCATCAGGCAACATCCATCTCTGCTTTCCTGACCTATCAATCCAATATCCCTCATCGTTTAATTGTGCTGTACTTTCCTGCCACATTGCCAACTCTTTGATTGTGGCTTCACTTTGTATCTCTTTCACATTCTCAAGTGTGTCCTCAAACATGGTAACTTCCGGCGCCCACCTATCTGGACCTGCTACAAACATTCTTTTCAACTTAGTCCGGGCGGTTTCTTTAGCTGTCTGATCCACAAAAGCATTTCCCCTTCCTACATCGTCAATGACTTTCCGGTGGGCACTACACATCACTATAGCCAATTTCTTAGGGAGTTTAAGGGTTTAATTAGTAACGAGTAGTTTGGAATCCCCTGGCGACAGTAGCAAGTAATACCTATAAAAGCGTGCACATCTTTTTGAGTTTGTGGAACAGGCATTTTAACAGTGGTGCTGATGCGCTCAGAGGTCAACCTCCTACCCTCCTTCGACAGTAGGTGACTTAAATAGGTGACCTCCTGTCGACAACACTGAAATTTAGAAAGAGAAACCTGTTGAGCCAAACGCAACAACAATTTAACTGTACTGTCTCTGCAACCTTGCTCTGAGTCGGAAGCCATAAGGAGATTGTCAACATACTGCACCAATACATTGCCTGTAAGAAGCAAAAGTGAATCCAATTGACCCTTTAAAGCCTGGCTATAAATACTTGGACTCTCGGTATAGCCCTGAGGAGCTCGACAGAACCTAAAGCTTCTGCCAGCTAGCGTAAACCCAAACAAGTACCTACTATCCGGATGTATAGGAATACTAAAGAATGCATTTTTCAAATCAATGACAGAAAAGAATGTAGCAGTGGAAGGAATCATTGTCAAATCTGAGGAATTACTATTTTATTAACTTCGCGCAGATCAATCACGAAACGATAAACGTCTTCATGATCATCAGGAGAACCTGAGGGTGTCCGTTTAAAGATCGGAACAATGGGGCTATTACAAATATTGGCAGATGTCTCCTCAACCACTCCCTTCTTAATAAAATCCTGAATAATTTGCAATAAGGCTCGCTCTCCTGCCTGTGGTATTTTATACTGAGGGATACGAGGCAAAACAGCATTGTCTTTAATTTTGATCGAGACCGGCGGGATATGCAGCAACCCACATCTGTATCTCCAGTGGGCCACAAAGTGGATGGTATGTCAGCAAATTCAGCAGGAAGAGGGAGAGACAGGCACTGTCTAGTACTCACATTTGGGCCCATCAACATATAAACACCTTCTGGGGAACAATAAATAGTAGCATGCAGTTTCTTCAACAAGTCAAAACCCATCAGATTTTCACCGCAATTAGATGTTAACAAAAATTGAGAATCTACAGCGAAAGGACCAATAGTCAATGCAAGGGGTCTTGAAATGGGGCTCACAACCGGTACACCAGAAAAACCTACTGAAACATTATTATGGCCAGACAGAGCCGCCCCAGGGACCATATTTCGAGAAACAGAACTTTTTGTCACACCTGTGTCCACCAAAAATTCGTTAGCCGAACCTTGCAGTTCCGCTGTTACATAAGGACCATGCTGATCTACATGTATCGAAACTGGTCCCTCACTCTGCCCCTGGCTGTCCAGCAGTAAGACATTCCTATCACTTCCTCCATATCATTGTCATAATGATAGTACTGTCCATCATGAGGGTCGTCAAAATAATTATTATCAGAACGACCATGTGAGGCTGTAGCACTCTGAGCCCTATCAGCCCCACTAGCTCCACGACCTCGTCCACAAGAACCTCTTCCTCTGGGAACCGCTACCTTCTGCAAAAGCACGGGGCACTTGCTACACCAGTGACCCTCTTCCTTACAGTACGCACACTGATTCGGCCCCAGAGGCGCCGTATTCAGCTGCCTACCAGTACGTGGAAGCTGTTGGGTAGGACCACCACGTCCTCTGCCATTCCCTCTAAAAGTCTGTTGCAACAACACCTTTGTCTTTAAATCTTTATGCTTTTTCTCTGACCTTTCTTTCTCCTCATTATCTCGATGCTCATAATATTGAGCCATATTCAGAATCACGGAAGGGGAAGAGGTGGACCAGGTACTCTCAGAAGCCTGCAATCGAGTCGCAATTTCAGGAAGCAAATTAGAGACAAATCAATTAACAAACAACCGAACATCTCCCTCAACAGACAAGTCCCGGCCACTGTAATCCAAAATGGTATCCTCAAACCGAGTGAATAAATCAGACACACTCTCATCTTTCTTCTGTCTACAAGCTGACAATTCATCCCAATCCACTTTTCTCGGCGGAATAAGAGAATGCATATACGTAATAATGCGACCTGGCAATGCTAAAATTTCCGCTTGGGGCTTATCACCTGGTTTTCTCTCTTGGTCCCATACTTTAATTTGAACCCAAGTACCACCCAACTCCGGGACATGATCTTGAGTATGGACCTGCCTCCAAATATCAACCGGAACAAGAAGACCAAAAAACATTTCAATATCGGCGAGAGTCATTACCGTTGAGGAAGCAGCTTCAGTCAATTCTTTATAAAAAGCAGTAGGGTTTTTCCTAGGTTTGGGCAAATGCGTTTTAAGGGACAAAACCTCACTTCTTTTCCACGGAGTATAAACCCATTGTTCTTGAAATCTGGTCGCCACTGCCGCACGAGTAACATTACCACGCTGGTCCGTTAACTCCGGTATCTCGGGGTGATATATGGGATGCACCTCTCTCATCGGAAACTGGGACACTGTAGTAGGGCTCTTATCATGCAACCTGCCCCTATAGGTGACCAATGTGGTAATGTTACTAAAAACTTGACCTGGGTCCATACCATTAGTATACACACGATCTTTAATATCAAATAAAATTTGCGGCACTGCATTCCCAAAGTGTTGCTCCCAAAGACCAATTAACGTAGAGGACATATGCTTAAGAGCATGCAGCTGTATAAAAGGCTCGTAATCTTTCATCACATCCCAGACATCCTCCGCACTGTAAATGGGATTACGACCCCACTGCGCGGCCTGATTAGCCACAACCTTCTTCTCTTCATCTCCCACCGCAGACCGTACAAAAGGACCCATTCACTCATGAAATCTTGGTAAGTCTCTATCCTCCAACCCACGAACTGGTGTCTCAGTGCTTACTAATATCGGGGGATGAAGGACCAGAGAAGGAGAAGCAACCGAAGTAACAGGCACAATTGTCGCTGGTAGGTGCGTCGCAGGGGTAAGAGCTGGGGACAGGGATGCTGAGACAATAGGTGTGGCAGGAGTACTAACAGTCACCGTTGCCACAGACGGTAAGGAAGCAGAAGAAAGAGGAGGAGGAGGAGCCGAAGCCACAGCCGTTGAAATGACAGCAGTAGACACAGGAACAGAGAGAACGGCTGTAACAGGCAGCTGTGATGGCACAGGGACAGTGGGATATATGCTTTGCGGTGCATATGGGGGCAGGGGCCGTGTATCTAACAGTTCTTCCACAAAAGTATCAGTCTCCTCCTGAGCCAAATATGATTTATCAATATGCAATCGGAACCTCCTATCTTCACATTCAACTCCCTTTTCCTGGTTTTCTCTATCATATGCTACAGCTTTCTGAGTCAGTGTCTCCATTTTCCCTTTCCGGGCCTCTTTCTCAGACTTCAATCGTCTCTGCCTAGCTGCCTTCTGTCACGTCCTAAGAGAATCAAACATTGACTGTCTACTTCGCCTCTTAAATAACTGTTCCTGTAAATACCCAATCTTTTGTTCATCGAATGTGCCAGTTAATGGCCACTGCAACTCGGCATTGTCCCTTGTATATTTGTGCCATAATGTACGAAACATAATGGGGCCAAGACCATGCTTCACATACATATCAAAATTTGGGGTGCCTTCTGGAGGCGCCGGCTGAGCTTCTTCCAATCGAGCATCTGTAAAAAACCAACGACAACACAAAGAAAACAACTTACTAACTCCAGGCATTTTCAAAAGAAAACAAATCCTCTATTTATGCCTGGCAAAGCAATTGCAAATGATTTTATCCCAAAGACAGTCTTCAGACCGTACTCAATGCAAACCAAAATGGTACCATATCCACGAAGAACCAAAACAAACTCACCTGATATATGCAGGTCAAAACGAATTAATTCTCCACTGCCGACTCTTCAGACCAAGCGGTCAGATCCAAGGGTTTCGCCGTTTAGGACTCCAGTCGGGATGACCGCTGGGCGAGGCACCGTCCGGCAACACAGAAGGGGCAGCTGCGAGCAATCAATGCTCCTCATAAAGGGATCCCTGAACCGTCAGTCCGACCCAACGATAGCCTCGACCTCCCCCGTACGCGGAAGGGGATGGGTCACTCACCCAAAGGAGTCCCTGTTCGGGCACCAACTGAAGGAAGTGGCCCGATTAGGGTCACCCGGGTCACTCACGACCACCTCTCAGCCTTCCATACCAAATGAAGAGTCGATCAGACAGTAGAGAATACAAACCAATATCTGTTTATTCAAGTAAAAGGCAAAGAAACGCAAATCTTTTTAGAAACTATGAATTGTTGTGGCCTATCTCAACTGGTTGTGAGCCCCACCCATAAGGCAGGATATATATTAGATGGCATCTTCTCCAACGATTCCCGGATTAGGGTTGAGGACCCTATTCAACTCTCCTGGTCTGACCACTACGCTATTCCCTTCAAGCTTCAAATTTCGATATCCCATGTAGCTCCTTACAATAAGAAGAGGGTGGAGAAGAAGAGAAACCTCAGTCTTATTAATAAAGAGGCTCTTCTTAACACACTCAATAGCCATCAATGGCTTCCTCATTTGGATGCCAATTTGGCATACACCGAGTTTTCCAACTGGCGTTTAGCAGCTTTGGACCTCCTCGCCCCTCTTAAGGAGCATTATGCGGCTAGAAAAAAGGATAGGAAGGAAGAAAGGATATGGCGCCTGGTTCTCAATCCAGCCGAAAGAGATCTGCACAAACTAAGACTAAGGGAATATAAAAGTGCCATTACAGAGGAAAAAGTACTATTCTATTCCAAAGTGACAGAATCTTTGAGGGCTTCAAGGGAACTTTTTAATGTAATTAAGTCTCTCTCGGGCCCCTTAGCCCCAGCTTACACTGACATCTCCCAGAACCTCTGTGATAGAATGGCAAGTTGTTTCCGCTCTAAGATCACAGAAATATATTCTTCCCTGGAACTCCTCAACGCTGAGGCAATCAAAGTAGGTTCTCCCACGCACCCCTCTTTTTCGGGCCCTCCTGTAACCACTGTGAATGCAGATAATCTACTTACCTTCCCTCCTCTACGGCAAGAGGACACAGATCGTTTGTTAAGTGGAATCAAGTCTGGTTCCCCGTTGGAGTCCTGCCCTTTGAAGATTTTGAAACTAGGAAGGGAAGTTATTGTCCCTCACCTAACCTCAATACTTAACACGGTTATTGCATCTGGGCAGTACCCATTTCCTGGAAAACTGCGGTGGTTAAACCCTTTTAAAAAAGCCCTCTCTGGACTCCGCTGAGTTAAAAAATTATCTCCCATCTCTCTATTACCTGTCCCAGCAAAAATTCTGGAGAAACATTTGAATTTTTACCTCAGTTCCTATTTAGAGGAACATCAGCTGCTCGATGGCTCACAGCATGGTTTCAGAAGTGAGCACAGTACGGAGACGGCGTTAACCTCGGTAATTAACAACATCCGATGTCAGGTTGACGCTGGTCATAAGACACTACTGATTCTTCTGGACCTAACGGCGGCCTTCGATACTATTTCTCCTTTGAGACTGGTGGGCAGGCTTAAGGAAATGGGGGTCAGGGGTGTTGCCCTGAACTTGCTTACCTCATTCCTTACAGACCGGTCATAAATAGTTAGGATGGATCAATTTTACTCAGCTCCCAATCAGTTGTTATGTGGAGTCCCTCAGGGCTCCTCATTGAGCCCAACCCTTTTTAACATTTATGTTGCCCCTCTAGCCAGGGTCGTAAGATCCTTTGGGCTGGAGGTGCTATCTTATTCTGATGACACCCAAATTATGGTATCTATTACTAACAGCATAGAAGCATCAGCAACTAATTTAAAAAAATGCATGCAGGCAGTTGCCTCCTGGATGGTAGAGAACTATCTCAGACTCAACGGGGACAAAACGGAGGTTTTGATCTTTGGAAACCAACAGGACATCTGGTCAGATGCCTGGTGGCCCGATACGCTTGGCCCTTGCCAGTGCCCCTAGTCCATCGCAATAAATCTCGGGATTATAGTTGATAATTCCCTTTCCTTGGGCCCCCAGATCAGTAGAACGGTGTCCACCTGCTTTGGGATTGTTAGGATTCTCAGGAAGATTTCTCAATTTCTTTCTTTTTCCTCCCAAAAGCAGGCAGTTGTTGCCCTCGTGTTGTCCAGATTGGACTATTGCAATGCTCTTTACTTGGGTATCAACAAGGGACTCGTTCATCGACTACAGCTGGTGCAGAACGCTGCTGCCAGGTTGGTGATGGGCCTTCCCAAACACCATTCTGTTTTGACTACTATCAGTAAGCTGCATTAGCTCCCTCTTGGCCGGAGAATCCTGTTTAAAGCCCTTTGTCTCGCTCACAAGGCGTTTTATAACACTGGGTCGGAAGGCATTAAAAGGCTCTTTCGAAGATACGTTCCTACCAAGCAGTTAAGATCTGCCAGTAAAAATCTGCTGGTAGTTCCGAGGTTTAAGAGAGTAAGATGGGTGGGTAAAGCCTTCTCCTTTGCTGCAACCAAACTCTGGAATTCCCTACCTTTTTCAATGTCTGGACTGGAGTCTCACTCTTTCTTTCGTAAGGCCCTGAAGACTTTGCTCTTCACCCACTCATCTCTGTGAGCCCTATGCATTCTTGTCTGTTGGCCCTTTCCGTAGCGCCTTGACGCCTCCGGGCAAAGTTTGCGCTTTATAAGGCTAATATTCATTCATTTATTCATTCATTCAAGTACACTCAGAGTGGAGCCCGGTCTGCCCAGTCGCTTAGGAGTGCTGCAGAGGGACTGACATCAGCAAGCATAGAGATACCTTATGTACATTTCAGAATCAATGAAGGCACGCCCATAATGGAATTTTCCAAGCAGATGCAGAAAAACAGTGAAATAGAAAAAATAAGTTTCGATTTTGCAGCCGGGCACACACTATCTAGCAGTCAAGGTCATTCTGCCCGTGCCCGCCACTAGACAAGTGGGAGAAGGCTTCTATCTAAAGGGAAAGGTATGCGTTACTAAGAACAGTGTATTCATTAGTGAAGCCAAACCTAACCTCAGAGAAACAAAACCTAATTGGGGCCTTTTCTCGGAAATGGCGGAGTATATGTTTCAATTGTAACCCAAAATGGTGCCGACATATAAAATGGTGCTGCGAATGCTAACATACATTAAATAATGCATAGGTAGGATTCTTCCTATTCTAACACTTATTACCTACTCATATTCTCCCCCTTATTTTATTCCTAAACCTCCCTTCCCCACATTTCCCTCCCCTCCTTATTCCCTTTTCTCATTACCCTTTCCTTCTCTCAGTGGGAAGTTGTGGATATTGATAGGATGGCAAGACGCAATGCTGTATCTCAGCTCTTTGTCTTTAATAAACCCGGTATTTGTAAAGCGTGAACTAATCACCGCTGAGAGTCTCAAGGCACTGGGGGCCGTGGGGGAGATTAAGCAAGCTATTGCCCAGCGTCACTTGGTGCTGGGCTGAGCTGCCGCAAGCGCCGGGGATCGAACCGTGAAGCCCCGTGCTCCGTAGTCAGCCACTCTGGCCGCTGCACCACACCTCTTCCATAAAGAGGTAAATTGTATCAATGGATTTTCCGTATGCTATCATAGCCCAGAAAACAGCAGTCTTGGAGCAGTACATACTGTATACATATTGACTGTGAGGGTTAACACATCCATAACTACCGCTCAGCGGGTTTCCACACTGATATTCTGTATAACTGTTTCACTATTTTTTTTTGGCAAAATGTGTTTATTGAAATATTTGACACAAAGAAAAACAAGAGGCACTTAAAGGTTACATCTCTCAATGTGTACATAAAAGAAAAACAATTTCTCCCCCGCGGGGACAGCCACCATGCTGTAGATAGCTAAAGTACTAAACACAGATTCTACCGAACTTGGTGAACCAATCCCCCATCATTGAGTCTCTTAGAGCTTTGCTCTATCTTATAACTGAGCCGTAGTAGGCCCGGGAGCGCAAGGCGCCCCTAGGCCCAGTTCGTCATATGAAGCTAGGAGGGATACATGTTCCGGAGAGAAAGATAATATATCTCTGATTCACATATGCCAGATATCGGCCTCTAACAACTACCCATTAGGAACCAGGCATATTACATAGCTCGAAGAGGTAGGAAAAATAATCAAAGTAATCTAACCCCAAAGAGAGAAAGAAGAAAATAAAAGAAAAGAAAACGAGAACAATCACTGTTTCACTATTTTTGTGGCACCTGTACAGGGCGATTGTGCTTAAGGTAATAAATACGCAACATTTTACCCAGACACAGGTGTTGGCCCCCTTCGCAAGCAGTTGCACTATTTATAATTTAGTTTTTATGAACTGTTTTTTAGTGTTCTCTTGGTCGAACATGAGGTTTCCGTTGGCCCTAGTATTTAGGATTTGTTCCTCGGTTTGTTACATTATTTCCTCCAGCTGTCAAGCCAGTAGAGATAATGTGGGGGCCCCAGCAAATGGGTTAAATATGAAACGCTATCATGTCAACTACACATGAACACTACAAGATACTGATTCGGAGCATCATGGGTATGAGGTCAGTCCACAAGTGCCACAGAATCCTGGCACAACCCAATTGCTGCAAGGCGAATATAGTCTATTTACAAGAGACTCAGCTACTGAAGCCCCTAAACTGTGCAACAAATGGAGGGGTCAACTATTCACCACCAAGTACTCAGGGTTTGTCCGCGGAGAGGCCATTTGTTTGTGAGCTGGAATCCCCTTCGAAGCACAGGACACAAAAAGAAATGTTAACAGCCAATATGTTTTTCTCAGAGGTTCCCTGGATGATGATGTGTTGATCCTGGGTAACATATATGCACCAAACACTGAACAAGACGTTTTCCTTCCAACACAAAATGAGGCCCTTAGTTTCCTGATACACCATTCTAAGTCACCTTGCTGCGCTGCACTGCGTGACAGTGAAAAGGCAGGAATGCGCAGTATCTAAGGCAATACGGCGCATTCCTGCCCTTTCCCTTGCTCTTGTGCCCTTTTGGCAGCCTAGTGCTAATGCAGGTAACCTTGTACCATGGTGCAGTGGTACCTGTGTTGCATGCAGGATTGTTTTCTTGCAGGAAGGGGCACCTTCCTGCACACAACCACTCCTGGGAGGCATATTCCTCTTTCCAACAACTAACCCCCTTTCTCTTAAAAACACGATGCACAAAATCACCAAGTTAATAGTTGGTGAATAATAAATAGAATATTTGCCCTGGAAAACGGAATTCTAGCTGTAGCTAAATAGTTTGAGGCATGTACTTCCTAGTGCCTGTTACAAAATCGCACTGTGGAAGCTAGCTGCAAAATAGGTTGAGCTACCTTGTTTTAAAAGTATTTCAGTTATAATAGTCTGACATTTGAAAGATGCAAAAGTTGATTGTTTCCTAAGAAATCAATTATGGGTGCATTGTATGCATGCTATTTCATATTGTTATAAAAAAAAAAGAGGGCATTACTAACAATATAAATTGGGCATTTTGGGAAGGAAGGTTTATTTAAAAAGACTGAAAACTTCCCAAATGATGGCTTAAATTCTAGGCATGATAACCAGAAAAACAAATGTTGAACAGAAAGCACGCCATCTGAATTCAATGAGTTTCACTGTTCTAACAAAGAAAAGTAGGACATTGGGTGTTAATATTTCACATTTATTCTAATTTAGTGTGCTTCGGCACTGCTATCAGAAATTCAGGTAGATATTCTGTGTAAGCGATTTACTGCCTTTGTTCTCTTTGGCAAGAAATGCGATAGTAGCATTAAATCAAGAGGATACAAACGTCTAGACATTAACATAAAGGGCAACATACTAAACAATGGCTGGAAAGAATTTTACCTTGATTTCTAAATAAATCAATATTGACCTACTCACAAGATCATGTCCACAATTTCTAGGTTAGGAAATCCTCCACAACGCCAAGAATATTTTATGGCTGGTAGTATGCAAGAAAAATTACCCCTGATTAGAACGTCCTGTCCCATACTACAGAGCCGGGATAGTGAAAATGACCAAAGATGTATGCTGGTGTGAGAGATATTTGAAAACACTTCGCAGGCTGCACAATTAAAGCAGAACACCTGTACCTCAGGAGTTCAAATTATTGCCCCTGTTCACCAGTAGTTGTGAGTGAGGGTCAGTGATTTTGAAAGTGTGAGTGTGTGCAAGTGCGTTTGTATGTGAGAAACAGCGAATGTGATTGTGTGTGTACATGTGTGTGTAATGGCACCCAAGGCACATTTTGAAAACAATGAGGTGAACCTATGGCAAGTAGTACACCCCACCGCTTTCAGGAATCACCAGCTGCCACTGTTTTTTACATGTTTCTAACATGAATTCAGTTACACTGGTGAAAATTATACTCCTGAAATAAGAACTTAAGTTAAATTTGCTCAGTGGTCATCAACAATGACACACTGGTTTAGTATTTTAAAACCTCAGTGTGACTGCTGTTGAAATAGCACTAATGAAGGAAAGACTTGCTGGTTACCTTTGAAGAATTCATTTCAGCCTAATAACGAATATGGATAGAATCTGGTCCCTAACTCTGTCTTGGATCTCTATGACTGGAAATCTGCCTGAAAGGTTAAGAAGGATGGGCACTTGCTGATCTCTTTTTCAGTGGGGCCTGCTTGGCAAGGGAAACGTTTGCTCTGAAGCTAGAGAGTGAAGAAGATCCTAGAGACAGAGGAAGCTTGGTTTACCTTAGGGGAATAAGTAGACCAGTTGCAACTGGTCATTTCTTCCAGTCTGCCCTTGTGAAATATGCCACTTGTGCATCAGGAGTGAAGACGATTTTGTGGATTGTCTGTGGTGGAGCTACCACACGGACATTTTGCTCTGGAAGTGAAATTGAGCTGGGAGGAGAATCCCCACAACTCGAGCCAGTTGTTTACAGTACAAATAGCCTCTCCTAAAAAGATTGGAACCGTTGGGGAACCAGTAAAGAAGGTACTGCACCTTTTGTGTAAAAGTTGAGTCTGAGGCATTTGTCACCCATGAAGGACAGAACAAAGTGCTATGCTTTCACGAAAGAGAAGCAACCTCCTTTGCTACATATTAGTGGTTTGTCCCACTAGAAGGTGCGTTTGGGGCTACAGTGAGGCCATGAAAAACACAAAAGCTTTGTGGAGCTCTGGTCATGTACAGTTTCACATCTTAGCTCAATAAAAAATTTAAGCTCCAGAAAGTCTGAAGAGAAACTTTTTAAGCTTAGCTAATCACCAGGTTTCCCCAACTGCTATCCATTGCCATTCTGCAGCAAAGATTGCCCACAACTTATTGAAACTTCATTTTTAATTAGGGTGAACCACCAACTTCTACACAACCATGGTCCAATGTGGATAGGCCCCTGAGGGTGCCTAGGTGAACATCTATTGCACTCAATAGACTTAGACTGGATTCATGTTTTTGGTTCCCTATGGTTCTTATAACTATTTTTACTTTTGTTTTTGCAGTAACTCTTCTCTTTTTTTTCTAAATTTTTCTGTCACATTGTTCATTAAGTAATTATCTTTTAAAAAACGTGTTTGAATATGTGAGTACAATTATCCTGTAATTGTAATGATATTTGGTATTGCTGCATATACACCACACACATTTTGTACTATGGGAGGCCTTGCAGCTTGCGCAAAGCTATCAAGGCCGAGGGAGGTATACCTCACAGACACCAGTTTAGCCAAAAAGACTATGGACTCTCACTCCTACAGCTTAACAAGCCAGTCTCCAACATTATCATGAAAGTCTCACTGCCCCATACAAACTGAAACAACTTTCCACAAGCAGAAATGCAATATTGCAATATGAGGGTGTAGAGAATTAATTGAAAATGTGGAGAAAATTAATTATGTGTTAAATGACCAGGAAAGTAAAGGTCAGAAATCAAACCTTGCCTGTCAGAGATGTTTATATATTTGATTTAATTGTAATTTTACAACACTATGATGTTGTTTGTTTAAATATTGCTGCTGGCCAGAAGACCCAAACTCCTATTGCTGACTCTGCCACAAGGACAACCCAGACACATTTACTCAGGTTAAGTTACAGGGTCTACGTGGAACATCACCATAGGTACAAATCTTACCCACCAGAACATACAAGCCCCCCCTTATTTGGACCACGGTACAGGTTGCATGGTTCCCCTAATGAAGTCTTTCTGTTGGTACAACCCACAATTGCAAACCAAGTCTGCCCCGTGAAAGTGTCAGGTAGACAAATAAAAACTAAAGATCTGAGTCAGCACTGTGAAAGCATTAAGAAGCATCAGGAAGATATGTGCCTTTTTAAAATGGAGAAAGTGGAGGTAATAATAACGAGGACAGAATTCAGTAAGAGTAAGTTATGAATTATTCCATAACAAACAAACCGACCATAGGCACAATGAACTCTAAACCACTAATGAAATTGATTTTTGTGTATTTTTATTAACTGTACAATTTATTAAAATCATTACAGTAAAAGCAGTCAACATGTTACAGCTAAAACAATAATAAAAAAAACTTTAGTTTGTAGTAGAAATTTAAAAGATTTGATAAAAGGATTTGCCGCCCCTCCCCAGTTCCACCATAAACGGCATTCCCCAGGGTTTGTAACTTTGGAGGTATGGCTTTAATCGCAATCCAGAATCCCACGATGTTCTGTCAAGATCGATAGCGTTATAAAGCTGTGACTGGTTCCCCTTAACCTTTGGTCAATTATCATGTGAGGCACTATCCTAGAGAGGGTGCAGGAAGTGCAGACAGGCATCAGTGCACAATCAAGACCACCTCAGCTGTCTTCCACTGGGTTAATGATGCTCTTCTCCAGAGTGTTATTTTGTACATTTGCCGTTTTTAAGGCGGTCCTGATGTGGTGGATAAATTTCCCCAGTCTTGCTAGGGTCGTCGTGCTGGATTTGGAAAAGCACATGGCTGACGCTTCACTGTAAGATTTTATTCAATTGAAGGTACAAATCGGGCGCAATAGTCGCCGACGTTCGTCGATGAGATTGGGGCAACAGCATAGGAGGTGCAGCCACGATTTTCTCTTGTAGGGGCAGAGTCTACAGTTTATGGCATCCCCCCTTCGGGCCCAAGCGGGGTTGAAATCTACAATTCCTAAAGTGATTAATCTCATGGACAGAATTTTGCTTTGGGCCGATGGGGTGAGAGCGCCACTTAGGTAAGCCTTGGCTTTGCCAGCCGTATAGGAGCTGTTCAGCGGGTCTAAGTGTGAACTTGATCGGAGTAATTTGCAGTCGAGGTCAAATGAAATTTCGCACACTTGTTTATTTATGGCTCTTTTCCAAGCGTTCATCGGAATTTCGGGCCTCAATATGCTCTCTTCCACTATATTCAATGTTTCAATCGCTTTATCAAGAGTGGTGTGCCAGGTCGTGCATGGCTCTTCAAAGATAGATCTCAGTTGATGTTTTAGTGTGTTAGCTGGGGCCCTTAAAATCCTGAGATAAAGTTTTATAAAGTCCCCTTGGCACATCAAGTCTGGCCTCGCCACACCTAGTTCCAGCCTTAGCCTTGCTTTTCTTGCTGACCTCGGAATTTGAAGAACTGTTTTATATGCTTTAGATAGTGCTGAATTTAAGCAAGCGTGCTGTGACCCGGGGAAGGCCAAGTGACCATAGCTAATTGCTGGTAAGAGTTTCGCTTTTAAAACTTCCAGTATTGGACCGGCGGTCAGACTGATTAGGTGGTGGCTTAGTTGCTTAAGTAGATGTATGACCATATTAGCCTTGGTGCTCTGGTGTTTCAGGTGGGTGTTCGCCTTAGCCCGTTCCGTCAGCCAAACACCTAGGTAGTTGTATGACTCCGCCGTCTTGATTTGCAAGTTGCCCATTTGTCATTGTGCTTTCTTTTTCTGATGATAGGTCCCAAAGATGACGACCTTGGTCTTTCCTTGGTTTACTGTCAAGTTATTAATGTTGTTGAAGCGATTTAGTGCAATTAGGGCTCTTTGTAGGCCCACCTTCGTGTGGTCCATTATGGCTGTGTCGTCGGAGTATTGGAGCACCGGCAGCCTCATGTTTCCTAGTCTTGGTGCTACTAGCCAAGCTCCTTTTAGGGCATACCCCAGATCCGCCGTGTATAGATTAAAGAGAATGGGTGCCAGCACACAGCCTTGCTTCAGCCCATTCTCCGTGATTATTTTCGGGGACACTGTGCTGGCGCTGGTTTTGACCCTTACCCAGGTGTCTTCATAGAGCGATCTTATTGCCTTCAGTAGGTTTGGCGGAATGCCCCAGTTTTCTAGCTTCCACCATAATCTTCTACGAACAACTTTATTGAAGGCTGTGCTACAATCCACGAAGCAGCAGAAGAGTGGAGGGTGGTACTTTCGGGTGGCCTGGGCTGATAAGTATGCCAGTGCCAATACGTTGTCCATGGTCGATGCCTGTGACCTGAAGCCAGTCTGGTAGAGAGGTATAATGCTATTCTCTTCCGCCCACGTCTCCAAGTCCTTTAGTAGAAGGCGGGCGTAGGCCTTGGCTTCGAGGTCAAGTAGGGCGATAAGCCTATAATTTGATGGCTTAGAGCGGTCTCGTTTTTTGAAAATAGGGACCAAGATGGAGCCCCTCCAAGAGTCTGGAGTTATAGCTGTCTGGAAAGTGTGGTTGTATAAAGGTGTTGGCATTGCTGCCCAGAAATCGGGGGCCTTTTTGAAGACCGGCGCTGGGATCCCATTAGGCCCGGGGGCCCCATCGTTCTTCATGTTCTTGATAGTCTTGATGACCATTTGGGGATTTAGCTGGGCTGGTGATATACTGTGTGTTTCTGGTCACCCATCGACCAGTTGCATTGGCTGGCGATCGTATCTCCTGGCTTGGTGTTTAATTGCCAGTCTCGGCCCGCCCCGCCGCTGGCCCCTTCTGAACTATCTTTGCGTGCGGGGGCAATTGCGTAGAGCTGTTTAACATAGATCAGCCAGTCCTTTTCTGCTACTCCGTTCTCTCTTGAGATTCCTCTACTGCTCAGCTGGTTTATATATCTCCACAGATGCGCTGGGTTCTTCTGCTTTATCATGGAGAAGACTTTGAGCCATTCCCTTTCCATGGTGGCATTTTTATGTTCCCATATTTTCTTCCTTAGTGCTGCCCTCAGTGAAGCAACCGACGGTCCCTCCGATGGGCCGCCCCCTCTTTTCTTTTTTGCGAGTGCCTTACGCAGGAACCGTTTAGAGTCCTGTATGTCTTTGTTTCGCCCTATGCTGCCACCTCTTGGTTGCCCTTTGGGCCTGGGGGGGTTGAGCCTGGGGGTTCCCGAGCTTTGCTTGTAGGTCCTCCACGATATCTTCCCAGGCATTTATGGGTGAGAGCGACGAAGACAGATTGCCTTCCTGTTTCTCTTCCAGCCATGTTTGTAGCGTGTTACCTATCTTGTCCGACCATTTAATCCTTCTCAAGACACTGTGTTTTTCGTCCCCTCTTGACACCCCGATGGTTTGGTGGTAGAGAGCTGACGGAACTGTCATCAGAAAGACCGCTCTCAATGGCCTATGATCGCTTTCCGTCCTATCTTCAACTTCAAAGACCTCCAGTCTGGCTGCCAGCGCTTCGCTGGCCATGATGTAATCAATTCTTGAGATGTCTCTGAAAGTGGGGGGAGGATCCCTTGTGTTCGCGTGGGCTTTTTCCAGTGCGTGGGTTGAGATCAGCTTATAGTTATTGATGAAGTTGGACAAGGGTGCTGCCCTGCCGGATCTCGGGGGGGGGATTTGATTGTATCCAGGTCCTTCAGGTTGAAATCCCCTGCTAGAATAACCTGGTGAGATTTATATTTACACAAGAGGTCTTCTAGTTTCCCTAGCAGTCCCTCCAACTTCTCTTTCGTGGTGAGCTGTGCCGGGTTGATGTAACAGTTAATTATTAAAAGAGGCATTGGATGTGAATTAAAGTTCAGGCCTCTGATGTGTAGAGCTTGCAATCCGGGTGAGTTTAAGTTAATAGCTGTAGCTTCAAAGAATTTGTGCTTTATAAAGACTGATACACCGCCAGCCGGACGGCCGAATAGATTCTTTTTTGTAGCTGGGATAAAGTGATCGTAGTATCCTGCCAGTGGGGTGCTGGACAAGGCCCAAGTCTCTTGGAGGCAGAGTATATCGCCCGTTTCCAGAAACTGCTTTCGATTTTCGTTGCCGCTGATTTTACTAATCCCTGCTATGTTCCAGGAGATTAAGGTTAGTTTCTGTTTATAGACTGCTCTTCGCCTAATCGCTCCCCTGGCTAGCTGGAGTTCTCTGCAGTTAGGGATGCTGGTGCCCCCCATTTGAGATTCCGGATGGAATTGGAGAAAAGGGGCCTGCACAAATGACCCGATGGTTATTTTGGCATGAGATCCTGATGTCCGTTGGGACCCTGGGGGCTATCCGAGTTTTGCCCGGAGAGCCCGAACTATTTGTCCCATGCAGAATCGGCCAATCGACCAAGGGGCCTTTCCCCTGTTATCTGGTGCTAGAACATGAGGGTATTTTGGGTGCGGCACCGTCTGGACATCGATGCCCCACTCAGCTAGTTGTATAGAGTTGTTCACAATGGCTTGTTGTATTTTTATGTGATTTAGACCCAGCACTGTTGAGTCGCCGTGTTTGTCCCCCTTCGTGCTCAGAAATTTCACCCATACTGTATCACACGTTTGTATTTGTTCTAGGGTGGCCAGATGTTTGGAGAGGCAGAGTATATTACTCCTATTGAGGATGTCATGCTGTCCCGTACTGTGATACCTTGGGGTGAGGATTACCTCTTGTACCACTATTGGTGAACCCGGGGTTGGGGTTGAAACTGATCAAACATAATTATTTTGGAAAAAGGTGGCAACAATTTAAGAAGCTGATAAACCAAAGGTGTAACTCTGCAATCAATCCCTAAACACCTGTTTGGTACTAAGTAGTTGGAAGAAGGCTATAGGTATGCCTCTGCTGAAGAAGTCCTAAGCAGACCCAGCAACTTTAGGCAACTATAGGCCTATTTCCCTCCTTCCTTATCCAGTGAAAATTCTGGAACGTTATATTGTCATATGTCCTGTGCGGGTCCATTGTCATTTTCCCTATGTTAGCATGAGCACGTTCCAGACTGCCCTCTGCTTTGCGCACGTTACTATACAAACGTATTTTGCTTTGTGCCACACAGTACTTTCACACAGAACCTGCTGTTGTTTTCGCATTCTGTTCTTTCCTGGGATTTAGTATGCACACCGTAGACAAGGTCAAACAACAATGCCCTTTGTTATTTTGTTCTGGTCAGTCCTCAGCACCTAGACAAAACACACAAATGTGCATGCTAAGGTACGGGGTCTGCAGCAAACACCCAGAGATTTTCGGAAAACATCGTTTACAACGCACGCGTTACAACGCGTGTCATTACAACAAATGTTTTACAACGCGAAATCCATTACAACGCATGTCATTACATCGCATAATCCATTACAACGCATTCCCCAAAGTAACGCCCTGGCGGAGTTAGAATAGAAATTGCGTTGTAATGGATTATGCGTTGTAACGACATGCGTTGTAACGACATGCGTTGTAATGGATTTTGGGATGTAAAAAATTTGTTGTAATGACACGCGTTGTAACGCGTGCGTTGTAAAGTGTCATATTCGAGATTTTCTGATATATAATTACTTTGCTTCTGTAGAAGGGGCGTGGGTTAGGCTGCCCTGTCTCATATAATGACGCTCCTTTTACGATTTATGGGCTACTTACTATGCTGACCGTATTTGTGTTAGGCATTCTCTTACTCATTGTGGCACGTATAATGCATACTAGAGCACAATAGTTAAAAAAAACATTATAAACTTTTCTTGTGTCTCTGTCGGAACTTAATGTGGACTAGTACGAGTGTGAGAGCAAAAGGGTGTGTCTTGCAACCGTGATTCCTAAGAGGGTCAGGAGTGTTGTGTTCTGGGGTGTCTAATCATTTGTTCCTCTGTGAGTGAGTAGGAGGGCAAGTGAGACACTATAGCTAGTCGGTCCCGGGCTCATGGGTACTCAGGTGGTAGGATGACTCAGTACCTGCTTACTAAGGATCTATGATCCCAAGCATAGTTCTGTGACTCCACAGAATTCCTGCAACATTATTAGTAGGACTCCATCTCACTACTTGGAATCCCACTCCTTGTTAGAAGAGGAACACTTTGGCTTTAGACCTGGCCATGGTACGGAGACAGCTCAACTAGTTGCCATGGATGAGATTCGCATGAGGGTGGATAGCGGCAGATTGACGGTCCTCGTTTTGCCTTACCTGTCGGCCACCTCTGACACGATTAACCACCAAACCTGCTGACAAGTCTGGCAGCCTTGAGTGTTGGTGATACTGTATGGAAGTGGATAAAATCCTATCTGCAGGATCGCTGCCAGGCTGTGGCTCTACCCCCTTATCAATCGGGCTTTAGATATACTCAACATGGAGTGCCACAAGGTTCTGCATTCAGTCCAGTGTTATTTAACAGTTATACGAAGTCACTAACCTCCTTGATAAAAATGCATAATATCTCCATGGCGAATTATGAAGATGATACGCAGCTGATTTTGTCCCTTAACAATAGCCGGCAAGACCCCATCAAAACTTTTCAAACCTGTCTAGTAGACATTGTACAATGGATGAGTACAAATTTTTAAGTTAAATGGGGATAAAACCTAATTTCTCTGTTGCTCTGCAAATAAAATTCCAATGTTAATACCCCCAAACATTTGGCCACTACGGACAGAGCCTGAGCTGTGCTTTTCAGAGGCAGTATGCAACCTTCCTGTCACCTTTGATGATGGCTTACTGTAGAGAAGCAGGTCAATAAAGTAGCCGGTGTGTGTTTCACACTGCTTCGGGGCCTCCGAAAGCTGTTTCCTGTTCTACCTATATGTGCCAAGTGTCATACTCAGTAGACTGAATTATTGTAATGCTCTTCTCTTAGGGGCCCAATGACTACTTGGTTAAGAGACTGCATAGAGTCTAGGTTGCTGCAGCAAAACTGACATTGAATAAATCATGAAGATTCTCGATATCTGCTGCCCTTAGGGAACTTCACTGGCTCCCGGTGGAACAGAGAATCTTTTGTAAGTCAATGTGTATTGTGTTTAAAGTACTTCATAATAGGGGCCTTGTACTTCTGCAGTGTAAGCTCAGTACTGGAACAGACTGCCGCCTGAACTAAGAGCACTGACAGATCTACTGAAATTTAGAAAGGCCTTGAAGACCTGGTTGTTCTCTAAGTAATGGATGCCTGTAGTGATGTATTACTGTCTCTCTTCTTTCCCTCCTTAAGCAATTGCTGCTCGTAGCTCCAGGATACCAGTCTGGTTGCAGTGCACTCAACAAATAATCTAAATAAATAAATAAACAACCATGAGGAAGTATTACCAAAGCCACAAGTACCTGCCCTGTGTGTGTTTATCTAGGTGGTAAATTTTAAATTATCAGAGAGAGATAAAGCATATGCTAGTATGTACAATAATGAACAATTGGTAATGATATCTCTAGATCTCTTTCTTAGTTATCTATCATAGTTATTCCAGTTCTACAAATCTTCATAATGATCTTCTCATTCCCAAATAATTCCATAGTTCTAACTTTGTGTGCAAATGTATTTGAATCACATTTAAATATGTTTCCACAAGTCTCTACTTTATATGGTCCAGGTTTACCTTATTATGAAGCTACAGTACCTATTTGTGTTAGTAATTCTAACATGTATTACTACCAACCTTAAAACGAAACATAAATACAGCTGTTCCATGTTAGTTAAACAAAAACTTCTAATTTCCTCATAGACTACTAAAGATATGTTTCATTGAGAACGTTGGTCTCATTTACTGTTTTTATTGGCTAATACATTGCCTATACATTAAAATGTAATTTCATTAGCATTAGAATGCAATTTTTCATATTTCAAGGAAAGATGATATCTGTGACCGTAACTCCTGACTGCCCTCGTATATTTATTGAACCTATCATATCAAATGCTTATTATACTTGTGATGCAAAAATGAATACTTGGGAATCAGTTTAAATAACTTCTATACATTTCCTGTTAAATAATAGTAATCAATACCATGCTTACAAATGCTGCATAATTTGCTTGTTTAAAAGTCTTTAGGTGAGGCTGGCAGCCTACTTCCTGAAGTGTAATTATTATAATTATTCCTTTAGCACAAAATATTTCCAATGTCCTACTTTACCATAATGTAATATTTGGCCTTTCTGGGAAAGTAACCTGAAAGGTATGGTGTAATCATGATACTCTTAATTTGCGCCATCTCTTAAAAAATATTACACACATTTATTCAGCACGCCAGAGCATACCTAGTTATACACATTACTTCTTGCATGGGTCAAGTATTCTGTCCTATAGCTTAGATGTTTCAGTCTGGTGACCACATTCTTCAGTTTCTTATGAAATTCGATTTTTTTGTCTTTCATTGTAGATTTTGTAGTGATATCATTTTTTTCTTGTTTGATATTCATGTTGGGTGCTACCAGCATACATTTACTAAAACAAATTCCACATCGTAAGCTTTACTTTTACCATACCCCTTTTCCAATGTTAGTGCTATTTTTAACCCATTGTCTTTTATACATTCTATCATTGAAAATCCTTTTGAGAAATAATTTATTGATGTTGAAAAATAAGTTTAGGTGGTTATCCTATGATCAGCAATGGACATCAAGTTTGCTCCTTTCTAAATCCTTTTTTTTTGTGGGAGCGTACCTTTCTTAAAGTGAGCAGCTCTTGTTCAAAAAGGGGCAAAAACCAAAGATGACATAATATTCTAGTGAATCTACTTTGAAAATATGAGGGTAACAAAGAAGCCTCCCTTTAGAAAATTAATGATTTCATAACTATCCTAATGACAACTGGGTCAACATATAAATAATATTGAAAATGAATTATAAATTGTATATTTAGGAGTATAAGGCTATAGAACACAATAATATTCATGTTGCAAATACACATGATTTTATTAGGGTAGACAGATGAACAATTGATATTGCTAAATAGTTTGCACAGATGACAATTTATTTATTTTTCTTTTTAGTTTAGGCTTGCAAATTTCTTTCAGAAAAAGTACACCTTTTTAGGGGAAATTGTATACACCATTAGAGCATCATTTTAGTATTGCCAGTTAGCGATGCAAAGAAGGGTCTAAATATATCTGCCAGTAACTGAAAGTAGATGTTAAGCAAATATACCAGGCTGTATTTTGCTCTGTGTGACAGTAACCGTCGTGCTTTACTGCAGTTTAAAAGCAATCATAACAAAAGGGCTTGATCAATAATGTCTCTTAAAGATGGCAACAATAAGTTCATGTGAACTAGTGGGGTAAATCTTTCAACATCTCTACAGCGGTATATAGGCCAATATTTACTAATAAGATTTGCACAATAGCCATAAATAGCAATGTGGATGTGTCTCACAGAAGTACAAAAGATTTGGCTTAAAATAGATGCTTTGCCTTCACTCCAGGCGGACCATTAGCATTTCTGCCCCCAGAGAGCAGAAATCACCACTACAGGGATTTGGTTTTAAAATAATGTATGGCATGTGTGTGTATTGGCACTAGGCCATATCACTCACCCTAAAGGGCCCATACACTCTATCTCCCTGGGAGTTTACCCCCAATTTGACTACCCAGGTGCAGAGAGTGCTATTAGTTACAAATAAACTTTCTTTTGTGAGAAAAGGGACGGAGGCTTACTGAACTGGCATCCGCCTGCACCCTTCCACTCTAGGAACACACATATTCTTTCTTGGGGGCAAGTTGGACAGTTTACCCACCCACCCAATCCTCCCAGAATACAGCAGGGATTTCTTTTTTGATAATGTGTGAGATAGGGGCCTGACAATTTTGGCATTGGGCTTCACTCTTCCACCCAAAGGCCCATACAGTATTTCTGATCCCGGGAGGCACAAATATCCCCTGTGGTAAAAAAGCACCACCAGTCACCAAGGAAGTTTGTTTTGTTAGAAAAGGGGAATGGAGCTCGATGGAATTGGCATTGGGCATCCTACATCTCAAGGGCACACATATATTTTCTGCTACGCTGGGAGGCAGACTGTGGGTGTTATTCCCAATCTGCAGAAAGCCTCATTAGACACCTAGACACCAGATTATTTTTGTTGATTATATATGGGGTGATGTCCTTCCTCCGATGGTCAGCACTCCATAAGGCTATCAAAGTAAGCTTTCTGTCGAAGGAGCCAATTGGGGCACTACTGACGGAAAGCAAATGGTCTGCCTGACTTACAATAGGGAGTGTGGACTGAGTGTTGGGTGAACAGCTTTCTCTCTCATGTTAGGAATGATATATCCTATCTATCAGGCCCTAAGTCATCTGCATATTATATTGCTCCCACAATTTTGCTCCCCAAACATGGGAGTTTATATCATTAGCATCAGTAATAGAAAAATGTTCAAATACAGTTTCGACAAGACAGGTGCTGAGGTGCAACCATGCCAGACTTAAATGGAGTAAATTGTATGAGATTGCAGTCAGTATGTATAGGGATAATTTTTACCCAAATGCCATCAAGAATTCCACACTGTAGAGAGAACTAGGAAGGTGAGATACCTAAAATCTGCTGCTTACACCACAACCTATGGTTGTGCATTGTCTTTAAGGCCCTGAATGGCCAAGGAAACTTATTTCTCAAAAACAGTTTCAACTGGTACCAGCCTACTAGGTCACTAAGATCCTCTTCAACTAAAACAGTTCCAGTTCCCAGCTTTAAATGAGGTACATGGGGTGGCCGCAGCTTTGTGTGGGCCATCGATCTTGCCTGGAATGAACTTCCATTTTACATTAAAGCTTCTTTCAACCTCTTAGGTTTTAGAAAATCCTTTAAGACCTGGCTCTTTAATTTTCCACATTAGGCCTTCCTAACCTTGTACAACATTGCCTTCCAGTGATCAGCGTCAAGACACCCTCACGGGTAGTCAAGCACTTAATAAACTTTTATAACATATCATAACAAAGCTCTATGAACATTATCAAATGTAAATATTTATGACTTATGTATATACAGGTAAACAGATAAATAAGTAAACAAATGAGAGCAGTGAGCACAGATTAAATTAATTACTATTTGATTGATCGTATTAGCACATTTCCCTTATAAGCCTTTTAAATTGATTAGGTGAAAAGAGTAAACCAGATCCCCATTTCCTTCCTTGAACTAGCGCCCATTACACACTGGCTACGCTACAGATAAAGGGCAAACTGATTTTTTAGGTATTTTACTGAGTGTTTGTCTATGGAAACAGGCCAGTGTCAATCCATAGATGTCCACAGTGAAATGGGGCAGCTTTACACTAGACAAAACCTAAAACACCACCTTCCAAACATCCTCTGTCAGTAGTAACCTTAACCAGTTCCTCACAAAAGTTACCTCTTTCTCTATTGTGCTAGTGCTGGACAACCCACATTAAGGGCTATGGATAATGTACCAAGAGAACCTTAACACTGATGAATGGTGATACATTTGCAAGGCTTAGTTGAGCTGAATTATGCAGTACTTAATACTATACTGAAAGGAATAGTTGTCTAGACTGTAGGCACAACCTATGAGATTTCTGGAATCAGTGTGGACACTAGCTGCTGGTCTAAATGTTTTCTCTTTGCTCGGTTGATTACTGCACCCTCTACCTGAGTGTTGTTTCTGAAGCAGTTTATCATTATGTCATATGTTTCACCACGTTTTTTTGTATATTCCTGACTCTATGTTGAGCGTGGGCAGTCTCTATATTATATATCTTTGTTTTGTAGGGAGACCCTCCAAACTCTGCCTTTTTAAAAAAATTAATTAATTTTATTTGATATGGGGCATTTGGTGGGAGGCCCCCAAACCCCACTTTACCCTTTATTAATTACCTTATGTCCCTACCAACTCTGAAATCCCGAAATACCTCAACCTCCCTTTACCCTACACACCCCTAAAACCCCAAAATACCCATACCACCCAATACCCCAACCACTCCAAAACCCTAAAAATACTCTTACCACCCTATGCCCCTACCAACCCCTAAACCCTAAAATACCTTTTCCACCTTATATCCTTACCCACCACTAAAGCCAAAAACACCCTTACAACCCAAAACACTTACCCACCCCATAAACCTTGAAATCTACCCTTTCTACCCAATACCCTTACCCACCCCCAAACCTTAAAAACACCCTAAACCCTAAAAATACCCTTACAACCCAATACCCTCATTAACACCTAAACCCGAAAAGTACCCTTACCACCCAATACCCTTACTCTGCTCTAGACCCTTAAATAACATTAGAATCCTATACCTCTACCCACCTCTAAACCCTTAAAAGTATATGTATATACGTGCATTGCAGGGTGTAAGTTATAGCTAGCTCGGGTAACTATAACTGCTGAATTTCACTGGTTTTGTATGCGTAAAATCTGAGCCTAACTATAACGCCCCTGTAACCTTTGCTTTTTAGTGAATTTCAAAGGTTTTTAAATTATATTTCCTAACTATAACATCCCTGTAAGTTTTGTTTTTTCAGTGAATTTCTAAGGTTTTTTTAATGTTATTTGCTAACTATAACCTCCCTGTAACCTTTGTTTTTTTAGTGAATTTCTAAAGTTTTTTTCAATTTTAGGGGAGAGGAGTTGGCCTAACAGCTAGGGCGGTCGACCTCGAGTCTGGGGAACTGGGTTCGAGTCTCGGCAATGACGCTAAACATCCTGTGATTCTGGGCAAATCACTTAATCTCCCCCGCGCCTAACAAAAAAAAAAAATGAATGTGTCCTCATGTAACGCAACTGGTGCTATGTAAAGCACTCTGATACCCGAATCGGGTCAAGTTCGCGCTATATAAAACCCCGTAAAAAAATTAAAAAAAATTATTTTAAAAAAAAATTCCTGACGGTAACCTGTAACCTTTGAGAGTGAGTGTGTGAGTGCTTGAGTGTCTCAGTGTGTGTGTAAGTGAGTGCATGAGTGTGTGAGTGGGTGCGTGAATGTCTGAGTGGATCTGTGAGTGGGTGCATGAGTGTCTGAGTGAGTGTCTGAGTGGGTCTGTGAGTGGGTGTGAGAGTGTATGAGAGGGTTTGTGAGTGACTCCATGAGTGTGTGAGCCAGTCTGTGAGTGAGTGGATGAGTATGTGAGTGGGTCTGTGAGTAGATGCATGCGTCTACGAGTGGGTCTGTGAGTGGGTCTGCGAGTCTCTGCATGGGTCTGTGAGTCAGTGCATGAGTCTCTGAGTAGGTCTGTGAGTGGGTGTGAGAGAGTCTGAGTGCATCTGTGAGTGAGTGCATGAATGTCTGAGTGGGTCTATGAGAGTGTGTGAGTAGGTCTCTGAGCAGTGGCGGCTCCTCCACTAAGGCGGAGGAGCGTCGCCACACTGCTCATTGAGCAGTGAAAAATGAAAATAAAATGATAATAACAAGAAGTTATTATCATTTTTTTGGGGGGACTTCAGCCCGGTCAGGTGGGGCTGGCTCACCGCAGAGGGAGCAAGAGTCATTTGTACTCCCTCCCTACGTGTGCATGGCACTTTGAATGGCCCTCTAGGGCCAGCCAAACCACCCTGCACACTTGGCATGTTCTCCATTGGGCTGTGCTGCACAGCCCATGGAGAACATGCCCAGCCTCCCCAGGCGCTGTCCGCTCAGACCAATCACGATGCTGCTCCTGCCTGGGTGCTTCTGGTGCTTCTTTCAGCAGAGAAGAAGATGGGGGAGAGGCGAGAGAGAGGTGTGCAGTGAGGTGGTGGCAGCAGCAAAGAAGGTAAGTTAATTTTTTTATTTTTTTTATCCCTCCCCCGCCCTACCACCCCTGTTCACAGGCAGCTGCCACTGGGTATGTGAGTGGGTCTGTGAGTAGGTTTGTGGCTGTCTGAGCGGGTCTGTGAGTGGGTGTGTGAGTGTCTGTGTGGGTGGGTGTGTCAGTAGGTGTTTCAGTGACTGGGCCACAACAGAACCTCACCTGCCCCTTTATCCAAAGGGTGTCCACAGTTTTGCACAAAATATCTACCCAAGTGGAGTACTTTCTACTAGTTCATTACTTAGTGCCACCTTCTTGGGTAAATGTCAAGTACATATTCTACACTACAGCTGCGTAATGGTGCACGATGAAATGTCACCAGTGACCTTGTGTGCGTTTTTGCAATGTGAGTGTTCCTCATGCATCTTCATCCAGAAATTTGTGATAACATGAATCTCCCTATGGAGAAGTCAACAAAGGGCCCCTCTTCTTAACTATATGAAGTAAGTGCTTCTTTGCTTGACGGAGATGTCCTCATATTTCTAGGCATATTCCTAGGCATCAAGAACGCATCACTGAAATTGGTGAGAAACATGCTGGGGGCCTCTTGTTAAGCTGTCCATCATAGGAGCGAAAGGCAGGAAGACCTTTGCATACTACTAAGGTGGGCGGGGTTAAACGGGCCAAGCTTCCAAGTGATTTGGACATTTGAATACTCGTAGTAATTTAAAGGAAGAACCAGGGACTCTGCTCTCACCAGGTAATGATAAGAAAGAACCCACTGGTCACAGTCACTACAGATTGCGCTCCAATAGATCAATGATGCATTCACTTCCACAAAGCATTTCAGATCGTCTTTCAATGTAGACTTGCCGAGAAAGCACACTTGCTTTGCCTCCACCAAGCCCAGGAAGTCCTTAGTAGAAGGGGAGGGGAGCCATGCGGCACCCCCCCGGGCCTATTTCAGTCCTGGGGAGCCCAACCCCTGGGGTCCGGCCAAGAATTAATGGGGGAGGTGGTGCCACGCAACCCCACTCCCTGAGCTAATTTTGGCTCCAGGGACCCCATCCCAGAGGCCAGGACAATAATTGTAAAGGGAGTGGGGGCCACCTGGCCTTCCTTCCCCGGGCTTATTTTGGCCGCAGGGCTCCCAGCCCGGCCTCTTGATCCTGGGTGCTCTGGAGCCCACCCAAGGCACCCATCATGCTGTGTTGGGGACTGCGGGGGAGCATCAATATCCCTGCGGTCCCAGCAGGCTCCTCACCTCCTATGGGAGACGGCATGGCTCCCACAGACATGGAGCTGCTAAATATGCAGCTCCCTGCATGAGGGAGCAATCTTCAATCTGTTCTCCCCCCTGCATGGCACCAGGCAGGGAAACAGATGAAAACTCTGCTCCCAGCAAGTGGGAGCAATTTGACAGCTCCCACTTGCTGGGAGCGGAATTAGTGTCTGCTCTCGCTTGGCGGCTAAAAAGAGCCCTGGAGGGGGCCTGTGTGCCCTCCTCCTTTTTTATTAAATATCCTCATGCCCCTGGTACCTGACCCACCCAGGGGCTAAAGTGAAAACAAGTACGGGAGACCACACTTCTTCTTCTTTTTATTTTTGCTGAAAATTTGCAAATCTGTCATGATTTTTGCAACACAAATTAAACAAAAAATGCTTTTTGGCCTGGTAGGCTCTCTGGGGGAGCCCAGCACCAGGCCTAGGGGGTCAGGATATTCCTACTCTGTCCTCTTCTCTTTTTTTATGTTTTTGTTATGGACTCACCTGAGTCAAGTCCCAAGATGGCTACCAGCACTTCCTGGTTGTAGTATTGGCAGCCAATAAGATCTCTGCACGAGATTGGGAGGTTTCAAGGAGAGGTCACATCCCTAGATATACAAATTTGTTTTTCTTTTAATAATTCTAAAACTACTGAATGGATTTACATCAAACAACAAAAAAGTCACTTTCTGGACCAAAATCTAACTTTCTGCCAAATTTGATGTAATTTTGTTTCAGCGGTTCGGGCTGTAGACTTGTCTAAAGTTCGTAAGGAAATTAACATAGGAAACCACATTTTTTGACCTTCCCTTTTTCTCAGCCCTTGCTTGACGGATCCCCCAAAACTTTCCATGCATAATAAGACCCAACAGTGCACTTTTTTGGGAAAAGATTTGTCAACCGGCACCAAAGATATAGGTATAGACTGAGAAAGTCCATCCAAGGCAGAATGAATGTCTTCTGCTAGTATTATGTCTAATGGATTAAGCACACTGATCCTATTGAGTATATACGAAAATATCGATATACGGTTGACTGATAGCCATGATTGAACAGCATAAAGCAAATAATGTGGATTTGTCACTTTATTTAATTTTATAAAGTAATGCTCTATTTCTATCATGAATTGCAGCCACATGCAAAAATAATTTTAATATGATACATACAACATGTGTAAATTAGGAGCAGCGCAAAACAAGATAAATTGAAGCCATGATGTTGATACACTATGGAGATCGAATAGAGTTAAGATGGCTGCCACTTTGATAATGAAGAACATTGGGACACTGTTTAAGTCCATCTTTAACTGTTGCTGTTGTGAACCAACAGCCAATGAAGTAAGATATGCATGTTTCATAAGAAAGTGCTCTGGGCTGAGCAAGGCAACATTGATAAAGGCGCACAGCCGAAACAAGTCTGCTGCCTTTTGTTCTTTAAAATAAAATACTTCTTCAGACCCAGTGAGTGCCCGTCGTCCCTTCTTTATTTTATGTGAGCTCACACTCACGAGACCGCAGCATATATATATTTATATATATTTCACCACAGCGACACAATGAAACCACAAATTAGACGCACTCACGGGTCAATTCTTGATGTTTTCTTTATTGTGCGGACCCTCCCCCCCCGCACCGACAGACGCGTTTCGGCGTGAAAGCCTTTTTCAATGTCGGTGTCCTCAAGCCAAGCACTGACTTAAGTACAAGCCCATTGGTGCATGTGATAATCACAAAGTGAAAATAGAAATGAAAGACGGTTTTTCCGGCCTTAATTCATGGCGGCCATCTTGTGACGTGCAAAAATAAATCGTGATAAACAATAATAAAACCAAATAAGGTATTTACATACTTAGGGGTGAACATTTTGATGTGCACATTAATCTTGCTTTTCAATTAAAGAATATATACAATTCATCTTTATAGAAGTGCACAAAAATAATGCATACTGAATTGTAAAGAAGTTTGTGTTTCCCCTCAGAATTGTGCCCTGGATGGGCTTATGTCAACCAAGTCTATCTTTTGTAGTTGAACTAGTGAGTTTGTTCGTAATCCCACATTGTTTACCGATGACCATAATTACACTATCCATAAATGTTAGAAAGAGAGCTACATAATTCCTCAGTCATCTTGCATGTATTGCTAATGTTTCGGAACAATAGCTAGACTGTATATCCAAATCAATTAGGGCAAATGCCTGGATATTGTGTAAATGGTCTGTATTCTCAGGTGGTGAAAGATAGAGAATTGGAGGCAGCTAGGGGCATTAAACCTGCGAGGTACGGGACTATTTGTATTCCCCAGGGTGTTAATTCTATGTACAGTGATAAAATACAGGAATTATAGAGTGTTTAATCTAAGTGAACCCACATCTCCTCATCCCCATTAAGGCCGTCCGGGGTCATCGTTTGGAGCTTAATGATATATTTTGACTCCAAAACTCGTAATTTCCTGGTCCTGTCACCCCCCCCTCTCGTTCTTTTGTACTTGATCTAAACAAAAGAAACTGAGTAAATCTCTGTTACTCTGGTGGGCTTCCTCAAATTGGCGGGCGATTGGGTAGTTAGTATCTTTATGACTAATCGCCCGCATATGCTCCAGAATCCGCTTCTTGGCGGGGTGGATTGTGCTTCCGATATATCGCCTATTGCAAGGACATACCAGGCAATAGATGGTATATTCCGAATTACAATTCAGAAGCAAGTTTATCTTCCACAAACTTTTAGGATCTTTGTTATTTATCCTATAGCTGGAGACTTTTTTGCTGTATTTGCATGCCTTACACCGCATGCAGGGGAAGAAGCCTGTGATAGAATCTTTTTGGGGGGGCATAGATTGGAAATGACTATACACTAAATGGTCACCCATAGATTTCCCTCTTCTATAGGTGATCATAGGTCTGGGTGGGAGGTCTCTACGCAATATCTGATCTGTCTGTAGGATTTTCCAATTTTTCTTAAAGATCTGCATAATCTGGGCAGATCTACTATTAAATTGAGTGATCATCCTAACTGGTTCTTTTTTCCTTTTTTCAGGGTCTCCTCTCTTCTTATTTTTGGCCACTAGCAGTTGTGTCCTAGGTACCATATTTACTTTTGCTTCCACAGCACAGAGGCCATTGATGGAATAACCTCTGGCTGTGAAGCGTTCAAACGCCCCTATCTTCGCCTGTTGATATTCAACTTCTTTCGTGCAGTTGCGTTTGATACGCAGTAATTCTCTGTATGGTATATTGGAGATTAGGCTCCTGGGGTGGTGACTTCCTGCATGAAGAGTCGAATTCCCTGATGTGGGCTTCCTGTACAGTCTGGTTAAAAGTCTGCTGTTCTCAATGTACACATCTAAATCCAGATAGCAGACTGCCTCGCTACTGATAGTGGCAGTGAAGAATAGATTCAGCCTGTTGTCATTCAGCGATTGTACTTAAGTCAGTGCTTGGCTTTAGGACACCGACATTGAAAAAGGCTTTCACGCTGAAACACGTCTGTCGGTGCAGGGGGGGTCCACACAATAAAGCAAACATCAAGAATTGACCCGTGAGTGCGTCTAATTTGTGGTTTCATTGTGCCGCTGTGGAGAAATATATTGTGGCTCACCACCGCGACGACAGCACCCAGGGCGAGTGGAGCGGCGGCGGTGACTTCAGTGCTTACACCATATATATATATATATATATATATATATATATATATATATATATATATATATATATATATATATGTACTCACTCCCAGATACTACCCTGTAATACTTCCGACAAGTCAACCACGGGCAACACAGGATGACGGCAGACACAAAGTTATGTGGATATTTCAGCCGCAATCTTTATTGAGTTTTTATCTTTTCTCTTCATTTGTAAAGTGCATATGCAGCAAGAAAGCATATACCTATTTTGTCTGTTGACAAAGTCGGGAGTTATTTCTCTTGAGGGTGTTTAGTTATTAAACTAACATCTACAGAAATGTACATGATGATCCTTCCAAGTGCGGTTATGGCGAGGGAAACTGTGTTGAAATACTAACATTTTGTTTGAGAGGGCACAGCTCTTTGGAAGAAGTGGCAGCCCAGTCAGGGCAGATATTTTGGGAGGACTGCATACCATGGACGTGAGGAAGCAAAATCAAATGCTTGGTGTTTTTTGTCCATCTGAGGCACAATAACTAATCAGTGTATTTGAGACTTTCACTAATATGGATTGTGGAAACACTGACATTCCTGCAATCAGCAAAACACTAGAAGTACCATGTTAAGTTATGTTGCAATGAACTTCTAGAGCGCAAGATCACCTAAAAAGGTTTCATGGCACTGAAAGGTACAAAGGCAGAGCAAAGAGGCATTAATCGTGGGCTTGTCTAAAGAGCCAGGTTTTTAAAAAGGTTCTAAAGCACTCGTAGGAGGATGCAGCTCTGATGTATTAGGGAAGAGATTTCCAAACACCGGGAACGAGCACGGCAAACCTGGATCCACCCAATCTCTTCCTGTTAAATTTGGGGACCTCTAAGAGATTGTGGTGTGCTGATCTAAGATTACGCTCAGGGATGTAATTCCGAATTCTGGATGTCACAAAGTTAGAGCTTTCAATTTTAAAATGGGTTCTCTGAGCGACTGGGAGCCAATGTAGATTCCAATGTAGTTTCTTTAACAGGGCTTTAATGAGGCAGTGTCCAGGTAGTCACCAAACCAGTCTAGCTGCTCAATTTTGGACAAGCTAAAGTCTTTGACTCAATTCCTTAGGAACACCTACGTAAAGAGCATTGGCATAGTCAATTTGAGACATGACAAGGGCAATTACAGTCCAGTTGCTGGCCTTAAACAAAAAACAATCCCTGATTTTTTTAATTTTACGAGTCTGAAAGAAAATAGGAGGAGGTCACTGATCCAATCTGAGGCTTCATTGATAGATCTTCTTCAACTAGTATACAGAGGCTCTTGACCACTTTCTTTGGAATTGGAGGGGCACCCAGCTCCTGTGGCCAGAAAGAGGACTCCAACAATGTAGTTTATTTTTTACCATCACCACCTTGGTTTTGTCCAAATTCAGTTTTCGTTGATGGCAGTTCATCCAGTCACTGATAGAGGACATTGTGTTCTGGAAGAATTCTATAGATTCTACTGAATCATCGATGTTAAACAGTAACTACAAGTCATCTGCACTGTTGTATCTCTTTACCTTTTGCCTCTGTAGAAGATGTACCAAAGGGTGGATATAGAGATTGAATAAGAGGGGGGACAACAAAGAGGCCGAGGTACTCCACAGTTAAGGTTAAACGTAGAACAGCAAAAGGGAGAAAGGCGAACCGATTGAGATCGTTCAGAGAAGAAGGACATTATCCAATCTAGAGTGCATCCCTGCAAGCTGGTGGTTTCGACACAGTTGATAAGAATGTCATGATCCACTGTGTCAAAGGCCGCCGATAGGTTCTAAAAGACCAATGCCTGAGCTTGTCCTTTGTCTGCTTCCTCTCTTATATCATCAACCATGGAGAGTATGACAGATTCTGTAGAGTGAGCAGGATGAAAATGGGGATCCAAGAAGCAATAATCTTCAAGAAAGGAGCAGAGATGTTGAGCAATATGTGCTTCTAATATCTTGGCTAGATAAGGGAGAAGAGAGATTGGGTGGTAATTCTTTAAGACAGATCAATCATCCTCAGCTTTTTTTTCGGAGAGAGAGGACAACTGCTTCTTTAAAAGTAGGGTAGACCGTGTCCTGACTCAGAGATAAATTAAGCATGGAGATCACCGGGTCAGGAAAGTCCGAAAAGATGATTTTTTCAATCGACGGGGGGCAAATGTCATTGTCAGCAATTTCAAAAGAGTGTCTTTGGCAATTGCCGGGAACACTTTAAGATGTATAGGATTCCTATCTTCCAAGGGAGTGGCCCTGAAAAGAGAGCTATGGGGGATGCTGTCTTTGAATATTCGAATTGGAGACAAAATTCAAATCATCCCACAGCTTTTGAGTGGGGACCACTGGGGCATTTAGTTGATCTGGATTGGATAGTCCAGTGAAAGTATCAAATATTACTTTGGTTTTATTTCCAGAAATTAAAATTTTACTCGAAAAATTGGTGAATTTGGCTTCCCAAATTAATTTCTTGTAGGTCTTCATCTGCAGGACAAAGCTGTCCTTTTTGTCAGACGAATATGGTTTGCGCAATTTGCACTCAGTTTGATGTAAATCAAGTTTAGCTTGTTTAAGGTCATCTGACTACCATTTATATTCCTTGTGGTGGCAAATTGATTTGATTTTACGCAAAGGAGCATGCGCATCACTAGCTTCTATGAGCCAGTCTGTAATAGCCCCTTCAAGCTCCTCAAGAAGACACTCACTGTGAGAGGGTAAAGACATTGCCAAAAAATTACAGAAGGCATTAAAATCAACATGCTTCCAATTTCTGGACAGAATACCTGGGCATTGAGAGGGTTTCCGAAAAGGTATAATGTTCACGACAAATTTAAAGTGGTGGCCCTACCAAGTACGAGGGGCAGCATTAAGATTCGAGATGGTGAGATTGAGTGACCAAACCTGATCTAGGATATGGGCCTTTATATGAGTGGCTGTGAATACCTGCGGGAAAAAGTTCAAACTAATCAGCGACTCAGTAAGATCAGAGGAAATATAGCTGCCATTTTTCTCATTTGTGCACAGAACTAAGATTGTAACATAATCCATGGCCAGAGCTGGCACAGAGTCTGTTAGCAGTGCAGGAAACTGAGGTATTTGACCCAGGGTTCTGTATAAGATAATGCATATCAAAGGGAAAGTAGGTGAGTCTAATTTGTTTACCATGTTTTCTTCCATCGGGACAGGTAAAGGGGTGAGTTTAGTGACAATTAGGTGTTCTTTTATAATTGCTGCAACCCCTCTGCCTTTTTTTCCCTGAGATCTATTCAAATACAGTATAAAATAATTATCTGGGAGTGCCGCTAAAATATCAGGTGCAGAGCCCTCAGTTAACCAAGTTTCAGTAAGAAACAGTATGTCAGGGGATTCTGACTCGAAGAGATCATATATCTCAAGGTTATGTCTGACCAGAGAGCGTATGTTAAGGTAGGCAATATTCAGATCCACTGCTGTAAAATTGGCATTGAGCAGGGAGCATTTTCCACAATGGTGGTATGTTTCAGCAGTCTCTCCGGTGGCAAGGGCGACCGGCTGATTGAGATTTAAGATGCCTAAATTGTCCAATTTTTGTATGAGAGGTTCCTCCAAGTGGTAATTATTAGAGCATCGGGGTCTGACCTTATAAGGGGAGTATCCCAGAATTTGGTCATAGTGTCTGGCCGCTGACGGACATGGATGAGCACAGACGGGATTGCCATAGGCGCACCTTTGGTGCACCAGCGGTGCACCCGCTGCGCGCAATCATGCTGCTGCCATCTTAATGAGAACCCAGAGCTCTTACAGACTTTGCCTTCAAACCCCGATTGTCTAACCCCCCAACCAATGAGAGTAGAGCTCAGGAATGCATTAAAGAAGGGGAGAAAGCGAGTAAGAATAAAGGAAAGAAAGACAGCAAGAAGGAAGGAAGGAAAGTGAAAAGAAAGAAAGCAGGCAAGAAAGAAACACGAAGAAAAGCACAAAAGGAAGAAACAAGAAAGATAGCAAGAAAGAAGGACAGAAAGAAAGAAGGAAGGAAAGAAGAAAGAACATAAAAAATAAAATGAAAGAAAATAGAAAGAAAGAAATAAGAAAAAAAGAAAGAAGGAAAGATGGAAAGTTAAAAGTGCTACAAGTGCTGCAAACTAAACACAACAAGTGCTGATATTCCTCGTAGATGAAGTTTATGATAAGAACCACTTGTGAAATTGAGTCCGGAATTGTCTGCTTATCATATCACATGTATAACATTGAAGCTTTTGGTTTCTGTGCTGCATGCATAGTAAAAAGAGGATAACTTAATGAAATGTTTCAAATGAACGCAATCTGTTATGCTGTAAACTGCCAGTGGTAAGATAAACAAAGGACACACCTAAAAGTAATTGACAACAGCATTGGCAGGAGATAGGAACTGAAAAAGCATGGAATATGGCCTGTGGCCACATCTAGTAGAAAGGTCCTGTTTTCACCGTAGGCTTTAAACACAAAGGCAACACTAAAGTAATAATAAAGAAAAACAAAAATACTGGCACTAAAGGGAACTATCTTGTGTGCGGATGAGCTCCTTGTAAGAGAACAAAATGTAGTCACTCAAAGTGAAATTGAGCAGTGCCTGAAGTAGACTGACCCATTGACCCATGCTATATTCTGTAGTGGGCAGAAGCACAATGTGAATGACACCACAACAGACCAATAGAGTAAGATAGGTGGCTGAAAGCCACTTTAAGTAAGTATATTATACATAAAATGTTCGTAAAATCAAAAGTTCTTGGCTAATGCCAGACCCAAAAAGTAAATAATAATATGAATATGCAATGTATTACATAAGTGCCTCATGTACTCTACATTTGCCCTGATAGAGCTATGAGGTAATGTTCTTGCTGGTGAAAACTCCTGTTTGCATCCAAAACAGAATTCTTACTCTGACAGTCGTGCACATGTACTAATTGCACATTGGACATACACCCCTATGCTATTTACCAGCAGCTTACTGCAGGTAAATACTGCCAACGAAATTGTTGGCACTTGGCATCGAATTCTGATTTGAAATTTGTGGAAAAAAGTCCTGGACAAGAAGTTCCAAATTGCATACCATGGATTCCATTCCAGGGTTTGCATATCAGATTTTTATAATACCTGCTAACAGAGTTTTAAAAGGTTTTACTTGCTCTAAACAGGAGTTCAAATGCTCCAGGACTTGGAATTTGCGCATGGGAAAATGCTGCTTGACTTGAAATTGGCTCCATAGTTATAAACAATTTAGCTGACAGATTTACATTGTATTCCATTCTGAAACATCATTTTGAAATCACTGTGTGTTTAGTAATTGACTTTTCGTAGAGTTTATCATCTACACTGCAGTTTGCCTTGTATCCAACCTGGGTTGGATTGGGGCCACAATTAGGCCTGGCCAACCAAAAAAAGAGCAGCCCACATTTGGCAATAACAACCTTTCACAATAAACTGCTTGGTTACGATCATGGAGCTAAGTGTCAGCAAACATTTGTGGTAATGAAAGTATTCTAAGGCTTATAGGGCCAGTAGTTAAGTTCAGTTGATTTTTCATGACGATCATATAAGTATACATGTAAACACAACAGTTCTTTATATACATCATTAAAATCCTTTACCAAGTAAAAACAATTCATAAAAACAATCCAAGAGCAATAATACCACAGCAGTCTTTCATAAGGTGCAATAGTGCCTAGAAAACAAACCCCCATAGTTACAAATTAGCACTAAAAACCCCAGCCAGAAACCTAGATATAAAACAAGCACAGTTTAGGGGTGGATAACAATTGTAAACATAAAAAATCAGGCCTAATCTGTCTAAAGTTCATTGACAGCAGAAGAAGATATACATGGAGCGCAGGAAAGAGAATCTGCGGCAAATAAGCACCAGATGCATGGTGTCACACACAGGAACATTATCACAGGTACAGGAGGGCACACAGGTTGGCTTATACCAGAAACCTTTTTGAAACAAAAGCTGCTGAAAAATACTCAGTCTAAAATAGGTTAAGAGATGTTGATGATGTTTTGGCAAATCCAGGAGGAGATACGGCTCAATTCCTCCCACTGATTTGACCATGATATATGATCACCTAGACTGCTTAGTTACGACAGTAGAATCCCCTCGGCTGCCACCCGGCAGGAGAATGTCTGCCTGACCCAATCAACATCCTTTTTAGGTCTTGGCCTGCACCAGCCCTTGCGCTGGTCTGGCCGAGAGTTTTAGTAAGCGGGTTTTGGAAATGCAAACCCACTGGCTTTTGGCTGGCGACCAACTTGCGTTGACGATGGTGTGCACACGCACACTTGCCATCGATTCCACGCATCGCTGGCGAGGCGCCATCTGCCTTTCCTCCCCTCCCTCACCCCTCCTCCCCCTCCCTCACCAGAGAGCGCGTTTCCATTCCTCGCATCGCTGGCGAGGCGCCATCTGCCTTTCCTCCCCCTCCCTCACCCCTCCTGCCCCTCCCTCACCAGAGAGCGCGTTTCTTGGCCGCACGTCTTGTTATGTTAATGTTCCGATGTTGCTTGTTCTTTTGCACTTAGTGCTGACTAATCCCTTTAAAGAATTAAATCCCTTGACTGCTGTCACATTATTATTATTTTTATGTGTGTTGCGACCCTCGCTCGGTGTCATGAGAGGATTTTTTATGTAATGTCCTAGTGTTGCTTGTTCTTTGTGCACTTACTGCTGGTCGATCCCTTTGAAAAATAAAATTCTTTGACGGCGGTCACGTTATTATTGTTTTTATTCGCTTTGTGTAGCTCGCTTGGTATCTTGTGAAAACCATTGTTCTTGGAGATCCAGTCTAATAGTCACCGCATGATCTGCTATCCACGCAGGGGATTCGTATTTAGATTCCGCCATCCCACTTTGTGATATGTGAAGATCTGTTTACTGCAGTGTGACACTTCAGAAACGGATGCTTTTGGATGCGATTCACTTGTTTGTGGAAACACATGCAGATTATTATATTATAGTGCCGCTTAATAAGAAGGGATTGGCTAATTCAAACTCAGTACGCACAAAGTGAATTTTCTTCTCTTGTTGAGCCTACCTGCATGCACTTTTTATGTTAATGTACTGGTGTTGCTTGTTCTTTGTGCGCTTACTGCAGGCTAATCCCTTTAAAGAATTAAATTCCTTCATGGTTGCTATATTATTATTGTTTTTATTCGCATTGCATACTACGCTCAGTGTCTCTGACACTTTGGATCGACTGTGAAAACATACTGAAAAGAGAATACTTAGCACATCTATATATAGATCTATCTATAAGGCGTGCTGCGAGTAAAAAATCGGAGGTTTACAACATGCGCAGTGAGACTGTAATATAAACCTACCCCTGTGGTGCTGACTCCGAAACCATTTAGTGTTGTATCTTGTATTGTGAGCATGCGCAGTAGAACGGGTTGTATTGTTTTTCTCTATCGTTTACCTGGAATAAGGTAACAGACATATTCTAAGTGTGGGGTCCTCTCTGTGATATTCACATTTCTATTTGCTCAGCACGGTACCTGGGACAAGTCTCTGAAGAAGTCATTTAAGTTATTGGACAGAGATGTCCAGGCAGGAAATAAAATAAGTGAGTTGTATTCTACATTTGGGCTTAATAATGACCGCTATATTCGGTAATAGATGTGCACACTTTTGTCAGCTGCCTGCCACATCGAAACACGCCTCACAAATGCTATAGACTACTATGGGAAATGATCTAAAAGACATTCACATTGACATTTCTGTTAGCTCGGGCATTGCCGAGACCTATTGGCTTTGCCAATGCTTGTTTACATCGGATTCAGGATCGAAAAATAAACTAAGCCTCTCTAAGTCCTCAAAGGAGGATTTAATGTAGTTAAGTCAGAGAATATAAAGGGCATTATCTAGGGACAAACAGTCCCAGAGAATCAAGCGATTTAAGTCTAACTCCCCTTATCCCAGATTGAACACCAAAAATAAAAGTGGGCGCAATCGAAAAAAATCAGAAATAAAATTCGTGCCCAATTCTTCATGGAGGATTTCAGACGGAGTGCTTTGACCCACTGACAACAAACACCTAAAAATGTATTTTTAGTTAACTGGATAGGGTGAATATATGGAAAGCCCCAGATCTCACTCCCATATGTTGCCATAGGAATACATTTTGCCCTGTAGACTTCTAACATTAGGTTTATTGGCCTGCGCCCCGAGCAATTAGCAAAGTCGTTCAAACCCGAAATAGCCCTCTTTAAAGTTCCAACCTTTTTTTTGATCAGGGGTTGCCAACTAAGATTTGAATTTAAAAGAATGTTCCATTCTGCTTAATAATTGTCCCTGAGTTGCAAAATTGTCTGTTTTGGGATTCTTCGGACCAACCACCATAAAATGAGGCCAGTACTTAAATTGGAAATGAGCATTTCAATGGAAAAAACATATGTTGGAAGCTCAGTATTATGAAAAATACTAGGAACTCATTCTTACTTGCTTCTCTACCAATGAGTTTGCTGTGGATGTTTTTATTAATGTTACTGGGAAACAGGAAATGGCACAGACCTAGGCTGCCTTTCAAACTCACCCTGGGTTTTTAGATATTTATTTTTTACAATGCGTAAGAGAGGACCTCCAATGCTCAGAGACTGGTGAAAAGTGTATCTGTTTTTTTTTTTGTTTTACTGAGTAACATCACGTGTAAGTTTCAATAAAGGGAATGATGCTAGTGTGTAAATGCAAAAATACATTTTTTTTAAAGTGTCACTTTCCTCAAATATATGCAGTTTAAAATTATCCCAGGGGCGTTGAAGTGCTTTACCTGAGCACCACATGAGCAACAGATAACATTGCATATGGTCAGATTAATTTTTTGGGCTTGTGTAGATTAAGCGATTTACGCAGAATCACAGGATGTTGAGCTGATGCAAGGACTCAAACACGGTTTCCCAGTTTCAAAGTCAGCTATGGCCACAATCTCTCCCTGTTGACGCTGTAATTGATTAAGGCAGGCAAATGAGAGCAGCAGAGACTATTTTATCTCTGCCTGTTCCATGTAGGAGAGGGAGACAAATATAAATGAAGAGCCCCCTTTCTGGCCCTCACCAGCCCCTCCCACCCACTCTAGTCCTCATCCCTACCCCAGTCCCCTGCAAAGCAAGTGCTAATGGCTTCCCATTAGCAGCTCACACCTGGAGGAAGCCAGAGTGCAGACACAACTCATGCTGTGACAGCCGGACCAGCCCATTGTCATTTGTCATTTTGCCTCTGACAATGCGGCAACCTGTTCTTAATGTGCATCGTCAGGCTCATTATATGTTGCAAAGGCTTTAACTATAGCCTTTGACGTTGTGCCCTTGCAGTGGAGACTGAGATGTCCACCAAAAAACTGGACCACAAATATGCCTCAACCACAACCCCACTGGCCGGTTGCCGATTGCCCGCCTTCCCAATCCGAGGCTGTATTCTTCCCATGTCTCTTTCAGGCTCTTTAATTCCGGCTGAAAACGAAAGAGAACGATACATATCCATGGTGCGAATGTGTAATGAAGAATGGGATTGCCACACAGTCCCTTTAAATCCTCTAATACAGTAATCATGTAATGACAGTAGAACATGTATTTCAGTCCTGCACAGTCATTGCTGTAATCCCAGGATTATCTATGTGACACTGATATGCACAGCTATATTTTGCAGTTAGGCTTGTGGCGTGAATCACAGATGAAAGTAAACAAGAATTGTGGCACAAATCTAACAAAACTCGTATATTACATATTTTGTTTTATGGCTGCACTGTATAATAATACATAAGAATTCATTGGGCCATCTTGAGCTTTCACAGTTGGCGAATGTTTACAATGCTGAATGCTGATTATTGAGTCAAGTCTTTTGTCCAAAGTGGAATAATGAATCTCATGATTAAAATAGGTTGTAGTTTTTTTAAAAGATTGCTGGGGGAAAAATTACACTCCACTGCCTGCTGTTGAAAGAATCACTGATACCCCTGTAAGAGTTGAATTTGATTATTTATTGCACACAGCCGTTTGTAAAAGAAAATGGTGTTCACCTGATGATTTAATAATTAGTTGTGTTCATATAAATGAACTTAGATTAAAAGCAAAGACCGTTTTTCATATCTATGTTTCAAATCTGTAATATCCAAACCTACCCGCAAAACTCAAATTTGCACTTGAAATATTTTTTGAGGTTGTCTTCTTAGTCAATAAGGGCTCTCGAACATGAGAGAAGTTTTTTTGTACTTGAGTATTTATATGCACTAAGGTTGCTTCCCTGTGGCCTGTTTGAAAGCCTGTGTGTTGGCAATTAAGCTGGTAGACAAGGAAGCATGTAAAAACGCTGCTGAGCCTTTCATGACTGGAAACCTATTTCTTTCAAATACATTAATATTTCCCGATCGTGTGGTCATACAGTTTCGGCCATAATTTCATTATCAACGCAGCTTGGACCTCTTAATTGAGTTAGGACTAATGCTGGGATGAACCCTATGATCATTCATGCAAACCACAAAAAGAGCAAGCGCCAGATCATTGCTCGTGGGAATGGTTTAAATTGATCTCATCGATGATCTCTCATCCTAGAACAATGTAGGTCTACCTTTACTTTAGTCGAACTACTGACATTCTGTGCACTTCACACGTTTGGAATAAATCTAAGACCAAAACATCAACTTCGATAAAGAGATTCCTTTTAATAAGTTCTCTAAAAAGCAAGTGTGAGGCTTCAATGAAAAAATGATGACCCCTAATTAAATGGACATTGAACAATTGTTGAAAGAGGTGCACCCTTGGTTGATTGTCTTAAGTAGCTTTTCTCAGAACAGCACTCGAGTCACTAAAGCAGCCGTATGTGAGATACTTAATATTAGGAGGATGTTTCTGTCAATTGAAGAACAGTCTTGCCTGATTTATTGTTTATATTTGACATCATGGACAGCCAGAATCCCTAACCAACACAGTGATAGAAGAGAAGAATCTGCATATTTGGGTGGGCACATCACTGCTGAGATGGCTAGGATGCCCCTGTGGGATAATCCCTATTTACCAGCCTCCAATGTTTCTTCTCACCCACATAATTGCAGACCCCAGGTTTTGGAAATCAGGACCTGTTTGCAGTGTGTCCCCACTTTATGGCCCATTTGAGACCCCTAGATGCTGTTTTTCTGCCTCTGAGAGTGCCCTGAGCTCTGCTCTGGGCAGGTCCAGTGCCAGTGCTATGTTGCAAACACCCACTGCTATGTTGAACGCACAGTGAAAACACACACATGCATTAGGGTACACTATGTGTTAGGGTACACCTATGATTGGCATGACCTACCCAATAAGTCCCTAGTAGATAATAGGGCAAGGGGGATTAAACTACCTTTAAGTCCCTAGTATATAATAGGGCATGACAGCACTGCTTTTAAATGTAAATTGTGCCCAAACTCAACTTTGGTGGTAGGGGCACTTGAAAAGTGATAATCTAATATTCTTGCATGTTCAGTACCCCCAGAGTCTCCCCTATGTGTCCCAGAGATGGGGCTTCATGTATATATGAGCAGGGTCATTATAAAAGATGTTATATGCCCTAAGGATAGAGAAATTGCACATTTCACTTCCTACATTGTAGTAAAGTGCCTCCCAAAATCGACTTTGGTGCTAGGAGACCTATGGAGAGAGGATCTACACTATTTTTGAAGATTCAGGACCCCTGAATTCTCCCCTACAGGGTCATGTAATCATAAGCATGGCCTTTATAAAAGATGTTTTATATGCCCTGTTGATAGAGAAATTGCACATTTCATTTTCCACATTGTAGATACCTAGCCCCAGAGGATAACATTGCAATAGTTTATGAACACATTACTGTCACCAGGAATTGAATTAAGATATCATTCAAGGACTTAGGAGAATGGTATTGATAAATCCTGCAATATTCCATTGCTGATTCTATCCTAAATTGTACAGAAAAGAAGTTATAAGGTTTTCTTGTTTGTTTGTAAGCCACAATTCTGCTTTCCTGCAGTCCTCCCTGATCGGTCAGAGTTAACAGGATTAGCCAGGCTGCTTTGATGAAGTGATAAGTGGCTCTTCCAGAGTAGACTATCTGTTGGAGAGAACTCTGCCACACAGGAATGACAGAGAGGGAGGGGTGGTAAAGCATGAAGCTTCAAACGAGGAAAAGAACAGGCAGGGAATGCCAGCCATCTACCCACCATCCCCCTGACCCAGCCAGATGGCAGGCTTAAGGCAGGAATTTGCAGATGGTGGGGGGAGGAGAGCTATGGAAATGAGCCATACTTGGTTTAGCTAGTTCTTGCTCCTCTGCTGAGATTTCAACCATACTGAATTTTGGAGGAATAGTGCTTTCTGGGAGAAGAATATGTTGCACTTTGGAGGAAGTGGTCATGCTCTGGGGTGTTGCCCAGCACCTCATTGGACAAGGGTGCTCTCCTGCTTGACTCCAGAGAACATTGAATAAATATGTGAGAGGAGCAGAGCCTCTCTGATCTGCTGCTTGAAACTAAGAGAAGAAGAAGGATTGCCAAGCTGGAAACTTGATTTGCACCACGAGGCCCTGCATTCTGACTGACTGCGTCTGCTGCATTATCTGGAACTACAGCCCTGTGGATGTACCTTGCTTCAAGAGTAATAAAGAGTGGACTCCTGCAAGCTACATATTAACAGAGCTTCCCTTGACCACCACCACCAAGAATCCCCTGCATGGAGTGCATGTGGATTTGTAAGGGTTTTGTCCAGGTGCATTGTGGGAATTGTGGTCCCAACCTTTCAAGGACCATTTTGGAGCTTTTAAAACCATTGGATTGTGTTCTGGACACTTTAGACCCTCATGAGGAACTTCAAGAAGAATTTCCAGAAGTTTGGAGAAGTTTGAAGCAACTTTGGAAAAAGCTCAATAAGGGGATCGACTCAACCGCAAGAGCCAAGCCGGCCACCTTCAACTGCTGGTTCGTCCTGCTGAAAAGCTCAGGAGGCCCGACTTACAGAGTTTGACCAGGAGCTCCCAGAAACGCAAGCCGGCAAACCCTCACCGAATCCGGAGTGGTGAAGAGCGTCGGGGGACCTCGTCAGAAAAAGCTCCTGAAAAGTTTCTAAGTTTGAAGGTAAAATTCTGATTGAGGCCTACCGCGAGGGGTGTCTGAGTAGGGCTCCATCACGGTTGGCCTGAAACTTTGACTTTGTTCCGGTCAAATGCGACAGATGTCCCAGAGTGGTGCTATATGCTTTTAAGCATTATAAAGTGGTAATTCTTTAAAAATGTATATCTCAGGTTCCCTACATTGGATTTTTGTTGTTTTGATGTCATTTTAAAGATACAAATATTTCCTATTTTTATAAATTGGTGTGGGAATCTTATTGTGTGTTGTGTCTTAATTATTTACTGGATTGGTGTTTTTAAATGCTTTACATACTTGTCTCCGAAGTTAAGCCTGCCTGCTCGCAGCCAAGCTACCAAGGGATGAGCATGGGAATAATTTACAGAGACCGATACTGAGCCCTAGACCATGTTAGGGGCCTCATTGCCAGTGGTAGATGCATATTTATCATACTAATAACCCATTTTTCAACACTGGTTATGACCTATACTTCTCTGTCATATACAGTTCCATGGTACTCAGATTCTCCTTAATAGCTACAAAGAAAAAGTACGTCATACAAAGTTGTGAGAATGGAAGTGCATTGCGCATTAATTTAGGCAGACAAGTTCTTCTCAACTGTACTCTGTTTGTTTGATACTAAAATTCAACTTAATCTGAGTACCTGCTGCTATAAATTAAGGCAACGTGTAAAATATTTATGCAGCACACAAACAGTAATAAAGTGAAAACGCAATACAAACAATCCCATACCAATTTAGAAAAATAAAGTAAACTTTAATAAATGAAATGATACCAGAATGTCAAAATCCAATCAGTAGAACTAGAGATTTTCAATTTTCAAATTTTAGGTCAACATAGCTCCTAAATGCACAAAGAGCCACACATGGACCCTCAGTGCAGGAGAAGCCTTCTCATGTAACTAATTGTTACATTAATTAAATCTATGATTGCAGCTACAAGTAACTTGGAACTATTCAATTTGACCTTTTCTCAGATCAGAAACTGTGTGGCATTAAAATTGCTTAATCTCGATTTGATTAACAAAAGTTACCTTTGAAGCCTGAGACAATTTCTAAGATGTCGTTTATATGTAAAGACAAATTATCATTTTTATCATTTAGTAATGTCATTTTACTATACCTTTACTTACTTCTTAAGTAAGTTGCCAGCAATTCATTAGCTTTGTGGCCACATGTGTAGCGTATCTGTTATTAGAAAATGGTAAACTTCAATCATTTAGAGGAAAATTGGCAACAGAAATTTGCTAAAGAAAGCAATATTCACATTCTGTGCTTCTAGTAGTCGAATCGCTATACTTGGAGCAACTTCTGTGACAGATTTCCATTTGCCGAGATACCTCTGGTTCCACCAAGTCCCCCAAGAAATGCTACTAACTCTGTCAAAGATGGTGGAGGTTTAGTCACCTCTTCTATGAAGGCTCTTTGGTGGATCTAGTGCCAGGAAAGATCAGCCCTAAAGAGGCGAGCACTACATTTCCCATTTGCGCTTTCTCAAAAGCAAGCAAGCTTCTACCAGTGAATGAGCACGAGAAAAGAGGAAATTCCCAAGAGAGTAAGAAATGTTTTCTAGAATTGATAATTTTTTCTGCTTTGAAGGCCCATTAGATTTCTGTGCTTTAGGAAGCTCCTTTTCTCCTTTGAAGGCCAAATAAATGTCTGTAGTTTGGTTAGACACTTTTTTACTATTTAGAAACCCTGAATTCTATTAATGTGTAACTAAGTGAATGTAAATTGATTTCTTTTTTGAGTTTAATCCTTTGTCGGTAACACCATTTTTGATACAAGTTCACCTGGAATGGATTAGCAAGGGATGTAGTAAAAGGCAAGGGGGCAGATTTACAAGCCCCTTGCGACATCTTTACGACACCGTTGCGTGACTTCTGTGACGCAGCGGCATCGTAAACAATGCGCCACTATGCGACATATTTACAACGTGACTCATCTAGTGAGATGCGTCACGTTGTAAAGTTCTGCGCTACGTTATACCTGCGTCAGGTATAATGTATGCAGGGTGGGCGTTCCGACGTAGGAAAGCCTCGTAAAAGTGACGCAGTGAAATCTACAAGATTTCACTGAGTCACTTTTACGACGCCACTGCGTCAAAACCTTACACCTGCTTGAAGCAGGCGTAAGGAGTGACGCAGCATGTTAGGAATAGGCATTCCTAACCATTGCTGGAGTTGCGTCGTGCTTGCAACACGACTCCAGCAATGCGCTGCCTTTACGTCAGAAGATGCGTTACGCATCTTTCCATCCTTGCGCCACGGTGCGCCGCATGATGGCGCAAGGCTATTTTTCCGTGACGCAAAATAACTGGCGCAGCTCTGCTAATATGCAGAGATGCGCCAGTTATTGTAAATCTGCCCCAAGGTTCTTTGATTAGTTCAGTTACACCAATAATTCAAAGCACGCACTGCCTTGCTGGGTGACCTGAGGCCAAGCAGACTGCTCCCGACACTAAAAACGAGCACAGAGGAAGAAGTTGCTGGCAACTGCTTGGACAATACCATAAAAATTAAACGGAGGTAGGCCTTTATAGAAAATATTATCTAGCTTTCTGTGACCCGTACAGAATTAGATTTTACCTTTTTAATTCTGATTTTCAACTCGACTGAAGATTAGGCAATATATGCTCTTAGCACTCGTGTGTGTGCATATAAAGCATCAAACCCACATTCATGTGTCAACCACACCACACTGGCAAAAGAAGTGATTCTTGACAGAGGAACGTCATTCTGCTCTATAAATGGGATCTTTATTTCTGATGGAAATTGAACAACTGGCAGCTGCTATCTTCTTTACAGACGTGTGCACACCTGCAGACGTGAAAAATCATATTTCTTCGCAGTGATGGGTTTCTGCAACTAGAAGTAACTCACTCGGCCTCGGTTTTGAATCAAAATCAGTCACGGCAATCCTTTCCCACATTACAAGGAAAATGTAATTTCCATTGAAACAGAGAGAGACAATATACATTTTTGATAAGATGTACCTAAATGTCATGCTATGTTTATTTTAAGTACAGTTGATGTTGACTCTCCAGCTCCAATTAAATAATAATTTAATGCTATTATTTATTCTTTTCTTTTTTATCAAATGTAGTTGAATCACTGTGAAAGAAACACGTGTTTCATTAATCTACTTGCTTTATAGAGCATTGGCATTACATTGAAATAATCACACTCAAATGTGAAACAAACATCTATAAAATGATATTTTTTCTCTTCTTCCTTCCTTACCTTTCTTGTCACTGATACTTGCCTTTATCTGTGGTTCTGTTTGTTTTTGTAATTAGTTCGAAATTATTCTTGAGTAATTACTGTCATGCAGATTGTCTGATTAATTATTACAAAATCCTGGGTATTTTTGGGAAAATTTCAAAGTTAATCTTAAAATTACCTTTTTCATTACATTGATAGTGCACACAAAACATACCCTCTCTATGCTTATATGTAACCCTTTACTTTTAACCCGGTTACCTTAATCCTTAGTAATTACTTGTATTCTCACTGTTTTCCAAGTTATTTGTTCATTATGTTATTATGTTAGCCATCCCTTACACCTTTCATTTTTATAACATTCCATTGAACTATATCTCAGCGAGGTGGAGCACAGCACAAGATGGCGGCAGAAGGCTGATCTGTGATCTCTGCCTGCACCAGGTAGAGAAAGCACATGCAGTCCGCCCATGGCTCATCTGAGAGTCTCTTTTATCCATGAAATGAGACAGGGGTATCCTGCCCATTGTAGAAGCTCTGGAGCAGCAAAAACATCAGTTAAAGTGCAAACCAGGCTTACAAAATGGTAGAAGCAGTGTACATTGGGGCTAATTACAGTGAAGCCGGCTCCTAAGCTCCTGGAGGGGTCCCTGTGTGGACATGCTGGACATTGAAACAGACTTTGAGGCTGAGTAGGCAGAAGGATGAGATTTGGCTGGGCCTTGGGCTGCAACAGTATAAGCTGGAAATCTTCAGGGTTAACGTGGCCCTTCCTGGACACATAGAAGAGGCAGTGGAATCAGCCAGATTTTGGACAATAAAATCAAGGCAGTAAGCATCCAACTCTAGATGGTCTGGTTCGCGACTGAAGGCCTACATTAGTACCCACAATGCACCATATGGCAAGGTACATACTGGACAAGAGCAGAAGAGTAAAAGAACCTGTGATGAAGATGTGACTTGGCCCCAAGAAAGTGGAGAGACAGCTGTGAAGCATCAAGGGTACACTGGAATGTGCCATAAGAGGGGCAGTGGCGGCTCGCAGAGGGAGTGCTGCGGGGCGGTGGGGCGGGGGAGGGGCTGGGTGGGGGATAGTGGAGTCGGACATACAACGGGCAGGAGTAAGGTAAGTGAATAAATAAATAAAACTATTTACCTTGCGCTCGCTGCATCGCCGAGTTGGCGATGCAGTGAGCGCAAAGTAAATAGTTTTATTTATTTATTTACTTACCTTACTCCTGCCCGTCGTATGTCCGAATCCACTACCCCCCCACCCAGCCCCTTCCCAGCCCCGCCCCTCCGCCCCGCAGCACTCCCTCTGCGAGCTCCCACTGAAGAGGGGCAAAGTGACGAGTGGTACTAGATCTTCTCATCTCACTTTGCACCCACCATTATTAGTTTCTTAGATGCAGTGGCGGCACTGAGGGGAAACTCAAATGTTGTACTGACTTTAAAAGCCATGGTGCCAAAGGGCAAAGGTGGTATGGGAAAAACAGGGTCTTCTCCTCCTAAGTAGTGTGGAGAGTGACTATCTCTAGGAGAACGAGATACAAGGCGTAGCAGGTTGGTGCAGTGAGCCCTTAGGGCAAATACAAAGTGCAAGATAATCAGCAAAAGGCTGTTCTGGCATGAGGCACTAGCTCCCCTGGATGCATACATGCAGTACTGAGATGTGGAACCTTGGCCTAAGATGGCACCATTGGCAAATTAATAACTTTTGTTCACACACAGCACAGCAGGAGTTGGTGCCCTCTTCTCCAACCAGTCAAGTGGAGCTGACCGAGGCCTGGACGATTAGGACAAATCAAGAAGCACATGACTGGCTCGTAAACAGGTCGGGTGCCTTTAGATATTGTAGTGGTGTGTGCCAACTATGTTAATCCACTAAAGTGGAAAAGATGCCAATAATAAAGTAATAATGATGTGCTTCAACAGTCGGCATCCAATAAGAAAGAGTGGGCTCCTGACCCACGAAGACCACAGAGGAAAGTAGTCAGCACCCTAAAGACTCAATCCTGGAGGAGGATGAAGCTACAAGCAACAGCTATTTGAAGCAATTCTTCCAGACATCAAAGGAGAAAGTATATCACTCCAGGATGATCAGCAGCAAGCACTAAACGAAATAAGTAGAGTGGTGGCTGACCTGAGAGGCTGAGTTCTTGCCCTCGAGTAAACTATTGATGAAAGGACCTTGAATTTAGAAGAATACAGGCCAAGGATACTTACCTTGGATGAACAAGTTGTAACTCTTTGAGGGAAACAATAAAACTTAGAATCTCGCTTTAACAACACACATATAAGAGGGGCCCACAAAAGATCTTATGGTAAAGTTATAAAGATATATGTACTCGATCGTTTTGATGCTCCCTTGGAGGTGCTGAAGGGATCTCCTATTTAAATAGACAGAGCTTACAGAACAGCCATTGGGTTCCAAAGAAGAAGGGCCCACCTGAAAAAGTAATATGCCTTCACATTTGGAGAGTAAGAGCTTATTATGGCAACCATATGAAAAAATTAGACATATCCTTTAATGGAGCTTCAATGCAGATCCTTTCAGATCTTTTACTAATCATAATGTAGAAAAAAGGCCTTATGTCAGTAACTCTATTCCTAAAAGCCCATGATGTCAAATACAGATGGGACCACCCATTTCAAATCCTGTTCCAAGGGTAGGGAGAGAAAATTTGCTATGAAGTGCCTTGCTGAGGCTTGTGACATCCTGTACATTGATTTGGAAAAGGAAGAAGTGGAATATAAATGTCACAGATTTTTGTTAATGAGTCAAGGTCTAGATTGTCAGAAAGTTAAGTGACACCAGTGGAGCAATACTCCAATGAAAGAAGAAATCTTAGCGGGGTTCAACGTGGAATTCCCCCAACTGCAAAACGTCAGCGTAGTTGGTCCTCTAAAAGCATCTGTATGGCTGCGAGACCTACGTCTGTGGCTAAGAATGCCGTGACTCTGTCTTGGGATGGCATGGAACAAGTTTTTGTATTTAACACATGGTTACCTCTTTACTGCTAAGGGTCAATTGAAAGTCATGATCTTAAATTGTTGAACTATCTATTGATGCAATGTGATTTGGGGGATAATGGGTCAACAGGAGGGCTCCGCCTCCGCTAATAGAGGGATGCCATATTGGATAATGTTTTGACCTCTAAATCCATGCTCCTGAATATCCTAGAGTGAATTTCAAGAAGCCAACATCCAGTCCAGACTTAGTTTCACAATTCTGAGTTTTAATGTCTCAGGCCTTAATGTCCCTTCAAATCAGTTAGTTATTCTATGAGAAATAAAATGTTTTGTTGCAAATATTTGTCTACTTCAAGAGACCAACTTGATAGTGGCAGATCAAAGTTACTTGGATCACATTATTTTCACCAACAATGCATGTCTTCTGCTCTTAAGAAGGTGTTAAGGATTTACCTATTGTTGACTGAGAGTTTGTTCTGGAAGTAGGTGAGAGGGATAAAATGAATATAAAGATTGCAGATAGGGGCTTAATCGTAACATGCCTCTCATGATAGCCTCCTTCTATGCACCAAACCATAGTCGAGAGGATTTCCTATAAAATGTAATACAGTTTCTCTCAGACGTGTGAAGGGGGAGTTTCACTTTGGGAGGCATGAGTGGCAACGTTGACAGAACACATAATTGCTGTGGGGAACTGGGGATAATTTCAGACACCAGGAGAAGATGGTTAAATGACAAATGTCTGGTGAACGCTTGGTGTTATCAGCCAACACAGATAAAAAATATCAATTATTCATCAGTCAGCCACTGCTATGCACAGGTGGACTATGCCCTGACAGACAGGTACCTTTATCCATTAATAGAGTAGACTTATCAGGGGTTGCTCATAATATTAGATAAGGGGGCAATTCATGTAACCCTGTTTGATACTCTTAACTTTGTACACCTCAATGAAACTTTGCATAAATACCCCATTGTGAGGCTGAATGCATGCAATGCATTGCTCAGTATCTCCCACTAAATGAAAAATGGAGAAGTTAATAGTTACTGCGTGGGCTGCTCTTACAGCTGTGTTGTGGGTTCCCTTTATAGTGGAAGCTACCAGTCTTAAAACCATGAGGAGGCAATGGAGACCAATTGAGATATTAACTTAGGAAGGATCAGGTGGCACACCAGAATGTGAACTGACAGAGGCCTGCTTTAAAGGGGGCAGATTAGAGCCATGGATGTGGATAACACCAACAACAATGTATTGGCAAAACTGGACATGAACTATTACAAGAAATGTAAGATGGCAGAATGACTGCTAGCCAGAAATTAAAGCTAGGCAAACTCTTAGTCACATAGAGAAAAAAACAAAATAAAGAGGAAGTGGTGAATGGTGTTGAAGGAGACAAGGTGGCTTGCTTCTGGAAATTCAATATGGACTATAAATAACACACTGCACAGTGGAAGACAGTCATACAATTGAAGGACTGACCTGTCAAGGCATGAGGAAGAAAAGGATAGGAAGAGGGTACACAGTCCCATAATGCACAAAGAGATGCCAGTGGCAATTGAACACTATAAACTCAAAGATGCCAGATCCAAAGAGGCCTCTTGGCGGTCTTTTAGAAAGCGTTTTCACCAAAGTCCTTACAGTTAATGACAAATCTGTATGGCATTAGTCATACTAGGCAGACAACACTCTCGTTGACAGAAGCTGTCATATCTTCGATGGCAAAATGAGGCCAATATCTCTACTAAATCGTGTTTTGAAACTGTTTTAAAAAATCATCACAATTAGACTTCAGGCACTGATTTTTTCTTTTGCATATTCAAATAGTAACAGGTATGAGGAATCGACATTTAAGTGTTAATTACATATCCAAATGGACAACATGTTGTCACACTTCATGTATCACTATGGCATCATTAGTGTAATGCGATATTAATTATACATTTAACTATATTGCTGGTAATAAATAGGCATGTAGTAGTGTAGGAAGTCTGGCAGGTTAGTTGCGCCAGTATGTGATGGTGGGTATCGAGGATTCACGGACATAGTTTTGCGGGCTATCCACTTAATGTGCTATCAAAATGCTGTTACCGTTTAACCCTGTCAGTAACAGGAGGAGGAAGAGAAAGGAAAAAGAGCAAAGCAAAAATAGCAGGAATAACTTGTCCACAACTGAAGTACTTCCGGCCCTCCTATGTGATGAATGAGTGTTATGCATGCTCAAAACAACTGGCCCCACAGGTCGTGTTGGGTATGTGAGGCAAACACATGACTCCGGATTCAACTTTTCTCGTGTCGATTATGTTGAGGGGCTGTCGGGTCCCCTCATCTCCCGCCACTGCCTGGATTATGATTCCTGGGGGGTCTGATTCTGAGGGCAACTCGTTTTGAAAATCATGCAGTTTAGTGTCCAAGTTAGCAGGTATAGGGATTTTACAAAGACCCAGGGTGTCTTCTTTGTGTAGCACAATGCTTTCAGCCCTGGCCCACACCAGCAGCAACTGCCTCTGGGCTATTGTGGGAGGAGGTTCTGGTGACTTCCACCGTCTCATGATTAAGCACTTGGCTACCAGCATGCCCAGATCGAGAAAGCGGGAAAAACCTTTTGCCATTTACTTCTATGAAAAAGGTTCAAGATACATACTTCCCATGTGCGGGACACAGTGCGTTCAGTACAGCTGGATAATGTGCATGTGACTGACTGCCAGTATGTGTCAAGAATCGGGCAGCTCCATATCATGTGGAGGAGGTCAGATTCTGGAATGTGCCATCTAAGGCAAGCCCTATCAGTGCGATGGAAATATAGATTAATTTTAGCTGGTGTGAGATATGCCCTATGTATTATGTAATATTGAATTACACCGAAGCAGGCGTTACAAGGTACTTTTTTGGACATTCTAGTATTGCAGCCCATTCTTTGTTAGTGCAGGGACAGTACAGGCCCACCTCCCAAAGCTGCCTCAGGGGCAATAGTGACACCACTGTGCAACGAGGCAGTGAACCCGTACCCATAACATGTAAATACTGGATAGTGAGATGAGTCTGGTGTTCCCCTGTCACATCCCCCCATCTGCCTCCTAAGGTGGCAAGTAGTGAGGTGTGTAATAAAAATTGGCCTGGGTGCAGGCCATCTTCCTCCATTAGCATGTCGTGGGGCAGCAAGGCACCATCTCAATGCAGGTCGCCTAATTTGTGGAGGCCAGCTACCAGCCAAGTGGACAATTCTGCGGACGTGGTAACGGCTTGACCCCAAGACATGCCCTGTATTAGTGGAGCTGGTGCGTACGGTATCATCAATCATGTTATGTACAAGCTTCTGCGGTAGCACCGGCATGCGACTTTACGCAGTAGAGATTCCGGCGGCCTACCCAGAGCGCAAGGGAGAAACAGCTGAAGTAGTGCCGATAGCGCCCAGTCCGGTGAGAGAGTGGCCATGTCAGATAGTTGGAGTCTTGCCATCCACCTGGCAACCCATTGAAGTTGGAAGACGAGATAGTATTGCTCCATATTTGGAACTGCTAATTAACCCTGACCCGTAGGGCAAGTATAGCTTGTTAGAACTTCGGCTGCAAGGGGTTCTATAGCTAGGAAAAAGAGCAGGGGGAGAGCGGGAATCCTTGGCAGGTACCACAACACACTGGGATTTGGTCTGACATATAGGAGCCCTTCCTCACTCTGGCTGTTGGCGCTGTACAGAGCAGCCTGGCCAGATGAAGGAATCGGCACCTGATACAGTAGTGATGCAAGGTGGCAAAAAGGAATTGCCATTCCAGAGAATTGAAGGCTTTCTCCGGATCAAGTACCAAACACCCTGAGTGTGGCCATTGAAGTGTGGAATAAGTGGAAACCCCGAAGAAGTGTTGCAGATTCAGTGAGATTTTACTAGCTGGGACAAACCCGTTTTGGTCCTGGTGGACCAAAAACTGGATGAAGGGCACCAGTCGGTGGGTGAGGATCTTGGCCCACCCAGGGTGGTAGGATCTCTGTAAGTAAGTAAGTAAAAGTTTGTAAAGAGCTCTATTGCCAAGGCGTCTTGGCGCTGGAATAGCAGAGATGTGAAAAGGCCTGGAAAAAAGAATGTTACTGGGTGGGAAAAAGCCAGGTTTTCAACAAGGCCCGGAAATGTGCATGGGCCGGTAAAGATCTAATATTAGGTGGCAGCTTATTCCATAGTTTAGAAGCTAGATCAGAGAGGCTTCTGCCACCCCATTTTGCTTTCTTGATTCTTGGAATCCTAACGAGTGCTTGCTTTGCTGATAGCAGGGAGTGCTCAGGAGTATACCATTGGAATAATTTACAATATTCTGTGGGTTCTCCTCCATGTAAGGTTTTATGAATCAAGCATAACGCCTTAAATTCAATTCGCTCCTTGACTGGGAGCCAATGAAGTTTTCTGATGGTCCCCGATACATGACTATATTTGGGGAGATTCAGTAGGGTCCGCGCCGCCGCGTTTTATAGGGATTGCAATTTGTTCAATTGTCTCTTATCCAGACCAAGATAAAGAGCATTGCAATAATCAATCCGAGACAGCACGAGTGCTATGACAACTGTTTTTCGCAGCTCCATGGGGAGATACAGTAAAATCTTCCGCAAAATTCTTAGAGAGAAATAGCAGGTAGAGGTAACCTGGTTTATCTGCCCCATAAAGCTAAGCTGGGTATCAAACATCACGCCCAGGTTTCTCATTTTGGTCACAGGCAGTGGACATGCTCCTGCTTCTCCCGGCCACCAGTCAGAGTTCCAAATGGGAGGACCAGAGCAAAATTCCATGACCTCCTTCTTCTGAGTGTTCAATTTTAGAAAGTTGAGGTGCATCCATTGAATAATATGAACCATACAATTGTGAAACCTGGCCGAGGGCAAATGATCTGCGGAGGATATGAAGATTATAACTTGTGTGTCATCAGCATATGACACAAGTGAAAAGCCATGGTGCTTAACTAGTAGAGCCAGCAGAGTCACATAAATATTGAACAATGTGGGTGAAAGTGCCGAGCCCTGAGGGACTCCGCAGGACAGATGGAATTTATCTGACTTAAGGTTATCCCAACAGACCCTATGTTCTCTCCCTGTCAGGAAGGAGGTGAGGAGGACCAGCGCAGAGTCCTGGATCCCTATTGCCCTCAACCGCTGCGTGAGAATGGAGTGGCTCACCGTATCAAACACAGTGAACAGGTCCAACAGGATGTAGACCGCCCTTCTCCCTCTATCAATTTGCCATCTGAGTTCCTCCGTGGCCATGACTAATGCGGACTCAGTAGAATGGTTGGCTCGAAAGCCATGTTGAGTGCTGTCAAGTAGGTTGTTGGAGTCCAAGTAGTTGTTTAATTCTTTATTTAGGGCTTTCTCCAAAACCTTGGCCGCCAAAGGCAGGCAGGAAATGGGATGGTAGCTAGTAACATCACAAGGGGGCAGGGTAGGTTTCTTTAGGATCGGTCTGATACAGGCCTTCTTCCAAGACAATGGAAAGTCCCCGGACTTTATGACAGTATTTAATAGCGGGGCAAGAGTCTGACTGACTAAGTTCGAGACACCATGAATAGTGTCTGGGGGGCAAGGATCGTCTGGGGAGCCTGACTTAATGGTCAATAAAAGGTCATTTACTGAGTCCACCGTAAATGATGAGAAACTGGCCAAATGGTTAGTAAATGCCGACCCTTCCTCCAGACCAGGCAGAGATGACGTTTGGGGGGCAGGACCTGTCCCCTCTAATTCCCTGTAAATAGATTGAATTTTGGTTTGAAAAAAAGACGCCATTTTGTCACATAAGGTCTGATCAGGGCTAAACTGATTTCCCTGTTGAAGTTTGGATAGTAGAGAAACCGTCTTAAAGAGCTCTTTAGTAGAGTTCTTTGACATTTCAATTTTGGTAGTATAAAATTCCTTCTTTGCCCTAATGATAGCATCTTTATATTCTGCAAGAGCCTGATTGTAGTTGTTTTTACCTTCTACACTATAGTCTGACCTCCATATTTGTTCTACGCGCCTACATTTGGATTTGAGAGTTTTTAACTCTGCAGAGTACCAGGGGGAGGTAGGTTTGTACCTACGTTGGTTGATCAGTTTAATGGGAGCCACTTGATCAATAGCAGATCTAATCCAATAGTCATAACTGGCTGCATCCCGGTTATAATCACCTGTAAGCAGTGGTGCATTGTTGCCTAGCAGATTGTTTAGGGTGCCAATATTGATGCTCCGCCAGGAGCGAGCTGTAGTTGGTGGTAGGCGCTTTACCGGGGATGGAATCTGAGAGGCAGATAAACTAAAGAATATTGCCTGTGTCTGTCCATGTAAGTGGCAAGATCTTGTCAATTTCAATAGTGGCAAGATTGGTGAAGATGCCATCCAGAGTGTGGAGCGCTTTATGTGTAGGGCCTTCAACTATCTGGGACAGGCCGAAGCCTTCCAAATTATCCAGTAGTATCCTGGTCGAGAGATCAGTAGAAAGCTCTAAATGAAAGTTAAAATCACCTAAAATAGTGAAAGAAGAAGTGTCTAGACAGGACTCCAGCAAAGAGAGTAGGCCTTGTGTAAAAGGGGCTTTAGGGCCAGGTGGTCTATAAAGGAGCAGACCAGGGAAGGAAAACTTGTTGTTGATTTTAATATTAAATGACATAGCTTCAGCCCCAGACAAAGGTGCTGAATCAAATGTAATCTTATATTCAGCTCTATATATGATTGCAATGCCTCCACCCAATTGTCCTAGTCTAGGCAGAGCAGCCGGTGAATAGCCAGGAGGCAGTGCTGCCACCCAGTCCAGCTCTGAGGTAGGGGTGGCCCATGTTTCCGTTAGGACGATCAAATCAGGATTGGTTACCTGCAACAGACACTCCAACTTATGCTTAATGACTGATCTGGCATTGAGCAGGATAGCCTTAAGGGCACCAGATTTGGCGCATAAAATGTTGTTATCATGTATAAGGGTAGATGAAGATGGGGCGTGGCAGGTTTAGATAGGGATATTAGCAAAGTCTTGCTCAGTGAGACTGGGAGAATGGAAACCGCAAGGGCGTCATTGTGTATGCTGTGTAGGCGAGGAGCCGGGGCATAAGCCTTGTAGTTATCAGCAGGTAGGCCATGTGGTCCCAGAGTTTTGCCTGATGCCAGGGTCCTAATGGCCTTGCGAATCTCAAAGAGCATGATTGGCTCAATCAGCTCCACTCGTTGTGCAGGGGGGATGGTGGGTAAATGTATTGTGGAGAATAATGTTGCAAGACGGTCCTGACTGAGTCTAATAGTCGACTTGTAGAGTGACGTATAATGATGTGACAGTTCATCATGTATTTCATGATGTGTATGGAGGAGGGGTCCCAATTGGGCTTGCAGCGAGAGAATAGGGTGCCGGGGTTGTTCCTGCCGCATCAACCATGCCAGCAGCTGTCCCTCTCGGTCTGATGTCACTTGAGTGCGTGAGGAGTGAGTTGGGTTATTTAAACATCTCAGGCATTCTATTAGTGAAGTGTGCTCACTACATGTTTCATCTAACTGACATACATACTCTCGATGTGTTACTGACTGTGTCTCAAGTCGCAAAAGCTTGCACTCAAGTTTGGTGATAGTACCGTCTAGCTGTTTGCAGATGCTCCAGTTTAAACTCAAACTGTGCCCCCTGATGGTCACCTTAAAGGTGTCCTATTTGATCAGCCTGCTAGTGTTCAAGTCGAAGTTGAGTTCAAAGTATTTTTTCTGTTGTTGCAGTACCAAGGGACTCCCTGAACGGAGGATCCTCCAGTGTCGCTGGCTGGAGGCACCACGTGGGTATAGCTGGGGGCCCGCCTCCCGTGCAAGCTGTAGGGATTGAGGGTTGTGATCGGAGTGTGAACAACCCAGATAATAGAACTGTTGAACTATAGGGAGGAGTGCAGCTGACCCCACAATTCGGTCAATCCTGACATGCAGGTCATGTGGTGAAGAGTAAAATGTGTATACCCATGTGTAAGGATTGCTAATTTGCCATATGTCCATAAGAGCCCAGTGTTGCAGCCAGTTGCTCAGTGTTTGGGCTTTAGATGTGACAGGTCTGCGTCGAAAGGGAGGGAAGGAACGATCCAGTGTAGTGTTGAGGACAGAGTTAAAGTTGCTTCCTAATAGCAATGGGATCTCACTCCAATCAGACAGTATACCAGATAATTTGTGGAGATAGGAGGTCTGATCTGTGTTAGGAGCATATACTGCCCCTAATAGGAGCTATCGACCATTTTGACGACCTCTTATGAGCACATGCCTACCATCCGTGTCCACCACCACCACATCGTCCTTAAACGGGGTTCCTGGCTTTTCCCATATCAATACTCTCCTAGCATAGAAGGAGTAGTCAGTGGCAAACACTTGGCCACTTCAACGCCGACGAGCACAGTCAGCTTCAGCAAGTGTCAAGTACGTTTCCTCTAATAGTGCTATGTGGGCAGATCTACTTGTGGGCCATGCTGGAAATGTGGCCATGTCCCGTCTGCACTCCAGCCACATGTAAATGGGGAATTCTGTCCTACGCAGCAGTGCCAGTGAGTAAGGGCAGTCAGAGGGGCTGGGCATTTTAGGCAACTTATCACAACATGAAAAAAAGGGGGGAGAGAATCCACCCAAACTGCCAATCTGTCCTTGTCAACTATCGAGTGTATCGGCTGATCAAATGGAGCGTGGGATAGTGAAAGCCAACATTGCATTACCCCTAGTGTATAAGGTATATTTACCAGCTTTGGTTGTTTAGTAGAGTTAATCTGTATTGTTGTATAAACTAAGATCTTGTCTGTATGATGCGTCAGTAGATTCATAATTGTGATGTGACTTCTGCGTGTTGTGGTACAAGAATGGTTAGTGTGTACATTTATGAGTTAGTACAAAAGAACATCAGGTCACTGGGAGACAACTATTGCAGTAAAATCAATGCTGTCGTTAGTTCATATAATGCCATCTGCTGTTTGTGGAGTAATAGCTGGTGGAGTCAGCGCTTCTGGGCTTGACAGCCAAGTGTTAGAGGAGCCGTCATCACTAAAGGCTTTTGTAGAACTGGCATCTTCATCCGAGCTTGGGGTGTGTTTTCGTATCGTAGCCACTATATGCAGGGCTTGTCGTTGCTCAGAAATTACTTGTTCCAAGTTTGGTACAGCTCTGGGCAGAGGAGGGCAACTTGTCCGCTTGCCGCAGCCACGATGACGGCCTCTCACATTGTGTTGTGTTTTCCTTGTCTTAGTGGGTGAGGGGCATGAAGCCGTGAGGCCAATAGCTTCATTCAATCCCAAGCTTCCTCTGAGGAGTCAAAGAAATGAGTGTTCCCCTTGACTACTATGCGGAGGCAGCCAGGAAACAGTAGCAAGTAGTGTATGTCCAGCTTGTGAAGATGTCGCATGAGTGCCTGAAAGGAGCTCCTCTGTTTTTGTAGCACTACAGTATAGTCTGGGAAGAGCAAGACTGAGGCATTGTTCACCTTAATTTCCTGTAGTTTATGTGCCTCACGTAAAATGGTGTCACAATTCCTATAGTTTAATAGGCAGGAGATGAAATGCCTGGGATTATCGCCAGGTGGTGGCCTACATGTCAGTACTCAGTGAGCATTTTCAATTGAAAAGAAAGGTGAGAGAGTGGCATTAGGTAGCAGTATGCAGATCAAGTTCTCAGCAGAGGCCACTGCATCCTGGCCCTCCTCTCCCTCCGGAAGACCTACCACTTGTATGTTGTTTCTATGAAAGCGGCCTTCAGCATTTTCCACTTTGTGCTCCAGGGTGCGCACTTGCTCTACCAGGGATTGTGGCAGATTTGTGCTTATGCAGGTTGCTGGCTGAAGTTGAACTAGTGTCATTTTGGCATTGTCACTGTATCAGTGAGTTTGTGGTGATCTGCATGTAGGAGAGTGAAGTCCACAGTCACTTTGTTGATTCTGTTTTCGAGCGACGTGTGTGTCTGTTCAAGGGTTGCTCCGATCTTCTCCACAGCTTGTAGAACAGTGTCGAGCTTGGCACCCAGAAACATATCAGAGTAAGGTGGCTCGATTCCCAGTCGCTCTCCAGACAGCTGCTCCTTGGTCAGCGTAGGTCGCATTGGTGCAGGGTGGGCATTCGAGCGTAGGCAGCCCATAGCCAACTGCAGGGCGTTAGGCATCAGAAGGTCTAGTGCCAATCTGGGACCCGTCCTGCCAGTTAGTAATTCATCTGTACTATAGTCCCACATATCACTTTAGTCGTGACAGCAGCTGGGATATGTCACCACCCCAGCCTTGAATGTGGTGCCTAATCTGTAACTGAACAATGTCACAAAGGAGTGGGGTCTGCTACCATAGGCAGCGGAATGGCTAGTCTGCCTCCTCCACCCAGGTCAGCACAACAAAACAGGTGGGCCGCAGAGCAAATCTGGTAGTGGAGGTGTTTTTGTGTAGGGGCCAGGAAGGGCCTCTGGGCACAGTATTGATCCTTTCAAGAATGAAAGAGAGTTGCCCCCTCCAAGAAAAATATTTAGTTGTGTGATTTCTTCATGTGTCAGCACAGTTCAGTTCTTTCTGCATGGATCCCCTCGCTGCGACATGTGAAGGTGAAAGAACTTCCCAGGAGGTCAGTGCCGGCCTCGACCTTGTGCAAGTTACCACCAATTATTGGTGACGGTGGGGACTAAGTTCAGATCGTTCTCTGAAAACATCCATCTGCTCTCCGGCAGCCAGGAGAGAGAGTCGTGTAGTGAGCGCCAGGGGCAATGTTACAGAGCGTTGGATCACATCACCACCAGTCTAGACCGAGGCCCAAGCATGCCGATCCAGGTGCGGTGTCACCAAATGTCAGGGGCAGTGCTTGGGGCCCGTAAGCATGTCACCGTAAACGAACCAGCAGGTAAGGCGCTGGGGCGGAGTATAGGTCAGGTGTGGCTCGACCCAGGCCAAGATGGCATACCAATCCACAGCCAGGACCTCACTCAGCAAGGAAGGGCGTGCGGGTGGGAGAGTATCAACACTACCACCCTCTGTTCACCCAGCAATACCAGTCCAGGTAGGTGGCGGTCTGTTTCCTCGTGGGATGCACAAGTCTCACGTTCAAGTTTCTGTATCTGTGCCTGTCGGACTTGGCCCTTTTTGCAGGGTCATCCCTAAACTTTTTGCCTTTCTCCTAGCCTTTTTTCTGACATGGTGTTGGTGGTTTTAGGACTCTGGGCACTTTAGCACTGCTGTTCAGTGTAAAGTGCGTGTGCTCTCTGTGATAAATATGGTAAGATTGGTCTACACCTGTTTGGCCTATTGTATTTACCTGTCAGTCCCTTGTAAAGTGGTATCTCATATACCCAGGGCTGGTAAATTAAATGCTACTGGTGGGCTTGCAGCGCTGATTGCACCACCCACCAAAGTAGCCTTTCAAACCTATCTCAGGCCTCTGCCACTGCAGGGCCTGTGTGCGCAGTGCTACTGCCGCTGTGACGTGGAACCTAAAGTGTGTGCCATGTCTGTGACCCCCCTTTTCCTGCATGTCAGTCACCCCTAAGGTAGGCCCTAGCTAGCCCTATGGGCAGGGTGCATTGTAGGTAAAAGATAGGACATGTACCTTAAGTGTGTGACATGTCCTGGTAGTGACAAACAGCCATTTTGGTTTCTCACTACTGTGGGGCTGCCCTCCCATAGGAATGCATTGGGGATTCCCTGATAAGTATTTCAGTGATAATTCCTGATATGAGAGGCGCAGCGTGGTCAAGTTTGGTATATTTGGAATAGTGATAATAAATACTGCGCAATGGTGTGCGCAGATTTATTATAACTATTTTAGAAATGCCACTTTTAGAAGTTGGCATTTCTGTGTGCTATGTGTCTGCCTGCCTGATGTGAATTGCATGTCTGGCTTGTGAGTGACAGGGGCTGGTGAGGTGTGTGTGGCTCCAGGAGGGGCAGGGTGAGTCAGCGCTAGGCTGAATGGGACATCTGCATTTGGAGTGGTGGGAGGAGAAGTCCCTGGACCCTGAATAGGATGGTGCCTGCCCTAGTGAATGCTGGCTCTGCCCCCTGTGGTGTGTCTAATGACGAGCCCCCACCTGACAAAGGGGAAGAGGAGCCTTGTACACAAAGTGCTCCAATTCCCCCCTGAACCAGTTTTTGCTGGTTCCCCAAGCCCTGTGCTGGCACAGACAAAGGGAAAAGGTGATATAAATATAGGGGCTGTAACCCTATGAAGATGTGCTGTTCCTGGACCTTTGGGGGGCTTGCTGTTGCTGGGGCACAGGAGGAACCACCATGGGGGCTTGCCTCCCTGCTGGAGGACCCTGTGTGCTGGCCTCCCTGGGTCCAGCTTTGCGTCCTTGACCACTAAGGACTTTTTGCTAGAACGGTGGGCTTAGCGCCCTCTGAAGCGCTGTATTTTATTCTCCAAGAGGGAGGAGCTGGCCCTGCTGCAGCGCGAGGCTGCGAGGGAATCCTGGCGTGTGGGAGTCCCCCCGGCGCTCCTTATTGAAGCGGGAGCCCACCCCGCGTTGTGTCAGAAGAGCAGGTGGCCACCCCGCATTTTGTGTTATCGAGCGGGAGCCCACCCCGCTTTGATGTTTAATTGAAGGAGCGGGTGCCCACCCCGCGTTTGGTGTTGAAAGCGGGTGCCCACCCCGCATCGCACCGCCAAAGGAAGCGAGACGCAGCAGCCGAGGATCAGCCCGACCCGGAAGCCAGGCAAGGGACGCCTGACTGTGGTTGGGGCTGGGGAAAGGATCCTGACGGCCGGCCAGTAGCAGCGCGGCGAGAAGGAAGTACGGGCGGAAGCGGAAGAGCCGAGAAGAAGTCGGCGCCTGCCGAGCAGGGTTCCCGTGTACCGGTGGGAGCCCTGCGTGTGACCAGTAGCTGCAGCCGGGAGGGAGGACGGGAGCCTACCCCGCCTCCCAGGGCGTCCCGGGCCAAAGACAGAAGTCGGAGGAGTCCCTGAAAGCCAGGAGGAGCCTGGCTGGGAGCAGAGCCGGTGTCCCTTTGCCCCGGAGGAGCGGAGAGGAGCCTGCAAGGTCCCGGTGAGTGGGGCCTATAGTGAGGCAGCGTTTTTGGGAAGGAACCCCATGGGGCTCCCACAGGCATTGCTGGTGCCGTTCGGGGCACATTGTCGGTGCCCGTTGCTGACACAGCTGCCCCGCCTGGCAGTGTGCAGCTGCAAAGTTAGGGGCAATCTGGGCTCCACCGAGGCACATTGTCGGTGCCTGGAGCCGCGTCAGTGCTCCCTGGGGGCCCCGTAGTGCCAGGGCTTGTTTTGGTCCCTCAGCTGCGCTGCCATAGCGGGCAGCTGCAACGTGAGGCAAGGTCCTTTACAGAGCCTCAGAGTGGAGCTCACCAGGCACAGAGGTGCCAGTGCCATTCCCAGCTGCCCTGCGAGAGCGCAGGCAGCTACAACGTTGGGGGCATTTTGTTTCATGAAGAGAAAGGAGTGAGATACACTCCTTGGCCCCAGCGCTTTGCACACTTTTGGGATTCTGCTGCATTAGCAGCCTCCCTGACATTTGGGACATAGGGCATTTGAGCCCTGGTGTAAGGCCAGTTGGCCTGGGGTCATTTTAGGGTGTTGTGAGGGCGCAAGGCCCTTGCCAGTGCTACTATGGTGCACTGCTGCTTTTATGCCTAAGAGATGTCCTGCCTAATGTAATGCCTCATGTGATTCATGCCCCATGATTACGGCGTAATGTGCTTATGCTGATGAGGTTTGGGCCTAATGTGATAATGCCAATGTGATTTAGGCGTAATATGGTTTATGCTAATGTGATGCCCCTTTCATCATGTGTTTATGCCTACAGATATTGCTATGAGGTGATTGCATAATGGGATTTTTGTGATGTGATTTATGCACCCTGATTTATGCCTCTAATGATGTTTATGCTCATGAGGATATTGCATAATGTGTTTATGCTGGTGAGGCCTAATGCGTAATGTGTTTATGCTTAGGAGGGTGTCTAATGCTAATGTGATAATGATGAGGTCATTATTGTACCAGTAGTTACTGGTTGTGTTTTATGTTTATTACCTACTTTCTGATGGTTCTGACCGTGGCCCTATTGGCCTGGTCCTGTATATAATCCCCTGTGAACATTGCCCGTGCCAGTTGGCACAGTGTAAATGTGTGATTATGTTTCTAATGTGTTTATGATAATACAAAGGCTATTTTTGATATTACCTTGTGTGGAGTTCCTTTTGTAGTATGCCTAGTTTGTTGCTGCTGTGTGAGTGTGTTGCTCAAACGCTTTACACATTGCCTCTGGGATAAGCCTGACTGCTCGTGTCAAGCTACCAAAGGGGTGACCAGGGGTTATCTTCAGCGTGTAACTCCCTTGCCCTGACTAGAGTGGTGGTTTCTGCCTGGCTTTGGCACAAGCTTTAGCCAACCAGAAATCCCATTTCTAACATTGGTTGTCAGCGGTGAGGATAGGACTTGCGTTTGCGCAGTACCACAGCGACAACTGGTTGCACTACAAACTCTGCATTTAGAGAATCACATGTTTGGGGATTATTTTTACTGATTTTGTTTTCTCCTCAAGAGTGTCATTTTTAAATGGTGTTTTCTGTGCTTTTATTTTGGTGGCAGAAGAGAGAAAATGACAGGGCGGGGACGCCAGTAGGTGGGGAGGATCCCATAGATAGGGAGTCCCTTGCTGGGTCCAGTGCTGGGGGCAGTACCCCATCCCTTTCCCTGTCCCCAGAGGTGTGGGTGGATAGGAGGGAAGAAAGGGAGTGTGGAGGAGAAAAAGCTAGCTCTGGAGGGTAGGTTATCCCCTGAGTGTAGTTTGGTTGTCTGGATTCACCAGTAAGGGTAGGATCCAGTGTTGGCAGCAATATGGAGTCCAGTGCAGGAAGTCCCATTCCCAGTTCCCAGAGTATGGTACCTGGTTCCCAGTTAGAGGGGTACAGGTTGAGATTCAGGGGCAGTAAGAAACTGTTTTACCAGTCTTGGGGGGGAGTTTGTGGATGAAGGTTGTGTTGCACTGGACGATTGGGTGATGGTTAGCACGGCAAATGATTTTGAAGGGCTGTTCAATCTGGTTGTCAGAGAGCACGTGTTCAGTAATTGTTTTCCGGGGTTGCGCCAACACCTGTTGGAGTGTGAGTTCTCTGATCCCAGGGAGCTTGCACGGGAGGCAGACCTCTGGCTGTGTGCTAGAGGGTCTGAAGAGGCATTGGGGAGTGATTCCAAAAGTAGTGGCTCGGGTATCTTCCGGTCCTGTGTGGTGGAAGAGGTTCAGTGTAGCCCAGCTAGGTCCCAGTGTAGTGGGAGGGGTGTAGGGGCTCACGTCCTGTCTCAGTGGAGAAGGAGTGAGTGTGGGACTGTGTGTCCCCGGGTGCCCCAAACCCAGTCTCAGGGCCTGGAGGGTTCCTTAAGGGAGCTCTAGGTCGGGGGCCTAGGCTGTACTTGTAGGCCATTTGAGGAGGATCTCCTAGTGTCAGGAGAACGTGGAGTGTCTGTAAGCAGAGCTCCAGCGGTTCTGGTGTCTGGCGGTGCCGCTCCATTTGGGAGGGTGCAGAAGTCCAGAGTGAGGGGTGAGAGGGGGATGTGTTCCCCAGTGGGAGAACCAGTGGGTCAGGGACCAGCCAGAAGGGCTGAGTCTCCTAGAAGTGACCATGGCGACACCACTTCTGTCCTGGGGGATCTTCGCGCACTGTCAGATGGACAGGGATCGGGAGATCTGCGCCAGGCAGACTGTCACACAACACATTAGTCATGTGTTACCCTCGGGGGGGATACTGTGTGAGTCCCCAGAAGTCCTGGCGTGCCAGGCAAGTGCTCAGCCGCGGGGTTCAGCCCCAAGGCTGGGAGGCCAGGTTCAGGTTCAGCCTGACCTGGAGGGAAGGACATCTGTAATCAGTGTCCTGACCGGTTTGGCTTCCAGGGGTACCGCTCCAAGTTGGGAGGGTGCAGAACTCTGGAAGGGGGTGCAGAGGGAGGGAGACCTCGCCTCTGACCCTGGTGCAACCTGAGGGTTTAGACCCTAGGTTGGGAGACTTGGAAACTTCGTGATCAAGAGGAATCTCTGCCAAAGAAAACAGCTGGAGACTGAGGAGAAGTACTGCCCGAGTGTGTCTAGGGCTGGCCTGCAGTTTGTTGTTTCTACTGAGGAGAGATCTAAAGGACTGTGCTGTGTGCTTTGTCCCCTGCTTGAAGAGGAACTGTGCTGTGTGCTTTGTTTTTCTGAGGACAAGAGTCTCCGAGGGTCTGAGTGAGCTGGCCTCCTGTTAGGGAGTTTCAGCTAGTTGGAGAGTTGTGTTCTGAGGGTGCCTCTCCAAGGAGGAGGGTACGGAACCCCAGAAGAAGAGGTAGGGGGAGGAGAGCCTCTCCCGTGACTTCTGGTCAGCTTGAGGGTGCGGACCCTAGGTTGGAGGATCAGTGGCAGTTTGGAACTGCACTGATGAGGGGTAGAGTGGAGAATGGTCACTATGTGCCAGGGGTTACTGCCCCCCACTCTGTGGATTGGCAAGGACCAGAGCCATCTGGGTGGCCTAGGGCCTGGTCCTGGCTGTGGACATCGAGGGAGTACCAGTGGGGTAGCCTAGTTGGTCCTGAGAGTTTTGACAGAGGGAACCACGTGGATTCAGAGTGGCGTAGAACTGGAGGGTGTCCCTGCAGTTGCAGGCCCGCGTCCGTGTTCTATCGCCCAAGGCAGGGAAGCCCATCAAGGTGGTGATTGTCTACCCTGCGTTTTGGCTGGAAGGGGGTTGTGTTGGACTTGGCCCTTTTTGCAGGGTCATCCCTAAACTTTTTGCCTTTCTCCTAGCCTTTTTTCTGACATGGTGTTGGTGGTTTTAGGACTCTGGGCACTTTAGCACTGCTGTTCAGTGTAAAGTGCGTGTGCTCTCTGTGATAAATATGGTAAGATTGGTATACACCTGTTTGGCCTATTTAATTTACCTGTCAGTCACTTGTAAAGTGGTATCTCATATACCCAGGGCTGGTAAATTAAATGCTACTGGTGGGCTTGCAGCGCTGATTGCGCCACCCACCAAAGTAGCCTTTCAAACCTATCTCAGGCCTCCGCCATTGCAGGGCCTGGGCGCGCAGTGCTACTGCCGCTGTGACGTGGCACCTAAAGTGTGTGCCATGTCTGTGACCCCCCTTTTCCTGCATGTCAGTCACCCCTAAGGTAGGCCCTAGCTAGCCCTATGGGCAGGGTGCATTGTAGGTAAAAGATAGGACATGTACCTTAAGTGTGTGACATGTCCTGGTAGTGACAAACAGCCATTTTGGTTTCTCACTACTGTGGGACTGCCCTCCCATAGGAATGCATTGGGGATTCCCTGATAAGTATTTCAGTGGTAATTCCTGATATGAGAGGCGCAGCGTGGTCAAGTTTGGTATATTTGGAATAGTGATAATAAATGCTGCGCAATGATTTGCGCAGATTTATTATAACTATTTTAGAAATGCCACTTTTAGAAGTTGGCATTTCTGTGTGCTATGTGTCTGCCTGCCTGATGTGAATTGCATGTCTGGCTTGTGAGTGACAGGGGCTGGTGAGGTGTGTGTGGCTCCAGGAGGGGCAGGGTGAGTCAGCGCTAGGCTGAATGGGACATCTGCATTTGGAGTGGTGGGAGGAGAAGTACCTGGACCCTGAATAGGATGGTGCCTGCCCTAGTAACTGCTGGCTCAGCCCCCCTGTGGTGTGTCTAATGACGAGCCCACACCTGACAAAGGGGAAGAGGAGCCTTGTAAACAAAGTGCTCCAATTCCCCCCTGAACCAGTTTTTGCTGGTTCCCCAAGCCCTGTGCTGGCGCAGACAAAGGGAAAAGGTGATATAAATATAGGGGCTGTGACCCCATGAAGATGTGCTGTTCCTGGACCTTTGGGGGGCTTGCTGTTGCTGGGGCCCAGGAGGAACCGCCATGGGGGCTTGCCTCCCTGCTGGAGGACCCTGTGTGCTGGCCTCCCTGGGCCCAGCTTTGCCCCCTTGACCACTAAGGACTTTTTGCTAGAACGGTGGGCTTAGCGCCCTCTGAAGCACTGTATTTTATTCTCCAGGAGAGAGGAGCTGGCCCTGCTGCAGCGCGAGGCTGCGAGGGAATCCTGGCGTGTGGGAGTCCCCCCAGCGCTCCTTATTGAAGCGGGAGCCCACCCAGCGTTGTGCCAAGAAGAGCAGGTGCCCACCCCACATTTTGTGTTATCGAGCGGGAGCCCACCCCGCATTGATGTTTAATTGAAGGAGTGGGTGCCCACCCCGCGTTTGGTGTTGAAAGCTGGTGCCCACCCCGCATCGCACCGCCAAAGGAAGGGAGACACAGCAGCCGAGGATCGGCCCGACCCGGAAGCCAGGCAAGGGACGCCTGACTCTGGGCGGGGCCGTGGAAAGGATCCTGACGGCCGGCCAGTAGCAACGCGGTCGAGAAGGAAGTGCGGGCGGAAGAGCCGAGAAGAAGTCGGCGCCTGCCGAGCAGGGTTCCCGTGTACCGGTGGGAGCCCTGCATGTGACCAGTAGCTGCAGCCGGGAGGGAGGACGGGAGCCTACCCCGCCTCCCAGGGCGTCCCGGGCCAAAGACAGAAGTCGGAGGAGTCCCCGGAAGCCAAGAGGAGCCTGGCTGGGAGCAGAGCCAGTGTCCCTTTGCCCCGGAGGAGCGGAGAGGAGCCTGCAAGGTCCCGGTGAGTGGGGCCTACAGGGAGGCAGCGTTTTTGGGAAGGAGCCCTGTGGGGCTCCCACAGGCATTGCTGGTGCCGTTCGGGGCACATTGTCAGTGCCCGTTGCTGACACAGCTGCCCCGCCTGGCAGTGGGCAGCTGCAACGTTAGGGGCAATCTGGGCTCCACCGAGGCACAGTGTCGGTGCCTGGAGCCGCGTCAGTGCTCCCTGTGGGCCCCGTAGTGCCAGGACTTGTTTTGGTCCCTCAGCTGCGCCGCCATAGCGGGCAGCTGCAACGTGAGGCAAGGTCATTTACAGAGCCTCAGAGTGGGGCTCACCAGACACAGAGGTGCCAGTGCCATTCCCAGCTGCCCTGCGAGAGCGCAGGCAGCTGCAACGTTGGGGGCATTTTGTTTCATGAAGAGAAAGGAGTGAGATACACTCCTTGGCCCCAGCGCTTTGCACACTTTTGGGATTCTGCTGCATTAGCAGCCGCCCTGACATTTGGGACATAGGGCATTTGAGCCCTGGTGTAAGGCCAGTTGGCCTGGGGTCATTTTAGGGTGTTGTGAGGGCGCAAGGCCCTTGCCAGTGCTACTATGGTGCACTGCTGCTTTTATGCCTAAGAGATGTCCTGCCTAATGTAATGCCTCATGTGATTCATGCCCCATGATTACTGCGTAATTTGCTTATGCTGATGAGGTTTGGGCCTAATGTGATAATGCCAATGTGATTTAGGCGTAATATGTTTTATGCTAGTGTGATGCCCCTTTCATCATGTGTTTAGGCCTACAGATATTGCTATGAGGTGATTGCATAATGGGATTTATGTGATGTGATTTATGCACCCTGATTTATGCCTCTACTGATGTTTATGCTCATGAGGTTATTGCATAATGTGTTTATGCTGGTGAGGCCTAATGCATAATGTGTTTATGCTTAGGAGGGTGTCTAATGCTAATGTGATAATGCTGAGGTCATTATTGTACCAGTAGTTACTGGTTGTGTTTTATGTTTATTACCTACTTTCTGATGGTTCTGACCGTGGCCCGATTGGCCTGGTCCTGTATATAATCCCCTGTGAATATTGCCTGTGCCAGTTGGCACAGTGTAAATGTGTGATTATGTTTCTAATGTGTTTATGATAATACAAAGGCTATTTTTGATATAACCTTGTGTGGAGTTCCTTTTGTAGTGTGCCTAGCTTGTTGCTGCTGTGTGAGTGTGTTGCGCAAACGCTTTACACATTGCCTCTGGGATAAGCCTGACTGCTCATGCCAAGCTACCAAGGGGGTGAGCAGGGGTTATCTTCAGCGTGTAACTCCCTTGCCCTGACTAGAGTGGTGGTTTCTGCCTGGCTTTGGCGCAAGCCTTAGCCAACCAGAAATCCCATTTCTAACAGTGCCCCAGGTAGACCGTGTACGGTCAAGGCCGTATATCGATTTGCCTCATTATGCCTGCAGGCGGAGGCCTGTGTCAAATACCACCCTCGTGCCCCTGCTTGTTTGCTTGTCCTCTGCAGTGGCCCCTTCGGGAGTCAGAGCCGGTGCTCAGTGCCCTCCAAGCAGGGCCTCGCAGCTGTTAGCGCAGTGAGAAGGGCCAGAGTGGGGCCGGTGCACGGTGCAGTGCATCAACTTCCACCTCCCCTTCCATGGTCGAGCCTAGGCCTGACACAACCTCCGGGCTCTCAGTCAAGACCGCAACCAGGGGGAGTTCAGGCGGGCAGGATAATGGCAACATTGTTAGACCTCGCTTGGTGCTGCAGCTGTCTCCTCCAGGCCGGCCGCCTCAGTGTCAGTGTCCAGTCAGCGGCGTGTCCCCCTCCCAGGCAGCGATGTTAGCAGCTGTTGCAACAGGCATGTTCACAGGCAGTGGGGGGCAGCCCAGGGCAGCCAGGGCCGCCTGCCCGCTCGGTCCAGCACAGCCAGCCACCCAGCACTGTGGCTGCCGCTTTCAGCAGCCCGCCTCTGTGCGGGTGTAGGTCCCGGTTGGGCTTCACCTCAGGATCCGCCGTCGCAGGGACAGGCTGTTCAGTAAACATATTTGTCGGCAGGAAACATCATCGAGAGGCATATGGGGCAGATTTTGGCAGTGGATGTTTCAGCCGGGTCAGGATTTGTGGCAGATAAACTGGTGAGTGTGCGGAGCCTCGCTAGTGGGGGCCCACCATCTTGGCCTGCTAGCCAAGCCCCCCTAGACTCCAGGTACTGATGCCCCGACTGGAGCGTGCATACTAGGTGGAATTAATAGCAAATGTGCACGAAGGAGATAAGATGACAAGGCCTCTGTATCAGATTGAAATAGCTGGTAATGGTGAAAAGAAAATGTTTCTATTGTCTTAAGACGCAGAGAAAGCATTTGATAGAGATGACTAGAGGTTCTAGAAAGTTGTCTCCCAACGAAAATGATTTACAAACAGCTTCTTGACCTTGGCTCTGCCTTCTTACAGAAAGGATCAGAATGAAAAGCATGTTAACACATATTTTCCATGCAGCGAGGTACTCACCAGGTTGGGCTGCTATCCACCCTCCTGTTTTCTTTCTCATTGGAGACTCCAGCATACAGAGACTAGATGAACAAGGCTATTAAGATGGAAATGTTTAGTCTCAATGCATTTAAACTATTGCTGTTCCCCTTTGACCTCTTTGTCTCTGTGATGGATCTGGGTAGCAGAAGCTATCCCAGAATATTCAAAGGAGCATAACTTGTTAACAAGTGGTTTTAGGATTTAAAGTGAACCTAAATAAACCGGACATCTTGCTCTTTTGATGGAAAGTGCTGAAAGGAACTACCTACAGAGCTCAACTCCATTTCAGTGGGCAGGCTGCACAGTTTAATATCTTCAGATGGAGCTGGAGTCCACTCTGAAAGATACCCAGGACAACAGCCATTATAGTTTTTTAAGGATAGTTAAAGCAGCCCTAGGTAGCCAACAAAAATCACATGCTTCTTGGCTTGAATGCAAAGCTTCAAAGATGACCATGCTTCACAAAATATTATGTTTTTTAGATGAGATGCCTTGATTTCAAATAGTAGGAAACTAAATGATCCATAAGGAATAGATTTGACAAATAAGAAAAGATACTGGGCAGAATACGTCTGGGCATACCCGTCCCACTCAGGGTGACAAATGCAAAAAGAACAATTGATGGACAGAATGCAGAACAATGTCATACATTCACCCCAGTACCGAGATCTGGGCCTAAATCCATTGTTGTTTTGCTCACCATGCCATTCCAGTTTGAACCCAGCCATATGCAAATCAGTCTTGATCCTGTGCCTCATGGGAACAGTCCAGCCCAAACTGCCAGGCAGGTCCTCCCTGGACTGGAAACAAGCATCCTAGGACCGGTTTCGGGGTTTCACCCCGCATCACCCAGATAGCTTGACTCCAGTGGCATGGAAAGCACGGGACCCACATCTGGGCATACCGGTCCCACTCGGGGTGACAAATGCAAAAAGAACAATTGATGGACAGACTGCAGAACAATGTCATACATTCACCCCAGTATGGAGATCTGGGCCTAAATCCATTGTTTTTTTGCTCTCCATGCCATTCCAGTTTGAACCCAGCCATATGCAAATCAGTCTTGACCCTGCGCCCAATGGGAACAGTCCAGCCCGAACTGCCAAGCAGGTCCTCCCTGGACTGGAAACAAGCATCCTAGGACCAGTTTCGGGGTTTCACCCCTCATCAGCCAGGATAGCTTGGATCCAGTGGAATGGAGAGCACGGGACCCACGTCTGGGCATACCCGTCCCACTCGGGGTGACAAATGCAAAAAGAAAAATTGATGGACAGAATGAAGAACAATGTCATACATTCACCCCAGTACAGAGAACTGGGCCTAAATCCATTGTTTTTTTGCTCTCCATGCCATTCCAGTTTGAACCCAGCCATATGCAAATCCGTCTTGACTCTGCGCCCAATGGGAACAGTCCAGCCCGATCTGCCAAGCAGGTCCTCCCTGGACTGGAAACAAGCATCCTAGGACCGGTTTTGGGGTTTCACCCCTCATCAGCCAGGATAGCTTGACTCCAGTGGAATGGAGAGCACTGGACCCACGTCTGGGCATACCAGTCCCACTCGGGGTGACAACTGCAAAAAGAAAAATTGATGGACAGAATGCAGAACAATGTCATACATTCACCCCAGTACAGAGATCTGGGCCTAAATCCATTGTTTTTTTGCTCCCCATGCTATTCTAGTTTGAACCCAGCCATATGCAAATCCGTTTTGACCCTGTGGCCAATGGGAACAGTCCAGCCCGAACTGCCAGGCCAGGTCCTCCCTGAACTGGAAACAAGCATTCTAGGACCGGTTTCGGGGTTTCACCCCTCATCAGCCAGGATAGCTTGACTCCAGTGGCATGGAGAGCATGGGACCCACATCTGGGCATACCCGTCCCACTCGGGGTGACAAATGCAAAAACAACAATTGATGGACAGAATGCAGAACAATGTCATACATTCACCCCAGTACAGAGATCTGGACCTAAATCCATTGCTTTCTTGCTCCCCATGCCATTCCAGTTTGAACCCAGCCATATGCAAATCAGTCTTGACCCTGCGCCCAATGGGAACAGTCCAGCCCAAACTGCCAGGCAGGTCCTCCCTGGACTGGAAACAAGCATCCTAGGACCGGTTTCGGGGTTTCACCCCTCATCACCCAGATAGCTTGACTCCAGTGGCATGGAAAGCACGGGACCCACATCTGGGCATACCGGTCCCACTCGGGGTGACAAATGCAAAAAGAACAATTGATGGACAGACTGCAGAACAATGTCATACATTCACCCCAGTACAGAGAACTGGGCCTAAATCCATTGTTTTTTTGCTCTCCAAGCCATTCCAGTTTGAACCCAGCCATATGCAAATCAGTCTTGACCCTGCGCACAATGGGAACAGTCCAGCCCGATCTGCCAAGCAGGTCCTCCCTGGACTGGAAACAAGCATCCTAGGACCGGTTTTGGGGTTTCACCCCTCATCAGCCAGGATAGCTTGACTCCAGTGGAATGGAGAGCACTGGACCCACGTCTGGGCATACCAGTCCCACTCGGGGTGACAACTGCAAAAAGAAAAATTGATGGACAGAATGCAGAACAATGTCATACATTCACCCCAGTACAGAGATCTGGGCCTAAATCCATTGTTTTTTTGCTCCCCATGCCATTCCAGTTTGAACCCAGCCATATGCAAATCCGTCTTGACCCTGCGCCCAATGGGAACAGTCCAGCCCGAACTGCCGGCAGATCCTCCCTGGACTGGAAACAAGCATCCTAGGACCGGTTTCGGGGTTTCACCCCTCATCAGCCAGGATAGCTTGACTCCAGTGGAATGGAGAGCACAGGACCCACGTCTGGGCATACCCGTCCCACTCAGGGTGACAAATGCAAAAAGAACAATTGATGGACAGAATGCAGAACAATGTCATACATTCACCCCAGTACAGAGATCTGGGCCTAAATCCATCGTTTTTTTGCTCCCCATGCCATTCTAAACTGGGGTGGCATGGTGAGGAAAAGAATGATGGATTTAACCCAGATCTCTTGACTGGGGGTGAATGTTTTGATTTGTTCTGCATTCAGTCCATCAATTGTGTGTCTTTTGCTTCCTGGTTAAAGAAGATCACAGTCAATGCATTTCCCTTTGCACATAAGGTTTTAAATGTACCACAGGGAAGACTTGATCAACATATTAGGACGCATGGAAAAAGTGTTAGGAATGCACTTTGAGGTTATATATAAATGAGAATATTCAAGTTTAATGAGTCAATGTGTGATAAATGTTTAATAGGTTGTGGTGAAGTTGGATAGCTCACACTTTCATTCTCGTGCCCTGTCATAAAGCACTTGTGGAATATTGTGATCAATGAGATTCACAACATTCCAAACAGAGAAAAAGCAAGATGTCCAGAGGTTTTTCTCTTGGGATACCCAGATTATTTGGCATTGCCTCTGGATTGAAAATTTGCAAAATGTACATCCTATTTGTTTCTAGCAGTAAAATTGGTAATACTCTGCCATTAGGGAACCCTAGTTGTTTGAATGTCTGGTTGCAGAGGATGTGGTGGATATTACGGATAGGAATAAGTAACATGAATGGTATAAAATAAGAAGAGCCAGGTTATGAAACTCTGGAGCCTGTGACTACCTGAGACTGTGACTTACTGAAACTGTGATCCTGAGACTTTCAGGATCTGAATTACCCACAATGGTCGCAAGTATTCAATTTACTTGAAGGGAGAGGTTCTAATAAAAAATGTGAGAAAGTGGATTGTTCATTGGGGTGAATGGTAGCCCACCAGAAATAATGTTATCACTATTGTTGTTGGGTTCAGTAAATATTTTGGTTATTTAAACCTCTGCTCAACCCCTGGCAGCTATGGTACAGAGCAGACAAACCTAACGTAAGACAACATAAAAAGCTCTAGAATAACTGAACCAGTTAAAAAGTTGAAAATACAACACAATAAAAATGGCACTCTAATTTATAAAAATAGCGAATCATTTAATGAACAAAAGGACAAAAATCTGATAAGGGGAAATGGAGATGTGAATTTTTTACGTTTTAATTTAAAATGGCACCAAAAAGCATTATCCGCCGATTGCTTCTCATCTGATTGTGCTTGATCAGGACCAAGGCCCATTTTAAAGCCAACGGCGGTGGAGCACGGGTTGGATACAGAAACCAGGTTCAACGCAGTCGGAAGGTTTTCCTTCTGACTTGGAATTCAAAATTCCTTAACAGGACAAGTCAGCAGGCTGTGGCGAAGAAGCGCTCTATGATAGCCATCGGACGAGGTCCTGGTGAAGCAATTAACTTTTGGCAGGAAAGCTCAGAGTGAATGGCTTTAAAAATTTGCACCCAAGGAAGGTCCCTTGCCAGCCAGATACCCTTGGCGCTTTCACCCAGTAAAGATTTCCACGTTTGCCACTTTTTGGGAACTCAAGTTCCTCCAGGAGGGCATGGCGGCAACATGACTGCAATATGTAGCCTAACATGGCTCCAAGGGGCAGAATTCCCTCTGCAGGACATCGGCTGAAATGGATGTTCTGCTGTGGAAAAGCTTCAAGCGGAGCAATCTGAATATTTGGCCCAGGGGCAATGCACTTTCATTGGATTGACTTGACAGGTTAGTCCCAGTCCTCTGAAGGTCTTTGGAGCCAAAACGTTTTGAAGACCCTGGTTTTTCAGGAAGTTAGGAGGCATCCACTTTGACACCAGTCAAGGGTCCAAGGACCTCAGGAGCAGCACTCGGGGGTCAAAACTTACTCCAGCATAAGCCACAAGCATGGTCCAGGACAGGTCTAGTTGGATCTGGTCAGCTGAGATTTTTCAGCGAAGGGCTTCTTGCAGCTAGTTGTGTCCCTGTAGCTTAACAGGTCAGCTAACTGTCCTTTTGAGTCCTTTTTTTGTCCAAGGTACAAGTGGGAGAAAGTCTAGCTTTTTAGGACTCATCACAAGTCCTGAGGGGCTCTCCATTTTTTTACACCTCAACCTGTTTACCTGGAGTTGGGTGTTTTCTGGTGCACCACCTGGCTTGTCACTTTAGGTAATTATATATTATCCAGAAGTCACTTGTAGAGCATGATGAAATCCATGAATATGATGGCTGGTGCTCATTAATGTGGATTTATTTTCATCAACAAATGGTTTTTATGGTTCCCAATGTCACGGGACATTATATTACACGTTTTTGTAGGGTTCTTTGCACAAGACCTTACATCATGTAATTTTGTTTAACGTTATACCATGTATGTACTACAACATTGGTGTTTCTGTTACTTTTTAGCCCTGATGAAGTCGTAAGGGTATGTCCCTACTGCGACGAAACGCGTTGGTGTATGGCTAAAAAGGAAAAGAGTGAATAAAAGAACACACAGAGGAAAGAATGCATTTGCTCTTGGAGTGCTATTTCATGTCTAAAATTGTTTAATATTGTTTTTCTGATTGCAAGAGCGTGTGCTTCGAATTTTGTAAATTGTTTTGTTTCAATCTTTGATTGATAATTGGTGGAAGCAGGGTGTATACTATCTCCCCATTTCGATAGCACTGCTTGAAAATTTGAGTAGGGAAGTTGAGATTTGAGTGTGAATTCCATACGAGCGCCTGGGACCAGTACACCCATTACAGTAGTATCTTCTAGAGGGACAGGCAGCTGTATTAGCACATTATTGATAGGAATAATGAGCAGTAACTTAGATCGAGATAAACTTGCGGTGGAACTCTTTGAAAACCTGTGCAAAGGCAGCACTATTTCAGAGGCTGTTAGGAGTGGTAATCCACCAAAAAATGAGGGACTTCGAGAGACGTTCATTAAATTGGAGAAACTAAAATGTAATGAAATGTCTAAGTGGTGGGACGGGGCCACACTTAGACAGTATATTAAATTGGATAGAATTCCGAGGGGCCTCAGATCCCAGATCATCCCCACGTATGATGATCTGGACGAGGATCTCTTGGCCCTATGGGAGAAGGAATTGACTTCTAGTTCATTTAAATTAATTGACATTCTAATAGAGAATGCGGATAGGAAAGTGACAAGACTCCAGGCGGAAATATCACAATTGGAAGGTGAGATTGCACCCTTAAATATACCTGAAGCTACTACCAAGAATTATGACATTTTGAAAACAGTATTGACTAATCATCAAAATGATATCAAGCAAAGAAAGGCTCGAAAACGTAAGCGGGATAAGTCAGATTATAATAGTGGTAGAGTATTCACGTTCTCTAAAAAATATGATTATTTAGTTCAAGGTGACAAAAATAAACAGACTCCAGAGCCCATATCTACTAGCTCTAGTAATGCTTCACTCAGCACGATACCAACCAGCGGGAGTGACATTGATGCTGGATTGGGGACATCAGTCAGGCCATTAAACCCTTTGGGGAACTCATCCTTCTTGCAAGAAGTAAATCGCATCAAGAGGGGCAACAGAGAGCAAACAAGGAGAGTAGGAAATGCAGGAAAATCAGGCGGGGCAAAAGGGGTGGCAGCAGAAAGGGACAGATTGGGAATGAAGACAAGATCCTGGGACAAGAAGAACTAATGTTTGATGATAATAATGATGTGGATCTTGTTAATTTTTCTGACCAGACACTTACTGAGGATATGATTTCTGTACTCAAGAAGGGATTGGGTTTCTGTCCGGATTATAAAGGTGATATTTGTGATATGAAAATAGATCTATTTAAGTTCATAAGATGTCTTAAGTTGCAGAAACATTTTGCACCTTATCCACAACAAAATAAAGATTGAAATATGTTGGCAGAAGGTGTGACATTAAGTACATCAACAATACGAGAGATACATGACACTGTGTCTTTACTTTCAAGTACGGAATTGGAAGAAGACCCTGTAACGGTTGCTAAAGTATTGGAACATTTGGATATTAGAGCAGACCTGACACTTACCAGCGGTCTTAAGACCAAGTCCCGCTGGTCTCCAAATTTGTCAAGCGGTAATAATGTTGAGATTTTCCATAGACTAGTGATCAAAGATTTAGATGATTATTTTGATAAACATGGCTCCTCCTTGGGGATCAGAAGAGACAATCTGACCCCCAATGAACGCAATGCTTTAAAATCTTTACAAACAGACAAGGAATTGACCATTAAGAAGGCTGACAAAGGGGGGAATATAGTGGTCATGAATACATGTGATTACGAACGTGAAATCTATTCCCAACTTAATGATGCCCGATGTTATGAAAGAGTACCACATAATCCTATGTTCTCATTACTGACCACGATTAATGGGTTACTGAGAGATTGGCATAATAAGTGTTTACTGGATGATGACGAGTACCTATATCTTAAGGTGGACCGCCCAAGATATCCGTGCTTTTACACGTTGCCAAAGTTTCACAAGGACCTGCCATTTCCACCAGGGAGGCCCATAGTCTCGGGTATTGGCGGACCTACAGAAAGAATATCACAATTTGTTGATATTTTTCTTCAACCGTTAGTGGTTAATTTACCCTCATACATAAGGGATACAGGGCACATACTTAACATATTGGGAGATATAGTGTGAGAACCTGGAATGATCATGGTGACACTAGATGTCGTGTCACTGTACATGAGTATTCTGAATGAATTGGGTATGAAAGCAATGGGCCATTTCTTAGCTAGGCGTTCGGCTAGTCTATGGGAACACACACAAATGCTACAAGCGATGACTGAGGGGATTTTGCAAAACAATTTCTTATTCAAAGAAGATTGGTTCAGGCAGATACAAGGAGTAGCCATGGGTTGGCTTGAGGAGGTGATGATCTGGGGCCCTGGTGGATGCCGTTGGAGTGAACACATCCTTTACTGGGGGCGCTTCATTGATGACTGCTTTATGATCTGGACAGGTTTGATGGTGGAGTTACAAGGATTTTGTGAATATCTTAATGATAATGATGTAAATATTAGTTTCACCACTCATTGTAGCACAACCAATGTGGTATTCCTGGATGTGGAATTGTATATTAAAGATAACCGGATACACAGCAGGATGTATCGAAAGCCTACATCCTGCAACTTCCTTCTACATGCTGCAAGCGCTCATCCATGCCATTAAATTAAAGCAATCCCCTTTGGGGAAATGATTAGAGCGAGGCGTAATTTCAGTGAAGACTCAGATTTTATGTCATGTATACAGGATATGGAGAAAAGATTTGCCCAAAGAGGTTATTTGAGACAAGATGTGTCGAGGGGTAAAGATAGAGCTTTGAAGACTGAATGTGTTAATACATTAAAACTGATCACTAATAAGCAACGATCTTCCACACCAATAAACTGGTAACTGACTATATGCAGTTGAGCACTGTTCTGCGTAAAAGTCTTAATAAACACTGGCACATCTTGCGAGCGGATAGAACTCTAGAGGGATCTATTGCTACTAAACCACATGTTACTTACCGCAGGGGCAAGACATTGGGTTCTATTCTCAGCCCTAGCTACCCAGGAGTAGCACAACATGAGCATTGGCTAACTAGTTTGTCAAAAGGGTTTTACAAATGTGGTAACTGTGGGATGTGCAGATGGGCACAGGATAAGACTAGACAATTTTGCATTGCTCCCAATGAAAAGTATATGATTCTTACCAACATTAACTGTAACACGAAATTTGTTATTTATGTCATTTCTTGTAAATGCAATAAAATCTATGTTGGGAGCACGATACGGCCATTGAGAGTTCGGATAAGTGAACATTTGAGAGCAATAAAGCAAAATGATGCGAGGTATCCGATTGCCGAACATGTGAATAATTGTAAGAAACAGGGAACAAACAAAACCTTTACATTTTTTGGTATTGAACACGTTGTAAAAGACCCACGGGGAGGCAATCGGGAGCTCAAATTGCGTAGACACGAAGCTAAATGGATAATGCGTCTTAAGGCAGTGGAAGACGGTTTGAACTTTGATCACAAGTTGCAATATGTTTTGGGTAACTGACCATAAGATGTACAGGTTACTACATTATTGTATGTGTCTTGGAATCATGATGATATGTGATTGAGCTAACCTGCTTCAATAACAGCATTATCAATTTGAGTGGGACCAACAGTGGGTTGGCGTTGTTTAGTATGTAGCATTTTAACCCTCCTTTTTGATAGGTGCGCTCGGGAGTGCATTACGTTGGTAGTGATTTGACATGACTTGAGTTATTATTAGGTATGTCTGAGTATGCGCAGTAAGTATATTAAGAATTTCCCTCTCAACTGTAAATATCAGTGGTAGGAGTTTGAGTCTTCTTTATGTGGTGTGTACTTGACTTTTAATGGTAGCACATAGCTCTTAGAATTAGTTTAATATGCAACTATATGTATTACGAGTATTTAACTCGTCCAAGAGAGCGCCTAGATATTTTTCGCTCATTGGGAGCCTTATTTACTTTTGCTGTTGTTGGAAAACGAGGCAGCATCTGTGAGGCCTGCACAAATAACATGACTACATTTGTCCTTCACTGGGAACCAAACACCCAATTGTAGCGCCTGACTCTCAGAGGGTAGCGTTGCAGAGCAGTCTGAGGCTTACTCAAGGGAGGTGGTGTGGGCTAGTAATCGCCATTTGCAGGTGCGCAGAAATAACACTCAATAATTGATTGTCCAGTCTGTACTTTGCTTTATAAAAGTAAGAGTACATTTATTAAACACACACACTACTCAATACTATGCCCCAATTTACAAATATACATAAGCTGTTGGAATTACTTTGTGACATTGCGTAACATCTCCACCCCTCCCGCAGAGGGGTGGGGTCTAGTACCACCACTCCCATGTATGCACATCATCTTGCCCCCAATGCAGTTAGTTGAACATAACCTGGAGCGAGGGCCCTGCGCACTGGCACCATCCCAGTGGCGACCCACCCCATTACCTCAACACGCATTAAAAATAGGTTCACCTGCCCTAGTGACACATAACCCTGACTGAGCATCTTATATTGACCATACAGTATGCACCCCTACATCGTCAGGGCTAACAATCTGGGTTGTTCCTCACTTAGGCGCAGCAGCAAGACTACATGTTCAAGCATTACTTTGGAATGACAGTACTCATCACCTCTGTTGGACATTAGAATGCATTGCAATTACAGCCCCTAAAGGCATCACAGATGAAATCACAGGATTAGACATATACAGCCAGACACCCTAGCAGGAATGTCTGGCAACATAACCCCACTTTGCTTATGACATCACCTTACACAGGTACTTCACATTACACATGTGATCTTCAGTCCCTCTAAAAAGAAATAACCGTTAGTAAATACAGTTCTGGTGCAATTACACCTCTTCACCTCCAGTGGATGCCCTTCTCCAGACATCCCCAACTCAGCCCTTCACTCCGTGAAGCACTTCTCAATACACCCTCAACTGTAGAACAAAAGTTCCAGCCTAGAAGGTGTTAAATGACTGAGCCCTTGAGGGGTTATTCTTTTTAAGTCCCCATGAGACTTAGGGTGGGACTCCTCTTCGTGCTGGGGGGAGACTGCGCTTCTCCAGCAGCTCCCCCAGCACCCTTGCACAAGTTTGGCGGTGACCCCGTTCTCCTGGGGCCACCACAAGCACCAAAACGATGTTTTCCCCATGCCTTGCAAGGCATTATGGGGCGCTTCAGGCTCCTCTTCTTGAATATTTTATTAGCGGCTCCCCCGCTGTGCCGGGGAGAGCCGCGATGCCGGCGGCGGCCTTCCTCCGCTTCTTCCGGCCTCGGTGGGGGGCCCGGTCCCACCCGGACCCCCAGGTGAGAGTAACGGCTCGGGGAGCCCACCCCCGGCCGCTCCTTCTATTTTTCGGGGCCCGGTCCAAGCCAGGCCCCTCGCACCTTTCCGGCTCTGGTTGGGGGCCCCGGTTTCACCCGGGACCCCCGCATGCCCACTCGTTGGAGGGCAGCCCAGGGAGCCCACCCCCGGCTGCCCCCGCCGGCTCCCCCCGCTGGCTCCCCGCCCGGCCAGCACCTTCGCGTGCTGCCGAGGGAGCCGGCAACGCAGTTCTGGTCTGCCCGCTCCGGCGGGCAGACGTGCAGGACTTCTCCGGCTCCTCCGGTCCCCGGGGGAGTGCGACACACACTCCCCCCACGCCAGCCTGCACTTCAGGGCCCGGGGATGGGGTCCCGGGCCCCTCTTCATTTTCACGGGAAGCGCGACAGCGCTCCCCGACTTTGCTTGGCTTCGGGGCCCGGAGATGGGGTCCCGGGCCCCTTGAGACCACTTCGCGGGGGCGCGACGGCGCTCCCCGCCTCCTCCTCTTCACGGGGGAGCGCACCACGCTCCCCGTCTTTACTCGCTCGCGGGGTCCAGGGTGTGCTACTGGCTCCCCGCCTTCCTCCTCTTCACGGGGGGCGCAACGGCGGCCCCCGGCTTTACTTCGGGCCCGGGGATGGGGTCCCGGGCCCCTGGGGGCCTCTTCACGGGGAGCGCGACGGTGCTCCCCGACTTTGCTTCGGGGCCCGGGGATGGGGTCCCGGGCCCCTCGAGACCTCCTCGCGGGGGGCGCGCCGGCGCTCCCCCGCCTCCATCTTCGGTGGAGGCGGTGGGTGCCCCTGCTCCCTCCTTCTTGTCCAGCCTCTGGGTTTGTTCAAAATGGCGTCGTCCAGGGTCTCTGGCCACATGGTCTCTGAAACAAGACCCCTTCCCTCCTCGCTGCCTTCCCTCCTTGGTGCAGCCTGGTGCCTGGCACCCAGTGATAGCTGCTGATGGATGAGCCTGTAGCCCCACCCATCTTCCCTTCGTGGAGAGGAGGCCTTAGCTTGTGGAAGAAAGGTTATCAATCCATCCAGCTGAGGTCAACCCTCAGCCTGGCCCTGGTTATGACTGACTCAGAGAAATGTGACACTTCTGGATCACCCAAAAGCAGTACAAATATGACTTTGGACTCTGCAGAATACTTCTTCTCACACCCGTTACAGTGGACTTTAGTGCGTGTCTGGAATCTGTAGGCCTTAGGAAAGTGACACTAGCCCATGGGCTCCACTTCCCCATAGGGGAATAATGAAGTGAAAAACACAGTCAAACACACTGACTTTCCCTGGCATGTTTCTTCCCAGTGTATAAAGCCTATTCCATGTCACCACCCAATTCTGCATAAGTCCTGCCACACCATTCACTTTGTAGCTGCTCCTGGACTGCGCACGCCAGGAATCTCCCCTGCGCAGTCCCTACACGTGTGCACACGCATGTACACATGTGTCTGTATGTAACCAGCCCGGTGCCCCGTACTCCAGCTGCTGCGCAGTGGCCTAGTCAAGCCAGGGGGACACCAGTAAAATCCACATGCAGTCTCTTTCATCATGAGTTCACTGTGGATGAGTCCCAATTTATGAGGCTCTCCCACAGTAAAAGCTCAACACACAGGTGCTCAAAAAGCGAAAAATCAGGGCGGCCCATAGTGTCAGAACCACCTTCTAACACACGCCGTGCCCAGCTGATTCCTACAGGGAAGAAGTAGCCACTCTACATGGGTATTCTTCCCGTAGTCAGCGATAACTAGTTATAAGGGGTTCTTACCAGACCCCCCTTTACTCACCAGTTATCCGCTCAGACCACCTACTCCTCCCATCCATGAAATCTCCACCCATGACAGGGATCCCAGACTACCCTAAGAACCCTCCGGGCTCTAGGTTAGATACCTCTAGGTCACTCATGGTCTACATGGACTTGGCCTCACTAGGCCCACCTTTGCCCTTGGGCATGCAACACTATGCCTACCCCTAATCTGGACAAGGGTCCAGTGCCTCAGCACTGATGCGGTCTTCTGGGATAGGTCTACATCCCATCCCCTGGGTCACTAGCTGGTCTCCCTTCTGGAGTTTGTTCCAACCAGTACCCTCTCTCCGTTTGGTCCTTGCACCCCAAAGATGCAACCTCTCTGGACCCTCACCCTCAGCCTGCCGCTGAGGTCATTCTGCTGCCACCACCCTTTCGGGATGACTGGCTTCCCTAAAGAAAGCACAGCCACTCGTGCTTTCCCCACACAGAAAAGCACCCTTTGGCCACTGGCCTGGCTCCCTGATAGGACCTCAGACCGGCCTCACTACCACACTGGCAGTGCCAGGGAGGAACACTGAGGGTGCCTCGTCAGACATCCTACAGCTCATTCCCCCCGTCAGTAGCTCCACACGGAAACTACCCCGGGAACCTAGACCCCTTCTTTGTTCTCCGCTGCGAGAACAGGGCCTATGCACCCTTCCCTCCAAGAGGCGCGCTCTCCTCCCGGAGTACCCTTAGAGAGCCTGTGGGCCCTGAGTTAGCTAGACCCAGGCCCACCTCTCATGGCTCTCCCTAGTCTCCCGGCAGTGCCTTGGGAGACCGTCCAGGGACCCACATGGTCCCTGGATGGCCTGCACCACCCCTTATGAAGAGCAGGGTCCCTTCACTTAAGATAGGCCTCACCTGCCTTCAGGGTAGTACTACCACACCAAGCCAGGGACCCTAAAGATCCCGGCTAAGCCTGCACCACCCCTTTGCGAAACACAGGGTCCCTTCACTTAAGATAGGCCCCACCTGTGTTCAGGGTGGTACTACCTTGCAGGAGTCCACCTCCTGCCTCGAGCTAGGGGAACACCCCCATGCTCCTGGTCCTTGGGTTCAAGTCCCACAGGACCTACCTGACTGGTCACCGGCCAGGCGTTGCCCCAGCCACCACTTCAGGTTCACCACACCAGCTCCAGAATGACATCCTGTTGCTTCCTTGGGTAACCACTTACCCGACCCTGACACCTCAGGGTCTACCACTAACCCTTCACCTGGAATCTGGGGAGTACATCACCCCCACTCAGATCTCCACTGGGTCAGTTACCTAGCCCACCTAGGGTACCTAGGGGCTACCACTACACACCATCACTCAAGAACTACCCTCCTTTGGGGCCACCCTCTACCAGGGGCCACCCCTGGGCTGCTCACCTCCCCACCAGTTAACCTGGGGGGCCTGCCGGACACTCAACTCTACCACACCCTCCTCCCACCGTGGGAAAAGTTTCTTGGGGTCCCCCACCATGGGAACCCTGGGGTGTTACTACCCGGGGTAAAGAAACCTCCTGGCCCACCCTTCCAGTGGTTTTGGCCTGCGCCAATGGCAAGTAAACTTTCAGCGGGGGAAGGATACCTGGGGCCCCTTCAAAAGCACGGGAATCTCCCAGGACCCCCTCTCTCTCCTGTCCCCCACAAAGGTCAATCCACCCCTACACCCACACCTGTGATGTCGGTATCAGTTGATGTCCCTATCTCTTGAGGAGACACCCTCCTCATGCAGGTGTAGTGCATGTAGTGTTATTGTTCAAAGGTGTACAATATGGCTTAGAACATTTGTATGCAATCATTTCCTGGAAAGCACCATCCCGCTAGCACATGATAATCAACATAGCGCAGTCATATCAATACAGTTTACATTTAAACCATAATATCTTCACATGACACATATCTGCGCGGGGCTTTCCTTTCCCATACCTTTAGTTCACATAACCAAAACTTTGAACCCTTCTCAGAGCCTTGTGCTCTTCCATTTGCTCATTGCTGCATAGGTAATGTGTGGCAAAACTGGACTTATCAAATGCTATAAATGCGCACCAGAATGGGATACTATGTATCCCGCCGCTAGACACCAATGTTGGAAAACGAGGCAGCATCTGTGAGGCCTGCACAAATAACATGACTACATTTGTCCTTCACTGGGAACCAAACACCCAATTGTAGCGCCTGACTCTCAGAGGGTAGCGTTGCAGAGCAGTCTGAGGCTTACTCAAGGGAGGTGGTGTGGGCTAGTAATCGCCATTTGCAGGGGCGCAGAAATAACACTCAATAATTGATTGTCCAGTCTGTACTTTGCTTTATAAAAGTAAGAGTACATTTATTAAACACACACACTACTCAATACTATGCCCCAATTTACAAATATACATAAGCTGTTGGAATTACTTTGTGACATTGCGTAACATCTCCACCCCTCCCGCAGGGGGGGTGGGGTCTAGTACCACCAATCCCATGTATGCACATCATCTTGCCCCCAATGCAGTTAGTTGAACATAACCTGGAGCGAGGGCCCTGCGCACTGGCACCATCCCAGTGGCGACCCACCCCATTACCTCAACACGCATTAAAAATAGGTTCACCTGCCCTAGTGACACATAACCCTGACTGAGCATCTTATATTGACCATACAGTATGCACCCCTACATCGTCAGGGCTAACGGTCTGGGTTGTTCCTCACTTAGGCGCAGCAGCAAGAATACATGTTCAAGCATTACTTTGGAATGACAGTACTCATCACCTCTGTTGGACATTAGAATGCATTGCAATTACAGCCCCTAAAGGCATCACAGATGAAATCACAGGATTTGGCATATACAGCCAGACACCCTAGCAGGAATGTCTGGCAACATAACCCCACTTTGCTTATGACATCACCTTACACAGGTACTTCACATTACACATGTGATCTTCAGTCCCTCTAAAAAGAAATAACCGTTAGTAAATGCAGTTCTGGTGCAATTACACCTTTTCACCTCCAGTGGATGCCCTTCTCCAGACATCCCCAACTCAGCCCTTCACTCCGTGAAGCACTTCTCAATACACCCTCAACTGTAGAACAAAAGTTCCAGCCTAGAAGGTGTTAAATGACTGAGCCCTTGAGGGGTTATTCTTTTTAAGTCCCCATGAGACTTAGGGTGGGACTCCTCTTCGTGCTGGGGGGAGACTGCGCTTCTCCAGCAGCTCCCCCAGCACCCTTGCACAAGTTTGGCGGTGACCCCGTTCTCCTTGGGCCACCACAAGCACCAAAACGATGTTTTCCCCATGCCTTGCAAGGCATTATGGGGCGCTTCAGGCTCCTCTTCTTGAATATTTTATTAGCGGCTCTCCCGCTGTGCCGGGGAGAGCCGCGATGCCGCCAGCGGCCTTCCTCCGCTTCTTCCGGCCTCGGTGGGGGGCCCGGTCCCACCCGGACCCCCAGGTGAGAGTAACGGCTCGGGGAGCCCACCCCCGGCCGCTCCTTCTATTTTTCGGGGCCCGGTCCCAGCCAGGCCCCTCGCACCTTTCCGGCTCTGGTTGGGGGCCCCGGTCCCACCCGGGACCCCCGCATGCCCACTCGTTGGAGGGCAGCCCGGGGAGCCCACCCCCGGCTGCCCCCGCTGGCTCCCCGCCCGGCCAGCACCTTCGCGTGCTGCCGAGGGAGCCGGCAACGCAGTTCTGGTCTGCCTGCTCCGGCGGGCAGACGTGCAGGACTTCTCCGGCTCCTCCGGTCCCCGGGGGAGTGCGACACGCACTCCCCCCACGCCAGCCTGCACTTCGGGGCCCGGGGATGGGGTCCCGGGCCCCTCTTCATTTTCACGGGGAGCGCGACGGCGCTCCCCGACTTTGCTTGGCTTCGGGGCCCAGAGATGGGGTCCCGGGCCCCTCGAGACCACTTTGCGGGGGCGCGACGGCGCTCCCCGCCTCCTCCTCTTCACGGGGTAGCGCACCGCGCTCCCCGTCTTTACTAGCTCGCGGGGTCCAGGGTGGGCTCCTGGCTCCCCCGCCTTCCTCCTCTTCACGGGGGCGCGACGGCATCCCCAGCTTTACTTCGGGGCCCGGGGATGGGGTCCCAGGCCCCTGGGGGCCTCTTCACGGGGAGCGCGACGGCGCTCCCCGACTTTGCTTCGGGGCCCGGGGATGGGGTCCCGGGCCCCTTGAGACCTCCTCGCAGGGGGCGCGCCGGTGCTCCCCTGCCTCCATCTTCGGTGGGGCCAGGGTGGGCTCCTGGCCCCCTTGCAGAGCACCTTCGCGGGGAGCGCGACGGCGCTCCCCGGCTTTCCTTCTCCTTGGGGGCAGACCCCGGGACCTGACCCACCCCGGGGGCATCTCATGGACCGGCGGCGGAGCCCCACGTGCTTCGTCGTTGGCCTTCTTAGGGGTCAAAGGTCGCTCACCTTCCGGGGGCCATATCTCAGCCCCTGGGGGTCCGATCTGCCCCATTTTCGCGTCTGCTTGCTCCTGGTGGCATCCCCCAGCCACTGGGAGCACTCTCCTTCGCCCTCCGGGTCTCCAAGAGGGTGCATTTTGCAGGGAGCGGTCTTCACTGGCTCCCTGCGCCAGACTTTCGCCTGGCTCTCCTCCTGGGCCTCTCTTCTCCCTGCGCAGAGGCCCCTGCTTCTGTGCACCAGTCCTGGGCTCTTCTTCTGGCGCTGTTAGAGGCCTGGGGGGCAGTCAGGGGGCTCCTCCTTCCAACTGCCCATTGCCAGGCTCCAGCACCTTCCGCCTCAGCAGACCACACCCCAGTGAGAGCTTCTCTTCCTGTGCAAGCACTTTTTAAAAGTTGAGTAGGGGGCTGGCAGGAAGTCTCTGTTGGTCCTATCAAACAGCGACACATCACTTCCCCGCCCCTGCTCCCTCCTTCTTGTCCAGCCTCTGGGTTTGTTCAAAATGGCGTCGTCCATGGTCTCTGGCCACATGGTTTCTGAAACAAGACCCCTTCCCTCCTAGCTGCCTTCCCTCCTTGGTGCAGCCTGGTGCCTGGCACCCAGTGATAGCTGCTGATGGATGAGCCTGTAGCCGCACCCATCTTCCCTTCATGGAGAGGAGGCCTTAGCTTGTGGAAGAAAGGTTATCAATCTATCCAGCTGAGGTCAACCCTCAGCCTGGCCCTGGTTATGACTGACTCAGAGAAATGTGACACTTCTGGATCACCCAAAAGCAGTACAAATATGACTTTGGACTCTGCAGAATACTTCTTCTCACACCCGTTACAGTGGACTTTAGTGCGTGTCTGGAATCTGTAGGCCTTAGGAAAGTGACACTAGCCCATGGGCTCCACTTCCCCATAGGGGAATAATGAAGTGAAAAACACAGTCAAACACACTGACTTTCCCTGGCATGTTTCTTCCCAGTGTATAAAGCCTATTCCATGTCACCACCCAATTCTGCATAAGTCCTGCCACACCATTCACTTTGTAGCTGCTCCTGGACTGGTCACGCCAGGAATCTCCCCTGCGCAGCCCCTACACGTGTGCACACTCATGTACACAGGTGTCTGCATGTAACCAGCCCGGTGCCCCGTACTCCAGCTGCTGCGCAGCGGCCTAGTCAAGCCAGGGGGACACCAGTAAAATCCACATGCAGTCTCTTTCATCATGAGTTCACTGTGGATGAGTCCCAATTTATGAGGCTCTCCCACAGTAAAAGCTCAACACACAGGTGCTCAAAAAGCGAAAAATCCGGGCGGCCCATAGTGTCAGAACCCCCTTCTAACAGCTGTAAACTGTAAATATTAGTGGTAAGTAGTTTGAGCCTTCTTTGCGTGGTTAGTATTATATTTTTGGGTGTAATAGTAGTACTTAAGCCCCCATAACCAGTTTAATACGCAGTGTTTTGTATTGCGAGAATTTTGACTCGTCCAAGATGGCACTCATATATTTTTTGCACATTGGGAGTCCTATTTCCATTTTTACTTTCCCTTCGTGATAACCGGTCGAGAGTCGGCGGGCTCTTCACCTGTATTCGGGGGAAGAAAAGAACACGCATTATAGCAGTACACACAGCGACAGGTAAGATAGTACTGCTATTTAGAGGATATCATAGGCTTGATACGGGCTGAGGCAGTCCGCATCATGTAACTTGGACACCTTCTTTCCTTATGTTTTAATACAGCCACTCTTGTTTTGGGACCCGGCGTAGTTAAAGGCTCTAATATTATTGTGAAGGCCACTTGGCATTGAGACACGGCGGTTTGGAGATATTGAATATATAGTTTTGAATTACTGGGTAAGGTTACTTTGGTATTTTTTGGGAATCTTCACATGTTTTTGACCCAGTGCATGATTTATATGATTGTGATTGTGTTAAAATACGGGCATTGAACTCAACCATTATATGCAGGTTGAGCGCGTCGGAGTCCTGATACTGCACGACGTGATTAATGATTGATACATCAATGATCTGTGAGAGTTGACCTCCGAAATCATACACGATTTTAGGAGGTAAGCCTTACAAAGAGGATAACGTAGTACTTTCTAATATTGCAACTTTTGATTGAAATTTAATCAGGTACTGGTGTTCTTATATCGTATATTGTTTGCTTCCTATTGACTCTCGTAGGTGCGAAATAGCTTAATCGTTTTGTAAGAAGGTACAGCATGCCTCCTTAATGCTTGGTTTATTGAAGATTTTTAAGTAATTAGGTGCACTTAAAATGGCTATTTTCAAGAGTCACTGGCTTGATGGGCTCTCCATTTTTTTAAACCTCAACCTGTTTACCTGGATTTGGGTGTTTTCTGGTGTACCACCTGGCTGTCACTTTAGGTAATTATATATTATCCAGAAATCATTTGAGGAGCATGATGAAATGCATGAATATGATGGCTGGTGCTCATTAATGTGGATTTATTTTCATCAACAAATGGTTTTTATGGTTCCCAATGTCACGGGAAATTGTATTACACGTTTTTGTAGGATCCTTTGCACAAGACCTTACGTCATGTAATTTTGTTTAATGTTATACCATGTATGTACTACAACATTGGTGTTTCTGTTACTTTTTAGCCCTGATGAAGTCGTAAGGGTATGTCCCTACTGCGACGAAACGCGTTGGTTTATGGCTAAAAAGGAAAAGAGTGAATAAAAGAACACACAGAGGAAAGAATACATTTGCTCTTGGAGTGCTATTTCATGTCTAAAATTGTTTAATATTGTTTTTCTGATTGCAAGAGCGTGTGCTTCGAATTTTGTATATTGTCAGGTGCAGCCCTGTCTTTGTCTTCCACAAGTCCAGTAGTGTTCTGAAGAGGAGCCCAGGGGTGTCACATTTATGCCTGGCACTAGCCTGTGTGTGGTGGTGACTCCTGGTCCCTCTCAAACCATAGGTAAAAGCATTTGCAGCAGTTCCTCTTTGCCCTTCTGCAAACAATTACACAGTGCCTTTCTCTGTGCAAATCCAAGATGTTGAAACCCTTTGCCCACTGTGGAGAGCCTCTGTGCCCACCCCAGATGTGGGACCAGGGAAAGGAGCAAACCCTTATCTGTGATCTCTTCAAGTCAGTTCTGTGGGCAGCTCCTCTCCCATAAAAGCTAAATATGCGCCCTAATTTTGGGACCAAAATTCATCTACTCAAGCGTAATGAGTCATAATGTCATTAATTGCGATTTATATTTCTTATGCAAAATTCCAGATAATTATACCATTATGCCACGTGGCATAATTAAGCACAGGAGCAACATGAATTACCAGAATATGAGCAGATGTTGCTCTTGGCACTTGTGTTTTTTAACTATTTTTTCAGTTAAAATTGCATCAAATATTGAACTAAATGCCAGTTTGCACTTTCACATAATTTCTCATAATTGTGCAGAATTTTGGGGGATATACACAAAACCTACTTATGCAAATGTCTCTCACTTCAAGTATGTAACTAGATTAAAATAGCCAGAAGTAGAGTTTATGAACAGAGTTAGGGAGTAAAGTAGTGTTAGAGTATTCAGTGTACTTACTTTCTCACTTAACACGTGAAATGTTTGAGGGAATGCGCTACTAGCACCTAGCATCCACATTGCATCTTTTATCACATACTTATTATTGACAAAAAATATGTACAGTCTCAATCCTGTGTATTATGTGATGAATTCTGTAGTGAGTTAGAAGCAAATGCTCAGCTAAGTTCTAATAAATAGCTTTACCGTTATTTGAAAAGTAATTTCAGATTCGAACCCTGGAGAATTCAACATTCTTTGAAGTTGCAGTTAGTTTCTCAGATAAAATAAAAAAGTTAATTTCAAAGCAGACATTGGATGGTCTTTTGTTGATCACGTTTGGGAGAGATGCCACATTGGGAAAGAGAGGGCATGACTTGAAATTTCCCCAAGAAATCTATATTATTGAATGGATCACTTTAATATGTTTAATTAATTTTAGTTTATTTTCGTTCACAGAAATCCAGCAGAGTTGTCACTGTTATAAATGTCATTAAAAAATTAATGTGATTTGTGGTTGCCACCTTCATTTGGTAGCTCTGCTCCTGTGACTCATTAAGTCATTCTACATCCTCATGTTTACTAAATACTGACTAATGTTTGAGTCAGAACAGCAAACACTAGCTCAAACTAATAAGATCACGAAGATAAACTGCAGTAAAATGAGGTATGAAACACCAGTCTTTAAGCTACAATTCTGGCTATGCAGAGACAGAAAATAATTGTCTGTCACAATTAATTGGTAATGAATGTTCCGTTATATTCAGGATCGCTGACCTGTCTTAGACTGGAAAAAAATAAATTAACACTTTGCATTATTAACTAGGAGTCTTTTTAGCTGTGTAACAGGTGTCACCGACACGGGTTTTAGCGCTTCGCAGGGCCAACCTTTGCAATAAATAGCAGTACGTCTCCTCCGGTCGTATGGACGCACGATGACACAGGTTAACAAGAACTGGCAAAGAGCGCAGGTCCGGCTTTTATATCTGGACAGTAAAGTTCCCAATCGGAGAACACCTATGGAACTGTCAGCAGCTGTGTAAACTTCACATACAACTTTTCTACACAAGCCGCAGCAAACGCATAAGTGAAATTGTCACTGAAATTCAGAAGTACAACAAATTAAGTTGCAGTAAAACCGTCTCTCTCACAAACTCATTACCAATTAATTGTGACAGACAATTATTTTCTCTCTCTCACAAATTGGGTATGGCACAGGTAGTCAAACCTCCAGCAAACAGAAGCATAAATGGCAGAGGAACACTCAGTGTAAGCCTTTTTCAGAAAACTGGTCTAAAAGTTCAGACTAGGAAATCTTCTTTACAAAACAGGCTTAGACTGGGCAATATGCCTACCTCGCACTAAGTGAGAAAGCTTGAGAAAAAGCAGCACATACTTTCTTCACAAAAAAGGCACCACGAGAATAGCAGCTTTTCAAATCTCGATCAAACAATGAATAATAAGCTTCCTCGCTCTCTTCTTTAACAAATAAAAATAAATATATATATCGATAGTAGGTAGTTATAGTTAGGACCTAGTTTCCATAGAAAGAGCGTTTTTTGTTTTGCCAATATCTTTGGCGCAGTTTAACGAATCTTCATGAAATCTTCAAAACTTATGCGATGTTCAGTTCAGCTGTAGCGTTGAAAGTTTTGGGGTGATCCATCAATCGGAGGCCAAGAAAAAGAGGGAGTCCTAAAATGCTCTTTCCCCAGGTTAATTCCGAGAGGGATTTTTAACACAATTGCAGCCCGAACTGTTGGACGGAATTACACCAATTTTGGCAGAAAGCTAGCTTTTGGTCCAGAAAGTGTGCTTTCTGTGATTTTGTGTAAATCCATTCAGTAGTTTTAGAGCTATTTAATGAAAACCAAATTCATATATCTAGAGGCACAGATTCTCCGCGTATCCGACAGTCCCAGTGCTGAAATCTGATTGGCTGCCAACACTTCAGCCAGGAAGTGATGGCAGCCATTTTGGGACTCGGACTCAGCCAGCTGCCAACACTTCAACCAGGAAGTGTTGGCAGCTATTTTGGGACTCGGACTTAGTGAGTCCCAAAAAACCATTTAAACTAACAAAGAGAGGGCAGCATAAGAATACCCTGACCCCCTACGTCTGGTGGTGGGGTCCTACAGGGACCCCGCCGATGGTTAGAAACATTTTTCTCTATTTTGTCACAAAATCACAGGTGGATATGCAAATTTGTGGCAAAATTGGGGAAAAAAACAAGCATGCTCTCCTGCACTTGTTTACACTGTAGCCCATGAGTGGGCCCAGTCTCGGGGCCAAGTGGGCATGAAAAAAGAAAAGGAGGGGTGAACGGGCCCCCCTCCTAGGGTCTTCTTAGCCCTGGGCCCACCATCTCCTGGAGGCTTTATTTAATATATTGGAGGGGAGCCATGCGACCCCCCGCCATTGGACTTATTGAGCCGCGGGGACCACTACCTCCACTGTGCTTCCTTTTTTAAATGAAGGGGGGTCCATGGACCTGGGGCTGTTTCAATCCCTGGGGACCACCACCTCCCCATGGCTAAAGGCATATTTAAAACAGTGAGGAGGCCTTGCAGCCCTCTCCCCGTTAATATATGACCAGGGGGGCTACCACCCTCCCGGGGCCGGGAGTGAAAAGTAAAGGAGGGGGGTCCCTCCTGGAGCCAATAATGGTGGTGGGGACTTCCACCCCCAGGGCCGGCTCCTGCTATCTCCTGAGGTGCCCAACTTTGTGAGAAAGCTATTTGCTTTCACTTTGCAAGAGCTCTGACAGCATCCGCCAAGCGAGAACAAACAGTAACTCCCCTCCCAGCAAGCTGTCAAACTGCTCCCTCTTGCTGGGAGCAAAGTTTTCATCTGTTTCCCTGTCCAGTGTCGTGCAGGCAGGGAAACAGATGAAAGATTGCTTCCACATGCAGGTAGCTGCATATTTAGCAGCTCCCTGCATGCTGGAGCAATGCCAACTTCTGTAGGAGGCAGTTAGCCGGCAGGGACCGTGGGGGCATTCAGGCTCCCCCTGCGTTCCCTTTCAAAGCACACTGGGTGCCCTGGGTGGGGCCAGGGCACCCAAGTAGACGTGGCTGGGCCCCAGGGATGGGGTACCCATGGCTGAAATAGGTCCAGGGAGGTGGGCTGCATGGCCACCCTCCAAGTATTATGTTTTTTATTAGGCCGGGGAGGTGGTGGTTCCAGGGGCCTGGGGGTTCATGCGGCACCCCTGCTTATTTTAAAATTTAGCGATGGGGAGGTGGTGGTCCCCGGGGAATGGTAAAGCTCCAAGAGGGCGGTCCACACAGCCCCACTCCATTGATAAAATAATGCCCCAGAGAGGTGGTGGTCCCTGGGGCTCAATAAGCCTAATAGAGGGGGGGTCCGCGTGGCCGCCACTCCAATATATTAAATAAAGCCCTGGGGAGGTGGTGCTCCCCCGGGCTAGAAAAAGACCCTTAGAGTGGGTCTCTGTGTGCCCCCCTCCTTTTCTTTTTTTATGCCCACATGCCAACGGGACCTGGCCCAATCGGAAATGATAGTGTAAACAAGCATGGGAGACCGTGTTTGGTTTTCTTTTAAATTTTACAGTGAATTCATGGATATACCCACGATTTTGCAGCAACATAAAAAAAATCATTTTTAACCCCTGGTGGGATCCCTGTAGAACCCCACCACCATACCTAGGAGGTCAGGCTATTCCTACCCAGCCCCCTTATGACATTTTTTAAAAGAATATTTGAATAGGTCTAGGTGGGGGCCCATGTGCCCTTCTCCCTTTTTTAGCATGCACCCACTGACAGACTCACTCATACACCAATTTAGAGACACACTAAGAGGTTCACTCACCCACTGACAGACCCACTCAGACACTCATGCACCCACTTACAGATCCATTCAAGCACTTATGTACTCACTCACAGACCCACTGAGAGACTCACACGCATACTCACAGACCCACTCAGAGACTCACACACCCTCTCATGGACCCACTCAGATACTCAGGCACCCACTCATAGACCCACTCAGAGACTCACACACCCACTTACAGACCCACTGGGAGACTCACATATCCACTCACAGACCCACTCAGACTCACACATGCTCTCACTGAGACACTCATGTTCCCATTCACAGACCCACTCAGAGACTCATGCACCCACTCACAGACCCACTCAGAGAGTCACGCACCCACTGACTGACTAACTCAGACACTCATTCACCCACTCACAGACCAACTCAGAGACTCACACAACCACCCACAGAACCACTCAAACATTCATGCACCCACTTACTCACCCACTCAAAGACTCATGCACTGACTCACACACCTGCACAGACACTCATGGACCCACTCACAGACCCACTAAGACACTCACGCAACCAGTCATAGACCCACTCAGACACTCACGCACCCAATCACAGATCAACAAAGGCACTCACTCACCCACTCACACAAGCACGTGCACACCCATACAGTCATTCACACACCCACTCACAGACCCATACAGCCACTCACACACCCAAACAACCACTCACACACCCACTCAGAGACCCATACAGCCACTCACTCACACACCCACTCACCTAGCTACCCAGCCACTCACACATCCACTCTCAAAGGTTACAGTTAAGAAATAAAATTTAAAAAAACATTCAAATTCCCTCAAAAAAACCATAGGTTACAGGGACGTTATGGTTAGGAAATAGAATTTAAAACCTTTAGAAATTCACCAAAAACCCCAAAGGTTACAGGGACATTATGGTTAGGCTCAGATTTCACTCGTACCAAACCAGTAAAATTCAGCATTTATTGTTACCTGAGCTAACTATAACTTACACCCCCACAATATACTGCTTATGACCTCACATTTACATCACTCATGACATGGTCAGTGAAATCACTGATGACATCACTGATGACATTATCCACAGAACCAATCACATACCCACTGACACTCTCATGCAACCACTCACATACTCACTTACTCATCCACAGAGCCACTCACACACAGCCAATCACTTACCCAAGGACCTACTCACACAGCCACTCACTCACCCATAGAGTCACTCAACCACCCACTCCTCCATATAGTCACTGACACATCCACTCACTCACCCGTACAACCTCTCAACAGAGCCACTTACACACCCACACAACTTACTTACCCATTCACACATCAATACAAGCACCTCACACGTCTACTCACCCATACAGCCACTATACAGTCACTCTCCAATACAGTCACTCCCACACCCACTCAGTTACCCAAACACACACTCAAACAGCCACTCACTCACCCATACAACCTGTAAAATTGTAAGAATGAGGATAGCCAGCATAGATGATGAAACAAGAGGAAGGTTTATTCTTCAGTTTCAAGTAGGAGTCATAGGTTACAGGTATTGTAATTTGTAAGGTAGCAGCCCCATTGGGAGCAGCATCCCACCTGCTCAGCCAACACACTCAAACTGACATTAACTCAACCAGGCACACATGAACATTCTTTGACATCACACACACTATGGCTGAGCAGCTGGGCAAAGAATAAAAAGGAGGAAATACATAGCAATAAGAGCAGGGTAACAAGCAACCACTCACACACCCAGCCACTCACCCATACAGCCACTCACACAACTACTCACTGACCCATACAGCTATTAACATACTCACTTATTCACCCTTACAGCTACTTACACACTCACTTATTTATCCATACTTTGACTCATACACCCAAACAATCACTCACACACCCAATTATACATGGATACAAACAGCCACTTACATAATATATGTTAGAAATTCTCACTCATTAGTAGTATACAAAGCATACTAATTTAACTTCTGTAATACCTTAGTATATATAAACACTCACAATCACTGGATGATGTCATCAGTGATCTCATCAGAGATGTCATTTGAGATGTCATCAGTGATGTCACTGACCATGTCATGAGTGATGAAGTATGTGAGATCATAAGCAGTGCATTGTGGGGCCATAAGTTATAGTCAGCTCAGATAACTATAACTGTTGAATTTCACTGGTTTTGTACAAGTGAAATCTGAGCCTAACTATAATGTCCCTGTAACCTTTATTTTTTTCAGTGAACATATATATATATATATATTATCTACTGGCGGTCGCCAGTAGATAGTTATAGTTACAACCTATTATCCATAGGAAATCCGCGACATTCTATTTTCAATAACGTTGGCGTCGGTTGACGAATCTTCGCGAAAGCTTCCAACTTGTTGGGGCGCTCCGGTCCGCTCCTACCCTGAAAGTCTCGGGGTGATACGTCAAGCGGGGGCCGAGAAAAAAGGGGGTCCCAAAACGCGTTTTCCCCATTCATTTTTCCATAGGAACCTTTAGTCGCAGCTACAGCCCGAACTGCTGAACGGAATTACCCCAAATTTGGCAAAGAGGTAGCCCTTGGTTCAGACTGGTGCCTTTTGCTAAAATGGTGTAAATCCGTTCAGTAGTTCCTGAGAAATTCACAATTAAAATCACATATATATCTATGGGCGCGTCGGATCCGCGTACCCTCCCGATCACGAGCTGCATGCTAATTGGCTGTCAACACTCCAAATCAAGAAGTGTTGGCAGCCATTTTGTCCCTCGGTAGAACCGAGGGACAGAAACAAGTGCGCAAAGCGCAAAAGGGGGCAGGGTAGAAACACCCTGACCCCCTAGGTCTGCTCAGGGGGTCCCACAAGGACCCCATGGGCAGAAAAAGATTTTTTTTTTTTTAAATCGGCGGGATGCGCTTAGGGTGCGCGTATCCTGCCGAGAAAAAAAGAAACAAGTGCGCAAAACGCACAAAGGGGGCAGGGTAGAAACACCCTAACCCCTAGGCCTGCTCAGGGGGTCCCACAAGGACCCCTGGGCAAAAAAGCATTTTAAAAAAAAAAAAAATCGGCAGGATGCCGAAAAAAAAAAATCGAAGCGCGGTCTCCCGCGCTTCGATGCTAATTGGCCCCGGGTGGGCCAAGTCCCGGGGGCATGCTGGGGGGGTTAATTTTATGTGTGGGGGCCTCTAAGGGCGCCCGGGGACCACCACCCCCGGGGCTTTATGCATAATGGTTGCGGGAGGGCTCTGAGCCCTCCGCAGCCCCGGGGACCACCACCTCCCCGGGGCTTCTTTTTTAAATGAAAAACCTGTGTGGGGGCTCCAGCCCCCACACGCCCTGGGACCGCCACCTCCCCGGGGCACTAAACATTTAAATATGGGGGTCCGTTACGGACCCCAGAGCCCCGGGACCACCAACTCCCCGGGGCTGTGCACACGATGGGAGGGGGCCGCGCGGCCCCCTCCTGGAGCCCTTGATGGCCCTGGGGACCGCCACCCCCCAGGGCCGGCTCCTGCAGTGTCCCGGGGTGCCTACCCCGGGACACTGCTGTTTGCAATGACAGGACGGGAGCCTCGCGGCTCCCGTCCTGTCATTGCAAACTTGCTTTGGATATTGGAAGAGAGAGCAGGGAAACCTGCTCTCTCTTCCAATATCCAAAGCCGATTGCTTTTCCACATGGGGAGCAGCATGTCAGCTGCTCCCCATGTGGAACAGCAATGCCGGCTCCCAAGGGACGTGGGGAGCCGGCGGGACTGTGGGGGGTTTGGGGACCCCCCACAGTCCCCAACGAGAGGCCAGGCCCCGGGGGATGGGGTCCCCGGGGCAAGTAGTGGCCCGGGAGGGGGCCACGCGGCCCCCCTCCCCAAAGTTTTCAAAAATAATAAAAATAAAAAAAAGGATATGGCCGGCCCGGGGGATGGGGTCCCCGGGCCTTAAAATGGCCAGAGGAGGGGGGCCACGCAGCCCCCCTCAAAATATTAAAAATAAAAATAGAGGCCATGCCCCGGGAGATGGGGTCCCCGGGGCCAATACAGGCCCAGGGAAGGGGGGCCACGCGGCCCCCTTCCCATTTTTTTTTTATTTTGAAATTAAAAAAAGGGGTAAGGCCCTGGGGGATGGGGTCCCCAGGGCCCAAAAACAGAAAAAAGGAAGGGGGACACACAGCTCCCCTTCAGGGGACAAAAAAAAAAAAAAAAACGATCGGGCCCGCAGGCCCCGCCCCTTCCTTCACCACTCTGCAAACGCGCCCCTGGCGCGTTTGCAGAGGGAGACGAATTCCCCTTGAATACTGGGGGTCCCTGGGGCCCAACTAGCCCACCAGGAACCTCCAGTATGCGCCAGGGAGCTGCCTTGCAGAGAGGTGTACAGAGGCCACGCCCCTTTTACACCTCTCTGCAACGCAGCTCTGTGGCGCTTTTTGGAGGTATATGGTGGGCTAGTTGGACTCCGGGGACCCTCAGGATTCAAGGGGACTTAATCCCCCAACTTAAAACGCACCACGGGGCGCGTTTGCACAGTGGTGAAGGGAGGGGGCGGGGCTTCAGGTGACATGTGTGCAAACAGGCCCCGTGGCGCGTTTTAAGATGGGGAATTAAATCCCTTCAATCCTGAGGGTCCCTGGGGGCAAACTAGCCCAACAGGTACATCCAGAAAGCGCCACAGAGCTGCGTTGCAGAGAGGTGTAAAAGGGGTGTGGCCTCTCTACACGTCTCTGCAACGCAGCCCCTGGCGCATATTGGAGGTTCCTGGTGGGCTAGTTGGCCCATAGGGACCCTCAGGATTCAAGGGGACTTAATCCCCCAACTTAAAACGCGCCACGGGGCGCGTTTGCACAGATGTAACCTCAGGCCCCGCCCCTCCCTTCACCATTGTGCAAATATTCCTCTAAAATCAGCCGAAATACGAATTCCGATTTACTCACCTGTTATCAGGAGAGACCTCAGTGCTGTATCTTTCAGCCCAGTACTGGTCCTGAAAAGTAATTCTAACCATACTTACCAGTAACTTGAATTTCCTTCCATAGGCTAACATTGACTGGTTTCACTTGGAAATTCTTCTAAGTGTGGAGTTTTGGAACTTTAAAATATTCCTCTAAAATCAGCCGAAATACGAATTCCGATTTACTCACCTGTTATCAGGAGAGACCTCAGTGCTGCATCTTTCAGCCCAGTACTGGTCCTGAAAAGTAATTTTAGCCGTACTTACCGGTAACTTGAATTTCCTTCATAGGCTAACATTGACTGGTTTCACTTGGAAATTCTTCTAAGTGTGGAGTTTTGGAACTTTAAAATATTCCTCTAAAATCAGCCGAAATACGAATTCCGATTTACTCACCTGTTATCAGGAGAGACCTCAGTGCTGCATCTTTCAGCCCAGTACTGATCTTGAAAAGTAATTTTAACCGTACTTACCGGTAACTTGAATTTCCTTCATAGGCTAACATTGACTGGTTTCACTTGGAAATTCTTCTAAGTGTGGAGTTTTGGAACTTTAAAATATTCCTCTAAAATCAGCCGAAATACGAATTCCGATTTACTCACCTGTTATCAGGAGAGACCTCAGTGCTGCATCTTTCAGCCCAGTACTGATCCTCAAAAGTAATTTTAACCGTACTTACCAGTAACTTGAATTTCCTTCCATAGGATATCATTGCCTGCTTTTTGCTGAAAAAGTTTCTAAGTGTTGATTTTTGAAACATACAAATATTCCTCTAAAATCAGCCGAAATCCAAATTCTGATTTACTCACCTGTTATCAGGAGAGACCTCAGTGCTGCATCTTTCAGCCCAGTACTGGTCCTGAAAAGTAATTTTAACCGTACTTACCAGTAACTTGAATTTCCTTCCATAGGCTAACACTGACTGGTTTCACTTGGAAATTCTTCTAAGTGTGGAGTTTTGGAACTTTAAAATATTCCTCTAAAATCAGCCGAAATACGAATTCCGATTTACTCACCTGTTATCAGGAGAGACCTCAGTGCTGCATCTTTCAGCCCAGTACTGATCCTCAAAAGTAATTTTAACCGTACTTACCGGTAACTTGAATTTCCTTCATAGGCTAAGATTGACTGGTTTTCAGCAAAAAAGTTTCAAAGTGTTGATTTTCACAAACTACAAATATTCCTTAAAAATCGCCTGTATGACTTAAACGCATTTTTTCAACTGTTTACAGGAGATGCACCAGTGCTGGATCCAGGATCCAACACTGAGTAAGAAAAAGTAACGATAACAGTTTTTACCTGCTAAGTGAATTTCCTTCCATAGGATAACATTGGTGATTCTATGAGAAAAAGTTTCTAAGTGTCAACTTTTAAAATACAATAATATTCCTTAAAAATCACGACTGTAACCAAAACGCTTTTACTCAACTGTTTACAGGAGATGTACCAGGACTGAATCTAGGATCCAGTCCTGTGGTTACAAAAGTAATCCATAAAGTAACTAATTGCATTTAACTAGAAATTCACATTGAGCTGAATGTTGCATTGTGTTTGAAAATGTGTTGCCCATTGCAACAACTGTAACTACTGTACTTAAAAGTCTATTGCCTATCTGCAAAGTATTTAAACTAAAGTAATTCATTCTGAGAAAGTATTTTTTGTAATGTAATGTATAATGTAATTACAATGTAATTTAAAAAATAAAATATGTAAAAAAAAGTTGTTTCTAAAAATGTAGTAAATCAGTATGAAAAAAATTAATATAACAATTAATACATTTAAAAATTGTCATTTACAAAACCTTTGAAATTCACTGAAAAAACCGTAGGTTTCAGGCACGTTATAGTTAGAAATTAGCATTTAAAAAACCTTTGAAATTCACTGAAAAAACCATAGGTTTCAGACACGTTATAGTTACAAATTAGCATTTAAAAAACCTTTGAAATTCACTGAAAAAACCATAGGTTTCAGACACGTTATAGTTACAAATTAGCATTTAAAAAACCTTTGAAATTCACTGAAAAAACCATAGGTTTCAGACACGTTATAGTTACAAATTAGCATTTAAAAAACCTTTGAAATTCACTGAAAAAACCATAGGTTTTAGGGACAGTTTTAGTTACTTGGACATTGCACTCGTACAAAACCCGTGAAATTCCCCCGTTATAGTTAGTTCAGCTAACTATAACTCGCGCCCTGCAATGCACTGCTGATGACGTCACATATTACATCACTCATGACATGGTCAGTGACATCACTGATGACATCACTGATGACATCTCAAATGACAACACTGATGACATCACTGATGACATCATCCATGTGATAATTTCATGCATCTTCTCACACCCTAATATAACCTTTGATATACCCACTCTAAATTACAGACTGCCATTCTCAAAACCATAGACACTCCAACACCAAAAACTACATACCCACTCACTGATTATTAGGTCTACACACACATTTACTCTCTCACCAGTACAATCACTCATACTTATGGTCACTCAGTACAGGACTATCATATGCACTCATACACCTATATACACACTCACACACCTCCACTCATCCATAGAGGTACTCACACACCTAGTCAGTCATGCAAATAATTAATCACACTCCCATTTACTTACCTATACAGTTATACACACACCAGCTCACTTACTCATACAAATACTAGCACATTCTTACGCTCTTACACAATCACTGATACAAGCACACACTCATCCATACAGCCACTCTCACAATCACACACTCTCACTTATAGCCATTTATATACTCCAACACACATATATACTGCCTTTCACATATGTAGTTACTCACACATGTACCACTGAGATATACATTTACTCACTAACACAGCCATACACACACTCACCCACCCATACAGTCCATCACAGATGCACTCTTGAAAACATGCACCCAGTGAATCACCCACTCACACATCTATGCACAGAGTCACACACACCCCACCCACACAAACACTCAGGCACCCATACAGATACTCAGACAACAAATCAATAACCCATATAGACACTCATGTAGCTATTCGCAAACCCATGCAGCCGCTTACACACCAACAGACAGACAGATACAGACATTCACACAGTTTAGTCATTAACCCATGCATTCAGTAAGATACGTTTAATCACTCACTCATAGAGTCAGTCACGCACCTACTAAATCATCCATTCAGACACTTATACACCCACTCATTCTTCAATATGCCTTTCCCTATATATATTAAACATATTTAAACTTTACAGAAACACACAGTCACTGGATGATGTCATCAGTGATGTCATCAGTGATGTCATTTGAGATGTCATCAGTGATGTCATCAGTGATGTCACTGACCATGTCATGAGTGATGTAATATGTGACGTCATCAGCAGTGCATTGCAGGGGCGCGAGTTATAGTTAGCTGAACTAACTATAACGGGGAATTTCACGGGTTTTGTACGAGTGCAATGTCCAAGTAACTAAAACTGTCCCTAAAACCTATGGTTTTTTCAGTGAATATATATATGTTTATATATGTATATATATATATGTATATATATGTATATATATATATATGTATATATATGTATATATATATATATATATATATATATATATATGGCACATTGCTTGCTATTGTGTAATTCAACAATAAACATGTCAAGATACAGTCAGTAGACTATCCTGACTGGTAAATCAGTGGCCATCTTGCCATACCTAAAGCAATCAATGAACCTAACTAAAATCATTCCCTGTTCATTTTTTCAATACCACATGTGTCAAATTCGTGGTTGGATGGCACAGAACTTGCCATCTAACTGCGAACTGACTGTATCTTGATGTGTATACTGTTGAATTACGCAAAAGCAAGCAATGTGCCATGAATCTATTGGTGTGATTGAAAAGTAAAAAATGGCCGATGATTTACCCATCTGAAATATATAGTGTTGTTATTCACATATGTTTTCTAATTAGCATGTCACCAAACTGTGGTTATGAGTAGAAATGTAGATTTTTTTAAAATTATTAATGTGGCATTGAAGAAATTATCTAGCATGAATTTAGTTATGTTTAATGATCAAGCTGAATATGAGAAGATGGCCGCCAATCTACCCGCTAAGAATGAATGAAATTTACCAGTGGGAATGCATCCACCATGTCGATTAGGGTTTGCTGCTACCCAATCATTGTGTTTTTTTGTGCTTAAATGACCATAAGACGCCGGATGTCTTGACATTGAAAAAGGCCAGGTGCCAAAATGCATCTGTCATAGTTTCTTTTTGTGTAATATGGCTAATAAATACATGTATTGAGCAATTGTCTGTGAGTGCGCTACCGCCTTTGCTGAAAAACGTACATATATATATTCACATCCAGTAAGAGTGCAGGTGCCAGTGGAAACACAGGAGACACATCTGACAACAGCGATAACATCTACATACAATTTAAGCTATTGGAGAAAATGAAGAAAACCGAACTCACTAAATGGTGGGAGTGTGAGTCCCTACAAAAGTACTTGGATGTAGGGAGAGTACCGAGAGGCCTGAGGATTTTAACCATGCCCAGTCACGAGAATCCCAAGCCAGAGATGCTAAAAGAATGGGCAGAGCACAATGCCAACAGCTCTGCAGGCATGATAAAAATTCTTTTAAAATACGCGGAGATTGACAGGGAAAGAATCTTAGGAGAAATCAAAGAAATGGAAGACAAGATTGATAAACACACCAATCAAGAACTAGTACAATACATGTCAAAAGCCATTAATGACAGGCTCACTGCAGTAGAGGATGGCATAGTGCAGAAAAAGGCACGTAAATTCAATAAAGATAGAATCGACTATCAAACCGGCCAAAGATATATGTTTGTCAAACTTTCGATAACATGAGAAGGCAAAAACTTAAGGGAGTGATAAGGGCGCAATAGGATCCCCCACAAAGTGATGGAAGTACGTTGTATACTGATCACGAGGAAGGCAGGAGAATGGGAGGCCATACCACTCAACAGACCTTGGCGATGGAACATGAGACAAAGAGGGAGAGGAAGAGGAAAAACAGACGAGGTGGCCAAAGGAAAAGAGACTACAGAAGACAACAGTGGGAAAGTAACAAGGAGCAACAGACGCTATTAGACATTGGACCCAAAACGGTAATAAACCTTTCAGAGATGGAACTCACTGAGGAAGACCAGAGAAACCTGGCTCTGGGATTATCTTTTTGTGAGCCCAAGCAATTTGACTATGTAGAGACTAGGATCGAACTCTTTAAGTTTATTAGCAAATTAAAGTTGGCTAAATTGTACAAACTGAACACTAGGGCCAAATCTACGCTCACAGCTAGGAGTATCCCTGAACAGAATCTTGTGGTAGGAGATATTGAAGTTATGCAGGAATTGTGGGAGTTAGAGGATACTAACCAGGGCCCGATGGAACACACCCAGATAGTAGAAAGATTGGAAAAAGAGGGGGTTTGGGTGTCTGAAAACGTTGGGTCCAACCTGAGACCGAAATCCAAAGCCCTACCCCGACCCTAAATGATGACACAGACACATTTTCAGCTAGGGTTACAGCTGAAATTAAGGAGCTGAGAAACTCCAGAGAACCAGGGAGTCTCAAAACCAATCTCAGTTTAAAGGAAACCATTAGAAAGATCTCAGAAAATCATGACGTAGTCGTCAGAAACGCTGACAAGGGGGGAAACATTGTCCTCTGGTCTTAAAAGGCATATAGGACTGAGGCTTATAACCACCTAAGAAACCGTACATGTTACAAAAAAGTTAACATTGCCCACGTTGAAGAAGTGGAGAGAAACTTTACAGAAAGGCTTACACATTGGAGGAATGAAGGGCTAATCAGTAGCAAGGAGTTTAGCTTCCTTAAAATTGACAAACCCAAGTTACCTGTTTTCTATCTTAATCCTAAGATTCACAAAGATGCCGCTAGACCACCAGGTAGACCCATTATTGCAGCGCAGGGAAGTTTGTTAAAAATGTATCCAAATACATTGACACCTTTCTGAGACCTTTTGTAGAAAGGTTACCGTCGTACATAAAAGATACCACGGACTTCCTCAAGCATCTAGAGAATACCTTGTGGGAAGAGGAATTTTTATTAATGACATTAGATGTCCAATCACTCTATACAAGTATCAAACATGAGGAGGGCATTAGGGGCAGTGAACATTTCTTGAAAGAAAGACACATCCGGTTCTATAAACACAATATGATGGTCACAGAAATGATCAGATGGTGTTTGAAGCATAACATTTTCGTTTTTAACTATGACATTTTTGAGCAACAGCAGGGGACTGCCATGGGTACTTGCTTTTCCCCAAGTTTCGCGAACCTTCACATGGAGTGGTGGGAGGATCAGGTACTTAACAACCCCCCGTTGGAAAAATGGAGCAACAGCATAGTTACATGGCTCCGTTTTAGAGACGACATTTTTATCATCTGGCGTGGTGACATTGGCTCAGCAGAAACATTTATCTGTGAAATCAATGACAATAATCTTAATTTAAAGTTCACGTGACACATAAGAAGGACCCAGGCAGAATTTCTGGATGTCAAAATTGAAGTGGTCAATAATGAAATCGTCACCTCTCTATTCAGAAATCATCCAAAACTTTTCATATTTGTTGCATGAGGATCTTTGGATCCAGTGTGGCACTCAGCAAGGCCCCTTGTGAGAATCTGTGGCAAATCCATGGATCCATACCCCAATTAAAAAACACATACACATACCCACACACACATCTACCTAGACACCCACACAACTATGCACACACCCATACAGCCACTCACACACCCACTCAGAGACCCCGACAACCACTCACATACCCCTCAAACACCCATACAGCCACTCACACACGTAGTCAGAGACTTATAAACCACTCACACATCCATTTACACACTCATACAGCCAATCATACCACCACTTACAGACTCATGTAACCATTCATACATCCACTCACAGGCCCACCTAGGCACTCACACACCTACTCAGACACTCATGCATTCACATGCACACTCATACTGCTAGTGACACACTCACTTACAGACCCACCCTGACACTTACACACCCAGTCACACACCCAACATATACTCACAAACACACTTACACAGGCATTCACACACCCATACAACCAGTCACACACCCATTTAAAGACTAAGAAAATGACTTGTACATACATGTAGCCACTTACACACCCACTTACAGACCCAGAGCACCACTCACACATCCACTTACAGACCCCCCCAGGCACTCACACACCCATGTACACACTTATACAGCCAGGCACACACACACCACATACTCACACACACACACACACACACACACACACACACATACACCCATAAAACCACTCACATACCCATAGAGCCACTCACACACCCACTGAGAGATCCAGAAAACCACTTACATACCCACTCAAACATCCACACAGCCACCCGCACACCCAGTCAGAGACCCAGATACTACTCACACACTCATTCACATACTCATACAGCTACTCATACACCCCTTTACAGACCCAGAGAACCACTCATACATCTACTCACAGACCCACACAGGTACTCACACACCCACTCACACACTCATGTACACACTCATAAAGGTGGTGAGACACCCACTCACAGATCAACACACCCAATAACACACCCACTCACACACATAGCATATACTCACACTCACACTTAAACACTCACAAAACCACTCACACACCCATACAGCCAGTCACACACTGATTCAGATACCCAGAAAACCAGTCGCACACCCATTCACTTACCAATAAGCCACATTGTAATTAGGACATAGCATTTAAAAACCGTAGAAATTCACTGAAAAAGACAAAGGTTACAGGGACGTTATAGTTGGGAAATAGAATTAAAAAACCTTATAAATTCACTGAAAAAACCAAAGGTTAGAAGGACCTTATAGTTAGTTTCAGATTTAACACACCCAAAACCATAGAAATTCAGCAGTTATAGTTATATCAAGTAACAGTGCCGTAAAATAACTATAACTCACACCTTCGCCATGCACTGCTAATTACCCGACATATTACATCAGTCATCACATCTTCTCTGGCATGCTTGATAATATCATTGCAACATTTGCAGTGAAATTATTGATGAGAAAACTGTGCATGGTGGGGGTGCGAGTTATAGTTACCTTAGGGCATGAGTTATAGTTACTTGAAATAACTATAGCTGCTGTATTTCTATTGTTTTATGAGTGTAAAATCTGAACCTAACTATAACATTCCTGTACCCTTCCAGTGAATATATACCCGTCATGAGTGCAGCGGTTATCCGGGAAACTGGAGCGAAGGAAGATTAATGTATGCTGCTACCACCGCTGCTGTTTTGGATTCTCCGTCGACCAAAGTATGGCGTGAGTTATACAAACTCAAGGATGCCGTGTCACTGGACTGACACCTACGGTTGTATCTAAATTTGGACATCCAGCGGCAGGCGAGGGGTCACTTGTATGCATTGGAACAGCCTACCCTATTTAGAGGTTATATGACTATTCAAGTCAAATTGAGAGGACCAAACTTTAATTCTTATGGTGACCCTTTCTCAAGAAACTACGATGCGTACAATCCGTACATCCATGCCGGCCCATTGGGGTGAAAAGTAAATGGGGCATTGGAGCCCGGACATTGTCAAATTGCATAGTGGATGACGCAGTGGTCTCTTGATGGGAGAAGAGACATCCAAAAAGACATTAAAAAATCTGGTTCCCTCATTGGCTGGGTGCCGACCTATGACGAGGGTCTACACGGTATTTTTGCCAATCAACAGACAGTGCATCGGGCAGTGCAGTTAATGGCATCGGAGGAAGGCAAAACGCCGAAACGTGTCATGCCGATATAGCTGCCACAAATGTAAAAAAAAGGAAAATGAATAAAAGCATTTGAAAGACCCCGTGAGTGCTCCGTATTTTGGGAGATTAGTTGCTGTGTAGCACGCGAGCTCCTGCCTCGCGAATGGTTGCACCCGTCATGAGTGCAGTGGCTATGCGGGAAACTGGAGCAAAGGAATATATATATTATCTACTTGCAGTCGCCAGTAGATAGTTATTGTTAGGACCTAGTTTCCATAGGAAACTCGTTTTTTTTTCTCAATATCTTTGGCGCCGGTTGACGAATCTTTGCGAAATTTTCAAAACTCGTAGCCCGCTCCGGTCAGCTCCTGTCTTAAAGGTTTCGGGGTGATTCGGCAAGCGGGGGCCGAGAAAAAGGGGGGTCCCGAAACGTGTTTTCTCCATGTTAATTTCAATAGGGAACTTTAGACACGGCTACAGCCCGAACTGCTGAACGGAATTACACCAAATTTGGCAAAAAGGTAGCCCTTGTTTCAGAAACAGACCTTTTTGTTAAATGGTGTAAATCCGTTCAGTAGTTCCTGAGTAATTAAAAAAAAAAGAGGTCGAATAATGCATTTCCCATAGGAAACTTTAGACACGGCTACAGCTCGAACTGCTGAACGGAATTACACTAAATTTGGCAAAAAAGTAGTGCTTGCTTCAGAAAGCGCCCTTTTTTTTAAATGGTGTAAATCCGTTCAGTAGTTGCTGAGAAAATAAAAAAATAAATTTTCAAATATAGAGGCACGGAGGATCCGCGCACCCTCCTGACCACGAGCTTTATTCTAATTGGCTGTCAACACTCCAAACCAGGAAGTGTTGGCAGCCATCTTGAGCCTTGGTAACCGAGGCACAAGAAAACAGAAAAACAATCGCGAAAAACAAGAAAAGGGGGCAGGGTAGAAACACCCTGACCCCCTAGGCCTGCTCAGGGGGTGCCGCAAGGACCCCCACGGCCCAAAAAAGCATATTTTTTAAAAAAAATCGGCGAGATTCGCGCACCCAGCGCGAATTTCGGCCGATTTTCTTTTTAAAAACGAAGCGCTTCGTTATTATTTAGCCCCCGGGTGGGCCAAGTCCCGGGGGCATTCAATAATGTAATTGCGGGGGCCCAGGGAGGCCCCCGCAGCCCCGGGGACCGCCACCCCCGGGGCTTTCCATAAACATTTGCGGGGGGGGCACATGGCCCCCCCGCAGCCCCGGGGACTGCCACCCCCCGGGGCTTCTTATTTTTAATGTGTGGGGGGCCTCCAAGGCCCCCCCAAGCCCCGGGGACCGCCACCCCCGGGGCTTTTATTAATTATAATCGCGGGGGCACACGGCCCCCCCGCTGCCCCGGGGACCGCCACCCCCCGGGGCTTTTATTTTTTGAAACATAGACCTGTGTGGGGGGGCTCGAGCCCCCCCACATGCCCCAGGGACCGCCACCTCCCCGGGGCACTAATATTCAAATTCGGGGGTCCGTAACGGACCCCCGAGCCCCGGGGACCACCACCTCCCCGGGGCTGTGCAATAGGTGGGAGGGGGGGCCGCGCGGCCCCCCTCCTGGAGCCCTTGATGGCCCTGGGGACCGCCACCCCCCAGGGCCAGCTCCTGCAGTGTCCCGGGGTGCCCACCCCCGGGACACTGCTGTTTGCAATGACAGGGCGGGAGCCTCGCGGCTCCCGCCCTGTCATTGCAAACTGCTTTGCTTCATTAAAGCGAGCGCAGGGTAACCTGCTCTCGCTTCAATGAAGCAAAGCAGATTGCTTTTCCACAAGGGGAGCTGCATGTTAGCAGCTCCCCATGTGGAAAAGCTATGCCGGCTCCCGCAGGACGCGGGGAGCCAGCGGGACCATGGGGGCATTGGGGCTCCCCCCACGGTCCCCAACAGATAGGGCCTGCCCCGGGGGATGGGGTCCCCGGGGCTAGAAGTGGCCCGGGAGGGGGGCCACGCATCATGTAGTTGAAGGTCAAAGTGAATGACACCGTCTTCTCACTTTCCCTTGCCACGCCATGGAAAAAAAAAAAAATATATATATATATCTCGGGCCAGTGCCCATATCTCCTGATAATAGATATCTCATTTATCAAACTCTGTTGTTATCCTAGATTGTCCACGAAGGTGCCACAATTATATATCATATTCTGCCTAACCTGTCCTCAAAGGAAAGTCAAACATACCGGATGTAAAAGTATATAAATAAACAAATAAATATGAATACATACATATATATTATTGTATAGAGGAACATCTGTAGGAGGCTCATAAATAATCATTATATACAGCTTATTGCACTATGCCCACTGCGGGTGATGGGAAATTCATGTTTCCTTTATGTTTCCATTATGATTTCACTCTGAACCAACCTCACCCTCTTGTGTAACGATGTATCAAAAGATAAACATAAAAGCTTTCCATGTCATAAAACTCCTCCATTCAGTTGATCAATCATTTGGTATCCAACAGTTATTCATAAATAAGCGCATATCTTACAGGGAATATACACATAGGAAAACGATGACTATATTTCATGTAATTCATACGACACCACCAAAAGTCCTAAAATCAATCACAGTTTTGAAGTCCTCAATTGTTCTTATAAAACAAGTAAATCAGCATCACACTGCACTCGACTAACCTAGATGCACCTCCATTTCCTCATCCTTATTCAAACCTGCAGGGAATCTTGTATGGAGATCAAGGATATATTTAGATTCCAGGCATCTAAGGTTCATCACCCTATTTCCTCCTCTCACATTCAGGGGAACTCTATCCACTGCAAAATAGTTAAGTAATCCCGGATCACTCTCATGGTTATCATAAAAATGTCTTGCCACTGAGTAGATAAAATCATGGTTCCTGATCGCACGCTGATGTTTTAATATGCGTTTCTTCAGCGGAAAAATAGTGCTGCCTACGTACATTAGGGAACACGGGCAAGACAACACATACACACAATGATCCATATTACAATTGTAGAATCAATTCCATTCACCCTTCTCTTCTGGCCATCAGAGGAAAAATACTCTGAGGTATTTATCACCATACTATGGGCTTTGCAATGGTTACATTTGAAAAACCCTTTTGTGGTGGATAGCCAAGTATCTGGCTTTCGGCTGCTAGTAAAGTAGCTATGAGTTAAATTATCTCACAAGGTCCTCCCTTTTCTATATGTAATAGACGGTGACAATGGCAACTCTTCTCCTATTACTGCATCCCCTTTCACTACTGGCCAGTGTTTTTTAATCACCTGGTACACTTTGGGCGACATAGAATTAAAACATGTGACGAATCTTGTTACAGGCTTCCCTTTCTCTGACCTCATATTTTGGTACAGTAACTGATTCCCGGTGATATTCTTAGATTTTTCCTTAGCCATATTTATTGTTTGGGAACTATATCCCCTTTTCAAGAATCTTCCTTTCATTTTCTCCAATTGTTTGCTATACTCTTGTTCCTCACTGCAAATTATTTTCAATCTAAGTATTTCCCAATACGGAATACTTTCTTTTACATTTTTGGGATGTTGGCTTTTAAAGAGCCATGTGCTGTTACCTGCTGTCTCTTTCCGGTAAACCGATGTATCTATTTTCCCTTCACTGAATTGAGCAATATATCTAAAAAGGTTATCTCACTAGAGCTTACAGAAGCAGTGAGTTGTAAATTGATAGAATTGTTGTTCAGTTTTCCTATGTACTCATATGCTTTTTTTTAGAGCCATTCCATAATAAAAATAAATCATCTATATACCGGGTCCAGATTAAAATATTTTGCACACATTCAAGATTTTCATCAGCCCAGGCCACCTGCTTCTCCCACCAGCCAATTACAAAATTTACAAAGCTGGGGGCGAAGCAGGTGCCCATGGCAGTCCCCATCTTTTTGTCGATACAGGACTCCGTTATGCACAAATATATTGTCCTTCAGACAAATTTGCATCATCTCAATAAGCATCCGGATATGTTCACGGAAACACGCTGGTATACTTTTTAAAAAATAATTTGCAAGCGTGTACACCAAATGTATGTAGGTGTCTGCCCAAACTAGATTGTGAATCTTAGTGAGAAAATCACCATTGTCCTTGCAGTACGCTGGGACCGTTTTCACAAAAGGAAGTAAATAGGAATCAATATAAATGGCAGTATTTTCTAAAAAGCTTTCATTTGATGAGACAATTGGTCTCCCTGGGGATTGGTCAACCTTTTATGCACATTCAGCAATATATAAAATGAAGGGATTCTAGGATATTCTGATTTTAAAAAATGTAATTCATCTAGAATGTCTTCAACCATCCACTGTTAAGCCGAAACTGATATGTACTAACTTTATACTCTTCCATAGAATGTCTATATAAAATGCTGGCACCGTTTGTAGAATCGTCACAAAACTTTACAAAAACAAAAATTAACTACCTCAGCTTCTTCCTGGAAAGTGTCAGGGTGATCTGTCAAGTGGAGGTTGAGATAAAGGTGAGTCCTAAAATACGTTTTCAGCGATACTGCAAAAACTGCTGAACAGAATTACACTGAATTTGGCAGAAAGCTAGACCTTGGTCCAGGAAGCAAACTTGTTTTATGATTTGTGTAAAATATGTTCAGTAGGTTTTGAGAAATTATGGTTCAAAATGCATGTATATATCATACCGCAGAGGACCTGTGGATACAAACAGATCTAAAGATAAGTGCTGATTGGCTGCCACCACATCAACAAAGTTGTGGTGACAGCCATTTTAATACTGGGGGGAACTCAGTCACCTGTCCTACAAAAAGAGTAAAAACGTATATGGGGGCAGTGTTGGGATACCCTGCTCTCCTAAATCTGGTAGGGTCCCAGAAGCCCCCTGGGGACAAAATCATTTTTGTTTTTAACGGTAGCCCAGATCCATGATCGCAATAAAAAAAAAGACAGTCTTCTTCCCTTTTCATTTCAAATCCATTTTATTGAAGATTTTATATGATAAGAAATACAGACATAGTACAAAACAGAGAGGAACAATCCTATAATGGGGCATGTGGATTGACTTTGAAACATCCTCAAATATTTTAACGTGTTAACGTATTGGGAGGGATGGGATGTGATATGGCGGAAGAGGACACTGGTGTTACAGCATAGTGTCTTGTACGTTGGAGAGGTGAAAGAGATGATATGAGGGTAGGGTATATTGTCGATCTTTTTAATGCACCAAGTGAGTATCAAGACACCCATGGTGGCCCAGGCCCCCAGCCCCAAGGGGGATGGCGCAGCTCTTGTTTTGGGAGGGGAATATGGACCCACTCCCTGAGCTATATTTAGGCTCTGAGGGCCCATCACCTGGGGTTAATATAGTTATTTTGGGGATGGGGTGTGCAGCCCCCCTCTCCGAGCCTTCAGAAGGCCTTGGGGACCACATCCCCTGGGGCCAATAAGTTTATTGATGGGGAGGAGACATGAAGACCCCTGAGCCATCAGAAGGCCTTGGAGACCCCATTCCCCAGGACCCATACATTTATAGATGGAGAGGTGCGTGTGTGTGTGGCACCCCGTAGCCTTCAGAAGGCCCTGGAGACCAAATCCATTGGGACTGATAGGTTAATTGATTGGGAGGGGGTATGAAGCTTCCCCGAGACTTTAGAAGACCTTGGTGACCCCTGGGTTGCAGCAAAGCAATGGAGACATCTCCTGCCACACCCAGAATGAGTGCTAGCTGGTTATCTGGCAGGGGCCATGGGGGCCTCCTCTATGGCCCTCAACTGTAGAAAAAGATGTGGGTGCCCTAGGTGGGCACCGGGGCACTCACTTAAAAGATACAAGATACAAGGCTGGCACCCACCAGGGTGCTGACTGGGGAGCTGCAGGGGTTGTAGAGGCCTTGGGGCTCCCCCTGTGGCCCAAAGTGAATATAAACTTGTTTATCATTTGCTGCTCCACAAAGGAGCCCCCCTATAATGCCCTGCAAGGTTTTTTGATTCATATTTTTTGATCCTGGTTGTGCCCCTAGAATGGGTAGGGGCACTGCCAGCATTTTACTGTTGTGGAGGGCTGCAGGGAGGACAGCAGCACGTGACACAGTTTTACATGACACAGGCATCCATGCATGTGGGGGGGAGGGTGCCCAACCCCATGCAGTGATGGACATCTTACTTTGCATTAAAAAAAATAGGAATTCACTGAAAAAAACCAAAGGTTATAGCGACGTAATTGTTAGAATCTGTAATCATTTCTTACTTTACACAAAAAAAAACTTAGAAATTCACTGTCAAAAGTAAATGTTAAAGGGACGCTACAGTCAGGTGGAAATGTCGATAATAACATACCATTTTAAACAAAGAAAACTATTGAAATTCACCATTTATAGTTATCTCAATTAACCATCTCATGCCCTAAGGTATTTATAACTCGCGCCCTCACCATGCACAGTCCAGTCATCAATGATGTCATTTGAGATGTTGAATTGATGTCATCAACAGTGTCATAGAACATGTCATGAGTGATGTAATATGTGAGGTAATTAGCAGTGTACGGTCAGGGTGCGAATTTGTTACTTTAGGGCACAAGTTATAGTTACTTGAGATAACTATAACTGGGGAATTTCAGCTGTTTTTAAGTCTAAAACATTACGTTGTCACTGAAATTTTCACCTAACTATAATGATACTTTAACCTTTTTTTAAAAAAAGCATTGTTTTTAATGTAAAGTAAGATTAATGTACAATTCCTATCTGTAACACCACTAACCTTTTTTTTCCAGAAAATGACTAGGGTTTATTTAATGTGAAGTAATATTTTATTCCCGTATGTAAAGCCAATCCCACGCTGCACATGGCTTTTGACCCTACGCAGCATGGGATTAGCTGCAGACGAAGCCTGTGGCCAGGCCCTGAATAGTACCCCTTGCAGACAAACAACCCCATGCCATGCACAGCCAAAGCACTGCAGAGCATGCAGTTGGTTTTGCAGGTCCTTGCTGCACTCAGGCAGGCTTACTGGCTTTTCTCAAAGAGTCACAACACCAAAATCTAAAAAGTGAGCCTACTGGCTTTATCAAGGGGTGAGCATATATATATATATATATAGAGAGAGAATAAGCTGTACGTGTAAATATTATAAATAGTGTATATAGGATTGTGTATAATGAACTCTCCTTTTGATTTCATTAGAAACGATATTTGTTTGATAAGGAATGCACATGAATTGCCTTCTTATAGAGAGTATTAACTAAGTCCCATTAAATGTTCTAAGATGGCGCCCATTGTACTGCGAAAGCTTGTTTGTCCGTTCTCGAAATGACGACACAATCATGTGTTTAAATGTCGCTCTGACTACGGCGCCCGCCGACATTGACAAAGGCAGGATTGCCGAAACGCGTTTGTTTGTTAAATTTATTTCGCCAATAAAGCTATAAAAAATATTTAAGTAACGTGTGTGCCTGTCCATTCTACCTTGTGGGGAGCTGGATATTACGAGCAGCGCTGCCGCCGCAGGACCGGAGCACCCGCTCGAGAGTGCGGTAAACTACAGGCAGAGTCACGGAGCGTTGGGGAGTATGAGAGGAGTGCCCGCACCACTGCACGAGCTGGAGAACGCGAACCACCGAGAACCAGATATCCTGTGGACCCGGTGGGGTAAGGAGACGTCAGCTTAAATACACTCAATGCAGCAGAGCGAGTTACTGAACGAACTGTTGAAATCACCTAATGTTTAGCGAGGCGGCTCTCCGCGAAGCGGCAACTGAAAGTTTTAAGAATCGCCTGGGAGCAGGGGCCCGCAGTGAGGGAGCCGCATCCAGCAAGGGCCAATCGAGTTTGAAAAGCAAATTCCTGCAACTGGAAAGATTGCACGAGAGAGAAATACGAAAGTGGTGGGAAGCCACCAGTTTGCAGAGCTATATTGATGTGAATAGGGTACCCAGGGGCCTGAGGATTTATACGGTCCCGGAGTACGAGAACCTAGACCCAGAACTGCTCAATGACTAGGCAGAATATACCACTGGTTCCTCGCAGGGAATGCTACAGATACTAGTTAAATTTGCGTGGAGAGATTGTGCTAGAGCGCTGGAAGAAATAGAAAAACTTGAGCAAAGCATCTTGGAGACCGCGGATAATACTAAACACATAGAAGAGAAGGAATTAATTAAGAAACGGTTAACTACCTACGAGAAGAAAATTCAAGAAAGGAAACAACAGAAATTTGAGAGAGACGCCAGGGATTATGAACTGGGAAGGATATTGACCTTCACCAGGAAGTACGACGCCCCGAGACGTGACCTAAGATTGAAGAAATGCCCAGTGGTGGAGCATCGTGATACCTCAGAATCAGAGGTAACGAGTGTGGAGAAGTCCGAGGAAGAAGGAAATTCAAGTCAAGGCACTTCACGCCAGAACTTTTTTCGCGAGGAATTCAGCCTAATCAGACAGACGTGGCTGAGGGGAGGCAAAGACCGACCACCAGAGACGAAAACCACAGAGTCACGAGAAGAGGGGGCAGGAAACACCGGTGTAAAGACAGCGAACACCAGGAACAGAAGGGGCAGGAACGCGAAATGAAGAAGGATAATCTAACGATTGTCAACTTGACAACAAGAACTCTGACAACTACGGAAGAATCTGTGTTAATTCTGGGTCTCACATTTTGCCCTACTGAGAAGTTCGAGTATACACAGACTAGGATAGACTTATTTAAGTATATCCGGAAGTTAAAATTATATAAATACTTCAAACTGAGGAATGCAGGGCAAAGAAGAGCCACGAACATCAGTGTGTCAGAGGAGACAGATATTTTAACTGTCAGCGACCTGGAAACCTTGGCAACTCTGGAAGAATTAAGACTCGGAGGGAGTATGGGTAACATGGTAATGGATAACATTGAAGAGGGACCGGAGGCTTTTGGAATATCACAGGTAGGCGCTCCTAGCCCCTTTAAACCCGTTTTGAAATTTTACCCACAGACACCTGTGGATGCAATCGACATTTTCTCAGATAATGTAAATAGAGATCTACTGGGACTGAGGATGAAGGAAAGGTCACCATGTAAATGGAATTTATCATACAATCATAGGAAAGCTATACAGGATTTGAACAATGATAGAACGATCGTAGTGAAACCATCGGATAAGGGGGGCAATATAGTACTGCTAACAAGGGAGAACTACTGCAACGAGGCACTGAGACAGTTACAGGATGAAGAAAAATACACCACTGTGACTGAGATGGACTACACAATGAGTATACAAACATTGAAAGCATGATTGAAAAGTGGTTCCGGAAGGGGATCCTATCCATAGAGGAATACCGGTTCTTACAGAATAAACACCCTAGAATCCCGACATTTTACCACCTACCGAAAATCCACAAAAATGCCACCAGACCACCAGGGCGTCCAATAGTTTCCTCAATAGGAGGCTTAATGGAGAACTTGTCAAGATATGTGGACCATTTTTTATTCCCTTTTGTACTGCAGTTGCCCTCGTATACACGGGACACAAAGGATTTTTTAAGGCAGATACAAGGAATTGAATGGGAACCTGATTTTGTGATGGTTACTCTTGATGTGTCGAGTTTGTACACCAGTATAAGACACACTGATGGCCTGGAAGCAGCAATATTCTTCTTAAGGGGGAGGCCCTTAAAGTTCCTGGAACATAGTAGAATGTTGGAGGAATTTATTTATTTCTGTTTAAATAATAACATTTTTCTTTTCCAGGACCAAAGGTATGAACAAATACAGGGCACGGCAATGGGCACCTGCTTTGACCCCAGTTATGCGAACTTGTTCGTTGGCTGGTGGGAGAAGCAGGTGGCCTGGGCCGATACGGTGGATGAGTGGGTAGACAATATCGTGTGTTGGAGGCGGTACATTGACGACCTCTTCATAATTTGGAGAGGGTCAATGGAATCTGCAAAACAATATGTCTCCAGTCTTAATGAAAATAATTTGAACCTTGAGTTTACAGGAGAGTTGAGCACAACACAAGTAACCTTCTTAGACTTGAAAGTCTTTGTGAGTGAGAATAAACTACACACAGCCCTATATAGGAAGGAGACGGCGGGCAATTCAGTCCTGTATGAGACTAGCAGTCACCCACGAAATTTGATCCAGAGTATCCCCTACGGGGAACTCTTAAGGATCAAGAAAAACAGCTCAAGGCCAAAAGATTACTTGTTAGCAGCAGATCAGAGTCTGGGTCGCTTTAAAGTTAGAGGTTACCCACAGAAAATGCTGCAGGCAGCGCAACTCAAGGCAAAGAGCAAAAACAGAACTGATCTTATACAGGGCATAGGTAAACGAAAAAAGAATGTGGAGACCAACAATTTTAGGATGATGACGAGATACTCCAATGCAGCAAACGATGTCAGGGCAATCATGAATAGGAACTGGTGCATCGTTAAATCAGATGCTATTATTGGGAGAAATCTACCAGAGAGACCAGGCATAACATTCAGAAGGTCGAGGTCCATAAAAGATCACCTAGTGGAGAGTCACTTGGGGGCAGTCAAGCAACAACAGGGTTTGGGGGACCTACATGGCTCCTTTCCCTGTGGTAAATGTAGGGCATGTGCCACCAGCAAAAGGATCACCTCATATGAGGTGCCAGGTATGAAAGTAGCAAGGAAGATTACCAAATTTATGACATGCAGTACCACATTTGTGGTATATTGCTTGATCTGTCCGTGCAACCTCCGATATGTGGGGAGCACAATTAATCAGGTGAAAATAAGGATCCTAGAACACCAGAGGGCCATTGCCAGCAACGATACGAACTATCCGGTTGCGAGGCATTTTGCGAGCCATCACAGAAAGCGATAGAACGCTACTACAGTACTATTGCCTCGATCATGTCCCCAGAGATGTCAGAGGGGGGGACAGGGAGAAGAGACTAAGGAGGCTAGAGTCAAGATTCATTATAGACCTCCAGTGCAAATTTCCAGGTGGATTGAACAGCGGGGAGGACCTTGCAGTTCACCTAGGGACCTGATAGCTCTACAGGTGTTTTTTGGGCCAGTTAAGGACGTATTGAAGGGACTGAAGAGGGTATAATATCCTGCGGGGTAAATGCATGCCCATTCAGGGCAAGACAGGGATACACTACACAGCAAGATCTATGTGAGACATGGTAGCGCGATTTCCATTCAGGTTTTCAGTACATATGGATTATTTATTATCAATGAGACAATAGCAGACATATGTAAGCCCAACCAGGGTGATATCGAGTTAATAGGTCTGGTTGTTGATAATGATCATAAATATGAGGCGCTAATGATAGTAGATAAATGCGCTCCGTGTGACGAATATACTTATATATAGAGAATAAGCTGTACGTGTAAATATTATAAATAGTGTATATATTGTAAATACTGTACATAGGATTGTGTATCATCAACTCTCCTTTTGATTTCATTAGAAATTATATTTGTTTGATAAGGAATGCACATGAATTGCCTTCTTATAGAGAGTATTAACTATGTCCTATGAAATGTTCTAAGATGGCGCCCATTGTAATGCGAAAGCTTGTTTGTCCGTTCTCGAAATGACGACACAATCATGTGTTTAAATGTCGCTATGACTACGGCGCCCACCAACATTGACAAAGGCAGGATTGCCAAAACACGTTTGTTTGTTAAATTTATTTCGCCAATAAATCTATAAAAAAGATTTAAGTAACGTGAGTGCTGGTCCATTCTACCTTGTGGGGAGCTGGATATATATATATATGTATATATATATATATTCACTGAAAAAACCATAGGTTTTAGGGACGTTATAGTTACAAATTAGCATTTAAAAACCTTTGAAATTCACTGAAAAAACCATAGGTTTTAGGGACAGTTATAGTTAGTTGGACATTGCACTCGTACAAAACCCGTGAAATTCCCCCGTTATAGTTAGTTCAGCTAACTATAACTCGCGCCCCGCAATGCACTGCTGATGACGTCACATATTACATCACTCATGACATGGTCAGTGACATCACTGATGACATCACTGATGACATCTCAAATGACATCACTGATGACATCATCCAGTGACTGTGTGTTTCTGTAAAGTTTAAATATTTTTTATATATATAGGGAAAGGCGTATTGAAGAATGAGTGGGTGTATAAGTGTCTGTATGGATGATTTAGTAGGTGCGTGACTAATTCTATAAGTGAGTGATTAAACGTATCTTACTGAATGCATGGGTTAGTGACTAAACTGGGTGAATGTCTGTATCTGTCTGTTGCTGTGTAAGTGGCTGCATGGGTTTGTGAATAGCTACATGAGTGTCTATAAGAGTTATTGATTTGTTGTCTGAGTATCTGTATGGGTGCCTGAGTGTTTGTGTGGATGGGGTGTGTGCGACTGTGCATAGATGTGTGAGTGGGTGATTCACTGGGTGGATGGTTTCAAGAGTGCATCTGTGATAGACTGTATGGGTGGGTAAGTGTGTGTAAGAGTGTGTTAGTGAGTGAATGTATGTCCCAGTGGTACATGTGTGAGTAACTACATATGTGAAAGGCAGTATATATGTGTGTTGGAGTATATAAATAGCTATAAGCGAGAGTGAGTGATTGTGATAGTGGCTGTATGGATGAGTGTGTGCTTGTATCAGTGATTGTATAAGAGCGTAACAATGTGCTAGTATTTGTATGATTAAGTGAGCTGGTGTGTGTATAACTGTATAGGTGAGTAAAAGGAAGTGTGTTTAATTATTTGCATGACTGACTAGGTGTGTGAGTACCTCTATGGATGAGTGGCGGTGTTTGAGTGTCTATATAGGAGTAAGAGTGCATATGATAGTCCTGTATTGAGTGACCATAAGTATGAGTGACTGTACGGGTGAGTGAGTGGATGTGTGTGTTTAGACCTAAGAATCAGTGAGTGGGTATGTAGTTATTGGTGTTGGAGTGTCTATGGTTTTGCGAATGGCAGTCTGTAATTTAGATTGGGTGTATCAAAGGTTATATTAGGGTGTGAAGAGCTGCATCAGATTATCACGTGGATGATGTCATCAGTGATGTCATTTGAGATGTCATCAGTGATGTCATCAGTGATGTCACTGACCATGTCATGAGTGATGTAATATGTGACGTCATCAGCAGTGCATTGCGGGGCGCGAGTTATAGTTAGCTGAACTAACTATAACGGGGGAATTTCACGGGTTTTGTACGAGTGCAATGTCCAACTAACTATAACTGTCCCTAAAACCTATGGTTTTTTCAGTGAATTTCAAAGGTTTTTTAAATGCTAATTTGTAACTATAACGTCCCTAAAACCTATGGTTTTTTCAGTGAATTTCAAAGGTTTTTTAAATGCTAATTTGTAACTATAACATGTCTGAAACCTACGGTTTTTTCAGTGAATTTCAAAGGTTTTGTAAATGACAATTTTTAAATGTATTAATTGTTATATAAATTTTTTTCATACTGATTTCGAAAATTTTTAGAAAACATTTTTTTTACATATTTTATTTTTTAAATTACATTGTAATTATATTATACATTACAAAAAATACTTTCTCAGAATGAATTACTTTAATTTAAATACTTTGCACATAGGCAATAGACTTTTAAGTACAGTAGTTACAGTTGTTGCAATGGGCAACACATTTTCAAACACAATGCAACATTCAGCTCAATGTGAATTTCTAGTTAAATGCAATTAGTTACTTTATGGATTACTTTTCTAACCACAGGACTGGATCCTAGATTCAGTCCTGGGACATCTCCTGTAAACAGTTGAGTAAAAGCGTTTTGGTTACAGTCGTGATTTTTAAGGAATATTATTGTACTTTAAAAGTTGACAGAAACTTTTTCTCATATAATGACAAATGTTATCCTATGGAAGGAAATTCACTTAGGAGGTAAAAACTGTTATCGTTACTTTTTGTTACTCAGTGTTGGATCCTGGATCCAGCACTGGTGCATCTCCTGTAAACAGTTGAAAGAATGCGTTTAAGTCATACAGGCGATTTTTAAGGAATATTTGTAGTTTGTGAAAATCGACACTTTGAAACTTTTCTGCTGAAAACCAGACAAAGGATTCCTATGGAAGAAAATATAAGTTACTGGTAAGTACGGTTAAAATTACTTTTCAGGGTCAGTGCTGGGCTAAAAGATGCAGCACTGGGTTCTCTCCTGATAACAGGTGAGTAAATTGGAATTCGTACTTTGGTTGATTTTAGAGGAATATTATAAAGTTCCAAAACTCCACACTTAGAAGAATTTCCAAGTGAAACCAGTCAATGTTAGCCTATGGAAGGAAATTCAAGTTACTGGTAAGTACGGTTAAAATTACTTTTCAGGACCAGTACTGGGCTGAAAGATGCAGCACTGAGGTCTCTCCTGATAACAGGTGAGTAAATCAGAATTCGGATTTCGGCTGATTTTAGAGGAATATTTGTATGTTTCAAAAATCAACACTTAGAAGAATTTCCAAGTGAAACCAGTCAATGTTAGCCTATGAAGGAAATTCAAGTTACCGGTAAGTACGGTTAAAATTACTTTTCAGGACCAGTACTGGGCTGAAAGATGCATCACTGAGGTCTCTCCTGATAACAGGTGAGTAAATCGGAATTCGTATTTCGGCTGATTTTACAGGAATATTTTAAAGTTCCAAAACTCCACACTTAGAAGAATTTCCAATTGAAACCAGTCAATGTTAGCCTATGGAAGGAAATTCAAGTTACTGGTAAGTACGGTTAAAATTACTTTTCAGGACCAGTACTGGGCTGAAAGATACAGCACTGAGGTCTCTCCTTATAACAGGTGAGTAAATCGGAATTCGTATTTCGGCTGATTTTAGAGGAATATTTGCACAATGGTGAAGGGAGGGGCGGGGCCTGAGGTGACATCTGTGCAAACGCGCCCAGTGGCGCGTTTTAAGTTGGGGATTAAGTCCCCTTGAATCCTGAGGGTCCCTAGGGGCCAACTAGCCCACCAGGAACCTCCAATATGCGCCAGGGGGCTGCGTTGCAGAGACGTGTAGAGAGGCCACACCCCTTTACACCTCTCTGCAACGCAGCTCTGTGGCGCTTTCTGGATGTACCTGTTGGGCTAGTTGGCCCCCAGGGACCCTCAGGATTGAAGGGGATTTAATTCCCCATCTTAAAACGCGCCACGGGGCCTGTTTGCACACATGTCACCTGAAGCCCCGCCCCTCCCTTCACCACTGTGCAAACGCGCCCCGTGGCGCGTTTTAAGTTGGGGGATTAAGTCCCCTTGAATCCTGAGGGTCCCCGGAGTCCAACTAGCCCACCATATACCTCCAAAAAGCGCCACAGAGCTGCGTTGCAGAGAGGTGTAAAGGGGTGTGGCCTCTCTACACGTCTCTGCAAGGCAGCCCCTGGCGCATACTGGAGGTTCCTGGTGGGCTAGTTGGCCCTCAGGGACCCCCAGTATTCAAGGGAATTTATTCCCCCTCTGCAAACGCGCCAGGGGCGCGTTTGCAGAGTGGTGAAGGAAGGGGCGGGGCCTGCGGGCCCGATCGTTTTTTTTTTTTTTTGTCCCCTGAAGGGGGACTGTGTGGCCCCCTTCCTTTTTTCTCTTTTTGGGCCCTGAGGACCCCATCCCCCAGGGCCTTACCCCTTTTTTAAATTACAAAAAAAAAAAAACGGGAAGGGGGCCGTGTGGCCCCCCTTCCCTGGGCCTGTATTGGCCCCGGGGACCCCATCCCCGGGGCATGGCCTCTATATTTATTATTTTGAGGGGGCAGCGTGGCCCCCTCCTCTGGCCATTTTAAGGCCCCGGGGACCCCATCCCCGGGGCCGGCCTTTCCATTTTTTTTTCCATTTTTTTTTCTCTTTTTTGGAGAGGGGGCCGCGTGGCCCCCTCCCGAGCCACTACTAGCCCCGGGGACCCCATCCCCCGGGGCTGGCCCTCTCCGTTGGGGACTGTGGGGGGTCCCCAATCCCCCACAGTCCCGCCGGCTCCCCACGTCCCTTGGGAGCCGGCATTGCTATTCCACATGGGGAGCAGCTGACATGCTGCTCCCCATGTGGAAAAGCAATCGCTTTGGATATTGGAAGAGAGAGCAGGTTTCCTGCTCTCTCTTCCAATATCCAAAGCAGTTTGCTATGGCAGGACGGGAGCCGCGAGGCTCCCGTCCTGCCATAGCAAACTACAGTGTCCCGGGGGTAGGCACCCGGGACACTGCAGGAGCCGGCCCTGGGGGTGGTGGTCCCCAGGGCCATCAAGGGCTCCAGGAGGGGGCCGCGCGGCCCCCCTCCCATTCAGTACACAGCCCCGGGGAGGTGGTGGTCCCCGGGGCTCTGAGGGTCCGTAACGGACCCCCATATTAAAATGTTTAGTGCCCCGGGAGGTGGCGGTCCCTGGGGCATGTGGGGGCTGGAGCCCCCCACACTGGTTTTATTTTTAATAAAAAAAGCCCGGGGAGGTGGTGGTCCCCGGGGCTGCGGGAGGGCTCAGAGCCCGCCCGCACCATTTTTCAAAAAAATCCCCGGGGGTGGCGGTCCCCGGGGCTTGGGGGCCCCTTGAGGCCCCCACACATTAAATTATCCCCCCACCATGCCCCCGGGACTTGGGCCACCCGGAGGCCAATTAACATCGAAGCGCGGGAGACCGCGCTTCGATTTTTTCCGGCAGGATTCGCGCACCCTGAGCGCATCCTGCCGATTTAAAAAAAAAAATTATTATTTTTTGCTCAGGGGTCCTTGTGGGACCCCTGAGCAAACCTAGGGGTCAGGGTGTTTCTACCCTGCCCCCTTTGTGCGCTTTGCGCACTTGTTTCTGTCCCTCGGTTCTACCGAGGGATAAAATGGCTGCCAACATTTCCTGAATCGGAATGTTGACAGCCAGCTGACAGCCAATTAACATGCAGCTCGTGATCGGGACGGAGCGCGCAGGGTGCGCTGAGGGTACGCGGACCCTACTCGGCCATAGATATCACTAACTTTTTACTTTTCATTTTCTCAGCAACTACTGAACGGATTTACACCATTTAACAAAAGGGTTCTTTCTGAACCAAGAACTACCTCTTTGCCAAATTTGGTGTAATTCCGTTCAGCAGTTCGGGCTGTAGCCGTGTCTAAAGTTTCCTATGGAAAAGTGCATGGGGAAAACGCGTTTTGGGACCCCCCTTTTTCTCGGCCCCCGCTTGACGAATCCCCTGAGACTTTCAGGGTAGGAGCGGACCGGAGCGGGCCACAAAGTTTGAAAATTTCGCGAAGATACGTCAACCGGCAAGAGAGTTATTTCAAATAGAATGTCGCAGATTTCCTATGGATAATAGGTTGTAACTATAACTATCTACTGGCGACCGCCAGTAGATAATATATATATATATATATATATATATATAAAACCACAACAGCGATTACTTCCAAACGCCAAGTATGAGAGCACACACGGAAATTCTCATCAAAGTGCTTTTAATGTGCAGGCCCCCTGCACTGACAGATGCGTTTCGGCTTTACGCCTTCCTCTATGTCAGTTTATGTTGTTTCACGGAGACATTTTAATCAAACAATGTGTCACGTGTAAATCATAAAAAGAGAAGATGGTCTTTTAGTAACAGTTGATTACCAAATTCCGTGGCGGCCATCTTATTACGTGGTTTTTCAACATAAACAAGTGCAAAATATAAACCAAACCCTTAAGTGAGTTAAACAAAAATTGTTTGACAAAGTCAGACATTACGGGAGGCAATTCATAGAACATTATTAAGGCACAAATAATTGAAATGGTATTAATCCATACCAAAAAGTCATCGTTATATACAATCATATTCCATATCCAAGATATTTGCTCATTGAAAATGTGTATTTCATCAGCGAGTCTCCCGTGTCCTTTCATAATTATGCCCTGAATGGGCAATCATGTCACGGAGTGTGAATGTAAAATCTCAAAACAGGAGGGCGATTGTTCCTTTACTACAGTCCCAAAGTCAAAAAGACCTATAGATGACAATTCTTAGCCCATGATAATATCTAATATTGAAGATTGAATTGTGAAAGCTAGTCCCTCCTCCAATTTAGAAATTATTCATAGTGCGAATAAAAGAGTATGGTCCAAAGCACATAAATAGCCCCTACTATTCGAGATGTACCCACATTTCTTCATCATTGTTAAGGCCCAATGGGACCTTTGTTTTGAGAACTATTATGTACCTCGATTCTAGTATACGCAATTTCTTAGTTCTATCACCCCCTCTCTCATTTCTTTGAACTTGATCTATACAGTAGAATTTGATTGCTTTGATGGAAAGTTTCAAAGTGGCGCTCTACCGGATAAGTTACATCCTTCTTGGTGATCGCTCGCATGTGTTCGAGAATGCGTTTTTTTGTTGGGTGTATTGTGCTTCCTATGTAGCGTTTAGGGCAAGGGCACTCTAGGCAGTACACTGTATATTCTGAGTTGCAGTTCAAAAGTTGTTTAATACTTCTAGTTGGCCTAGGGTCCTGTTGTCTGCCTTTGTAGTTGGTGACTTTATGGCTGTATTTACATGCCTTGCAGCGCATACAGGGATAGAAGCCTGTCATTTTGTCTGTTTTAGGGGGGGTGGCATCATAGTGACTGTGTATCAAATGGTCACTCAGTGATTGACATCGTCTATAAGTTATCTGGGGTCGTGTGGGGATACTACGTTTTAAAACATTATCTGTTTGGAGGATATGCCAGTTCTTTTTAAGATCTGGATTATATCCCCAGACTTTTCATTGAAGTGGGTGATCATCCTTACTGGTCCTTCTTGTGTCTATTTTTTTAGGGTGTCTTTAGATTTTACTATCAGGAGTTCAGACCTGCTTACTTTGCTGCCCTTTCCTCGGCCTGATGCAGATCGGCATTGGTATACCCTCTAGCTTCAAATCTTCCTAGGGCTAGAGTCTTTGCATCATCGTAGTCCGACTGAGTCGTACAATTGTGCTTAAGGCGCAATAGTTCTCCATAAGGAATATTTTTGACCAGACTTTTGTGATGGTAGCTTCCTGCATGCAGGACAGAATTGCCTGCTGTCGGTTTTCTGTATAACCTGGTAAGCAGGTTAGCCTCCTCTACATAGACTTCCAAGTCCAGGTAACATACCTTGGTGTCGCTAATGTGCCCTGTAAATGATAGATTCAGATCATTGGTATTAAGAGAAGTGATGTATTCCTCAGCCGAGGAACGGCTACCTCGCCACACAATAAAAAGATCATCTATGTACCTAGCCCACAACGCCACTTTGTCAATCCAGTGTTCATGTTGTTCACCCCAGGCCACGTGCTTCTCCCACCAGCCCACGAAAAGATTTGCGTAACTGGGGGCGAAGCACATGCCCATCGCAATTCCACGTTGCTGCCCATACAGTTGCCCTGAAAATATAACATTTTTATTTTCTAAACAGAACCTGATCATATGTAGGAGCATGAGATTATGTTTTTGAAAAACCACGTTATAAGATGGCCGCCATGCAATTTGGTAATCAACTGTGACTAAAAGACCAACTTCTCTTTTTATGATTTACACGTGACACATTGTTTGATTAAAACGTCTCCATGAAACAACAGAAACTGACATAGAGGAAGGCGTAAAGCCGAAACGCATCTGTCAGTGCAGGGGGCCTGCACATTAAAAGCACTTTGATGAGAATTTCCATGTGTGCTCTCATACTTGGCGTTTGGAAGTAATCGCTGTTGTGGTTTTAGATATAGGAGCTCACCACCGCTGGAGTTCAGCACCCGGGATGTGTGGTGCGGCTGCGGTGACTCTCTGTGCTGGAAAATATATATATATTGGTGTAACAGCTATAATTCCCATAAAAATCTTTAAAGCATGAAAAGTATTTTAAAGGGCTACATATATGATATTAACATTCTTCTAAAAATTGACGAAATAAAATATATTTGCCTTTTCTTTATAAATTGATTATATACAACTTATATACTTTACGTTCTCTCTATTTATGAAAGATGTGATTATTGCTAAGATTTTGGAATTATGACACCATGCTCCATAATCATTGAGGCTGTGCAATTTGATTATCATTGTTTAAAATAATGCTGCATAGAATAAGATGGCCGACACAAAAACAAAGCATTATTTATGTATTGAGCTGTCTTTTATGTTTACCATTTTTTTACACTTTTTTTCACTTTCAAATGGTGATACTTTGTAAAACAAACTGACATTGACAAAGCCAGAGTGGCGAAACGCGCCTGTCAGCGCTGAGGGGGGCTCTACACGAATAAAAAGAAAATTACTCACGGACTTGAGTGTGCTCCTGTTTTGTGTCGGCTGACACAATTCTGGTCTCTGACTGTTTGTGCTGGGAAACGCGGCCCACCACCACGATAGGAGGCACCCAGGGCGTGTGGCTGCGACGACGGTGAACTTCAGTATTTGCATCTATTTTGATCGTTTGCCCCAACGCTGCGAGGGATTTCTGAGTTCTCCGCTTGTGCAGGATTAGCGGATTTGAATGTGAAGAGATTTTAAAGTGGACACACGGCGGAGCGGCATGGCGCCGGTTGGGATGTCTAGGAGTGCACGGATGGGAGGACGCGCGTTTCCTGTACGGAGCTCCCGGTGAGTGCTGTTTTCGTCTTTGTGTTTGCCTGATCAAACCACTGTCAGCGTTAGCCCTGAAAAGAGTCTTGCTTGGGATACAATGTATCCCCCCTCAGCCCTTTGTTAAAGTATCGACTGTGGCACGATTATGTCTACAGTTACGGAGCGAGAAGAGGCTGCCTTAGATGTTTTCAAACAGGGAACGGCACGCACGAAAGGCATTTTCAAAGAATCAAGTAATCCTACCAATCCCCCAAGTAACTTGAAAATCCTCTATCAGACCCTGGAAAAAACGATAGAAAAAGAAATAAGAAAATGGTGGGAAGGAACATCCCTGGAAAGATACTTGGAGGTGGGACGTATCCCACGGGGCCTGCGTATTTGCATTGTGCCCTTTTATGAGAACCCCGACCCCCAGCTATTGCAGGACTGGTCCGAATTCACAATGGAGTCAGCAAGGGGGATGATGAGAATTCTTGTGAAATACGCATGGAGTGATCAGAAAAAACTACTGGAGGAAATAAAGAACTTGGAGGAATTGATAAGTAAAGACAAGGATACCAAACAAAGTGAGGAACTCAGACTAGCCATGAAGAACAGGCTGAAGGAATACGAAAATGGAATACGACGTCGCAAACAGACCAAATTTCAGTGCAACGAACAAGACTATCAGTCAGGGCGCATTCTAACTTTCGCCTGTAAATATGGTCTGCCAAGAAAGGAGATGCATAAAAAGAAAACAGGTGTTTCCTTCAGCAAAGAGACCTCTGAATCTGAAGTGGAAACCTCTGGTAGTGAACAGACAACAGGCGAAGAGGTAAAAGATACTGATGCAGAACCTACATTTTTTCAAGAATTCAAGTTAATCCGCGAGAATCGCCAAAGACCGGCACAAAGGACACATCCTCCGAACCAAAAAAGATACGCAAAACAAGACGCAGCAAGAGAGGGCAAAGACACTTCAACATCCAGGGTGACTCACAGCAAGGGCAACAGGGGCAAGCGATGATTGAAAAAAGTGTCATCAACTTATCGGACCGGATTTTGAATGAAGATGAACTGAAAGTATTGCAATTGGGAGTAACGTTTTGTCCAACAACAGATTTTAACTATGCCGAAACACGGGTAGATTTGTTTAGATTTATCGGAAAGTTAAAACTCCAGAAAGTACATCTTATGCATCCCAGGAAAGCCAGAAACACTGAGACATGTAAAGCGATCTGTAACACTGACACTCTTGTTGGCAGTGATCTGGACACTTTAATGTTGCTTCAAAACTTAGAAACATCTAAACACACGGATGACCCCTATGATCCAGGAGGGACAGAATCCGGTCTTCCATATGCAGGAATTGAACAAGCAAGTGGGAATAGTGGATTCAAAAGGAAATCAAGAACTTGTCCCCAGATGCCATATGACGCTATAGACGTCTTTAATGATGTCTTGATTCAGGATCTAAAGAATCTCCAACAGCAAACAAACCTTGAAAAGCACTTTAACATTTCTCAGAAACAATGGCAGGCTATCCAAAGTCTCAAACAGGATGACTCAATAGTAGTGAAACCTTCTGATAAAGGGGGCAATATTGTGGTTTTTCCAAAACAACAATACATTAGAGAAGCCCTGAATTAACTAGAAGATTGAGAGTGTTATTGGCCCACGACCAGAAGAGAATACTCTAATTGCATTGAGACTTTCCATCAAAATTTACGAGAATGGAGGGATGAGGGAATGTTGGACACTAATGAATTTAATTTCTTGTTATGTGAATATCCCATGTTGCCTACTTTCTATCACCTCCCTAAGGTCCATAAAGATATACATTGGCCACCTGGAAGACCGATAGTTGCCTCTATAAACAGCCTTCTTGAGAACTGTTCTATTTATTTGGATTTCTTTTTGGCACCGTGGGTAAATAATCTTAGCTCCTATATTGGAGATACGCAAGACTTTTTAAGGTTAATTGAAGGCATTAAGTGGGAACCTGATATGCTTCTCATTACACTGGATATTGCCAGCTTATATACCTGTATAAACCATGACCAAGGGATTGCTTCGGTCAAGTGGTTTTTAGATAAGCGCCCTCTTAAGTTTAAAAAACATAATGAGATGCTAGCATTTTGTCTAGAAAACAATATATTCATTTTTGCAGGGCAGCTATACAGGCAACAACGCGGTACCGCGATGGGCACATGCTTCGCCCCCAGTTATGCGAATCTCTTCGTTGGCTGGTGGGAGGAGCACGTGGCCTGGAGGGAAGTACCAGAAAAGTGGATGAACAAAGTCACATTTTGGACCTGTTACATCGAGGATCTTTTCATCGTATGGAAGGGCTCATACTCCTCGGCTGAGGAGTTTATAACATTTCTGAATTCCAACGACCAGAACCTGGTATTCAGCAGACATATAAGCAACACACAGGTCTTCTATCTGGACCTAGAAGTCTATATTAATAACGCAGAGATCCTAACCCGATTGTATAGGAAACCTATGGCTGGTAACACTTTGCTTCACGCCAAAAGCTTCCATTCAAAAAGTATGATCACTAATATCCCTTATGGGGAGCTTTTGCGCATGAAGCAAAATTGTTCCATTGAAGAGGATTATATCATAGAGAAGAATGAAACATGCAGTCGTTTTAAAGCTAGGGGCTATTCAAATAATTTCCTCTGTACAGCAGCAAAAAAAGTTGAAAGGACATCTAGAGAAGAGCTTTTAGCTCCTAGAACTGTCAGCGGAAGTAATACCCCTCAACATACTGAACCAACACGCATGATCACACGTTTTAATACGCAGTCTTTTAAAATAGTCCAAATGTTCCGAAAAAATTGGCATATTCTTAAAACAGACAATATTCTCAAGAACCAAATTCCCACTCAGCCTCTGATAACGTACAGAAGATCTAAATCCATCAAGGATCTCCTAGTTTCAAGTCATTTTCAATCCACCACTAGACCAAAAGAACCCATAACTGGATTCTTTCCGTGCATGACATGCAAGGCTTGCAAATATAGTCACAAAAAGAACACCTTTGAGACCCTAGGAAAAAATCCAAAATCTACTAGAAACATCAATAAACTACTTAACTGCAACTCTGATTTTACCATATACTGCCTGGAATGCCCCTGTAAGAAAAGATACATTGGCAGCACTATACACCCTGCCAAGAAGCGTGTGTTGGAACACATGCGGGCGATTGCCAAAAAGGACAGTAGTTACCCTGTGGCTCGCCACTTCAAAGACACTCATAAAAGTAATTGGGATCTTTTAACTTTTTACTGCTTAGATCAGATTCCGAAAAATGAAAGAGGGGGAGACAGGGTCAAGAGATTGCGTTCCCTACAGTCTAAGTATATCATCGAACTTGGTACCATGGCCCCTCAGGGTCTGAATAACGACGAGGAGCTATGGGCCAATTTAGAATGAGGTCCATGTATCATGGGCTATTAGATGTTGAACTATATTGTGAGCTGTATATACAATACAGCGATACTTGGGCTATGACCGACAAAGCTAGGGTATTTTTTGATTATCTATATGGATTACAGCTGAGATGGGATAAAGACAAGAGTTTGTTGCCATTCTTTATATCCTCTTTTTACACATTATCTATGTTATATTATGATTTGGATGTTTTTGTCTTTGACAATTTTATATTTAGGATTGTTACACAATGTATATTCTTGGTTTTGATGAGGAAATACTTGTATGACTCCCTTCCCTGTTTGGATGAGTTATGTGACCATTAGGTAGAATCGAATGTTCAATCATGAACTGAGCGTTACATAGCCTCCTCTCTCTTTCCCCTTTTTTTGTACTAGAGATCCTATAGTTATGGATTATGAATGCCCATTCAGGGACTGATTGTTTGGTGTAACAGCTATAATTCCCATAAAAATCTTTAAAGCGCGAAAAGTATTTTAAAGGGCTACATATATGATATTAACATTCTTCTAAAAATTGACGAAAGAAAATATATTTGCCTTTTCTTTATAAATTGATTATATACAACTTATATACTTTACGTTCTCTCTATTTATGAAAGATGTGAGTATTGCCAAGATTTTGGAATTATGACACCATGTTCCATAATCATTGAGGCTGTGCAATTTGATTATCATTGTTTAAAATATTGCTGCATAGAATGTTAAGATGGCCGACACAAAAACAAAGCATTATGTATGTATTGAGCTGTCTTTTATGTTTACCATTTTTTTACACTTTTTTTCACTTTAAAATGGTGGTACTTTGTAAAACAAACTAGTATTTGCATATATATATATATATATATATATATATATATATATATATATATATATATATATATATATATCACCAAAACTCCGAACCTTTGCTTTCCTCAAACAGGCAGGCACAGGAGCACGGACCACAAGTAGGTGCAGATTTTTGTTTATTATATTCAAGTAAGCACCAGCAGCATTACGCGTTTCGGCTCCATAGAGCCTTGATCACATGATGCGCCACACAGTTAATGGTCAGGTTTTATACACAGTGTTTTTTTCTCCCATTTCTTTGCTTTTTGCCTTTTTCTCTTTCTATTGATTTAAAGTGACAGGTGCATAGTGTGCAAAGTAACGCATAGACATAGACAACATCCAGTTGAGTCAAAATCTCCTTAACTTCAAGCATAATTATTACATACTGGAAAAATGCACCATTTGAATTTATGCAAAGTTAAAAGGTACTATTAGATACATCCTGGAATAAATACCTATCCAAATAGTCCTTATAAATCCATTATTTAAAGGGCTAATGCAAAATACAGTACCTATCCAATAAAGTGTCTGGGTGCACACCTTGCTACCTATATAAATCCATGTGTAAAACCTGTGCAAAATTACGCTATAAAACATTTATAAAAAATCTATAAAACCCCTTTTATAAAAAACCGTGAATACTATAAAGTTTTTAAAAGTCGGGATTTGGGCAACTGAACAAATGCCTAGTGTTTTATTAAGATAGATGACAGTATGTTCTTACAATTTTAGAGGCAGGTGTACAATTCCTCTGTAATATTCAGGCCTCTCGGGGACTTAGTGTCGAGGTCTAGGCTATATCTAGTCTCTAGACGACGAAGGGCTTTCTCCCTGTCCCCCCTCTTTTGTATGGTGGGATAGCATCAATGATGAAATATTTTAAATTCTTGGGGTCTGCATTATGTGCGTCCCCAAAATGGCGTGCTACGGGGTATGTAATGTCCTTGTTTCTGATGGCTCTGATGTGCTGGAGTATCCTTGTAGTATAGTACTACCTGCATATCGTAGGGCACATGGACACTCCAGCACATAGACTACATAGTCCGATTTGCAGGTTAGGGATTTCCCTATAGGTTTCTGTACTTGACAGAATGGAGTGTCATAGGAGATTTTATTGACTCTGAATTGGCATGCCTTGCAGGTCTTACAGCGATGAAATCCCTTTCTTTGTGACAACCATGTCTTTTTGGTTTGGGTAAAGGGGTCATTTCGAACTAGGATGTCCTTCATAGAGGTAGCCCTTGTGTATGTGATGGGAGCATTTTTAGGGAGAGTTTGCCCGATTACGGGATCATCAAGGATGAGGGGCCAGTTTGTTTTGATAATTTTTCTAATGGCGTTGTCCTGTTGGCTATATTTCAAAATAAATCTGAAAGAATCTACAGATTTCTGTAGCTGGAGACCCTCCTTTTTTCCTCCTTTAGTGATTAAACTCTCTCTTGTGGGTACCTGACTTTTCTTGATGGCTTGACCAATACACTTCCTAGAATATCCCCTTGCACGGAATCTAACTGTGCTGGCTTGTTGTGCTATTATTAGATCATCTTCGCAGCTACAGATTCATTTGAGCCGCAGCATCTCCTAGTAGGGGATGCTCTGAATCAGATGCTGCGGATGAAAACTGCCCGCGTGTAGAATTGAGTTGCCTGCTGTAGGCTTCCTGTGCAATTTTGTCTCTAGACGATTATTTTTGATGTAAATTTCAACATCTAAAAAGTTAATCGTTGTGGCACTAATAGAGGCTGTGAAGTGCAGGTTAAGATTATTTACATTTAATTCACTGATGAATTGTTCTGCTTCCTCTGTTGACCCCTGCCAGATTAAAAACAAATCGTCTATAAAACGTAGCCAACATTTGATTTTCGTTGTAACTGTAGTCATGTGTTCCTTCAAAAGTACCAGCTCCTCCCACCAGCCCGTAGACAGGCATAGCTGGGGGAGAAGCTGGCACCCATGGCTACCCCCGTTGTTGTTTATATAAGACATTCTGGAATAAAAAAATATTATTGTTTAGACAGAACTCAACCATGTTTAAAAGCATCTTAGTGTGCTGCGCAAATTCGGGAGTCCTTTTGCCTAAATAATATTACAGTGCTCGGAGACCATCTTGGTGATTAATGGATGTATAAAGTGATGTCACGTCCATCGCAATGAGCAGATAATCCAGGTGCCATGCAATATTTTGGGTTTTAGAGAGAAAGTCCCCAGTGTCCCTGATGTAGGACGGCAGCTGTTGCACATATTCCTGTAGATGGTAGTCTACATATCGGGAAGTTTTCTCCAGGAGACTGTTGTGCACCGAAATAAACGGTCTTCCTGGGGGTTTGAGGGCATCCTTATGTATCTTTGGAATAAAACATAGGATCGGAGTAACCGGATTTTCATTTCTCAAATACTGATATTCCTGGGAGTTTAACAACCCTGCATTCTTCCATGCTACCAATTTTGTATTGTATATGTTGTACGTAGCTCTCAGTTCAGGATGATCACTTCTGCAGTAGCATGTTGTGTCTGTCAATTGGTTCATGGCTTCCTCTATATAGTCTTTCTTGTTCCATAGGACGAGGTTTCCGCCCTTATCAGAATTGCGAATGACTATTTCTTTATTTGATTTTAATTTATCCATTAAAATATAGTACTGCATTTCTATTTTGTTGATTTTATTTTTCTTGGCTCTTTGCACCTTGTGGTTTAGTTGCTTAATTCCTTTTACCACTTGTTCCTGAAAGATATCGATCGAATCCCTCAGTGTAATAGGGTTAAATTTGGACCGTGGCTTAAAAGGAGTGGTAGTCGCTTTAGTTTGTACTGTTCTCTTGTCTTTAGTGTTTTCCAAACAAGAATTGTCGTTTTCATTGGCTAACTCATGTAAATCACTTAGTAGTGGCCAATCTGATGCTGTTAGATTGAAAAACGGTGGACTTGTTGTAAGAGGCTCAGAATGTTGGATTGACTCTTCCATTGTAGTTTTTTTATTTGGATTTTGAAGAAAGTAATTCTTTAGTTTAAGTTTTCTTATTCCCTTAAAGACATCAAGTCTTGTTGTGGCATAGTCAAAAGAGCTTACAGGACAGAAGGAGAGCCCTAATGCCAGCAGCTGCTCCTCTGCTTTATTGAGGTCTATCTCTGTAAGGTTGATAACAGTTTGGCTGCTTTTATTATTATTCACTATTGGCGTCTCCAATTGCGTCTGGGTTGGCGCGCCTGCTGTTTCTTTGGTTTGTCGTGACTTTGCTTTTCGTCTCTCACGGCACTTGGTGGATCGACTTTTTGTTGTTTGTTGTGTTGGATTCTTGGGCGCAATGTGTTGCGCCTTTCGTAAACTAAAAAATCCACCTCATCTGCCAATGAAATTGTGGCTGGTATTAGTTTGTTAATCTGATTGGCATTGCCTGTTTCGGTTTCGCTTTCTATGGCTGAGCTGAATTCCGAATTGGAGGATGTACTGGGTCCTGTTTGGTACTTTGCTGTGCCGGCTCTGCCAGTCGCTGCATCTCCATATTTAGAAACTTTCAAAGCATCGTACTTCTTGGCGAAGGTGAATATCCGCCCTGATTCGTAATCAGTACGATCACAATGAAACTTGTAAGCTTTTCTCTCCCGTATTTTATCTTCTTCTCTTTTGAGTCTTTTTTTCATTTCATCCTTGAGTTTAATGATTTCCTCCATGTCACCCATTGTTTCTATCTCCACATTGAGTGCATCAATCTGTTCCTGTAATTTCAGCCTATCTTTTTCTGCATATTTAACTAAGATAACTATTAGTCGTCCGGACGAGTCCAAATTAGTTTCTGCCCACTCCTTCATCATATCTTTGTCTGGGTTTTCATAGCTGGGGGCCGTTAAGATCCTTAACCCCTGTGGCACTCTTCCCACATCTAAGTAGCGCTGGAGGGATCTCGCCTCCCACCACTTATTCTGTTCCGATTTCATCAACTTTTCCAGTTGCTTCATTTTTTCTTTGGCACTATTATTGCGTGTCCCCACTGATGCATGATGGGGGCCGGAGTCCTTTGTTGTGTCTTTGTCATCGCTAAACATATCCGCCGCCGCTGCTTCCCACTCCCTTAGCGCATCGGCTGACATTGTGCTTACTTTTGAATCAACGTTTATATCAATATTGTGCACGCAGCGAGAGGTTTTTTTTTTAGCCCTGTGATGTGTTCCCGCCGTGTGTTTACTGCACACCTTCAACTCAGCAGAGTGCCGTTTCCGGCTTAATCCCCTTACTGATAACCCCGCGGTTATGCGCCCTACATGTCCTCTGACCTGTGTTTGCCTACCTGGTAGTTTTTCAGAGGATAGTGGTGCCGTCAGTTTGCACGCTGGGGGGCTGTGCTGTTTGTAATCCTCCCGGATTTGTCTCCTTTCACTTGTTTCCAAGTAACAGCTCCTTTGTCAGCAGACAGCCACGTCGTGAAGGGGGTCCGTGTATAGCTGGAGGAGTCAGAACCAGCCATTAACATCTCACAAAAACTCCAACCTTTGATTTCCTCAAACAGGCAGGCACAGGAGTACGAACCACAAGTAGGTGCAGATTTTTGTTTATTATATTCAAGTAAGCACCAGCAGCATTACGCGTTTCCGCTCCGTAGAGCCTTGATCACATGATGCCCCACACAGTTAATGGTCAGTTTTTATACAGAGTGTTTTTTTCTCCCATTTTTTTGCTTTTTTTGCCTTTTTTCTCTTTCTATTGATTTAAAGTGACAGGTGCATAGTGTGCAAAGTAACGCATAGACATAGACAACATCCAGTTGAGTCAAAATCTCCTTAACTTCAAGCATAATTATTACATACTGGAAAAATGCACCATTTGAATTTATACAAAGTTAAAATTTTATTATCAGATACATCCTGGTATAAATACCTATCCAAGCATTTTTGTAAGAGAATATAAAGTGCTAGTGCGAACCACTGTGCAAGGTATTGCATGAAACTAGAACACATCTCGTCTGTTCATCATTTCCTAACTTTTAGCATAATTGGTACATTCAGGTACCATCCCTGTTGGAATTATGCAAAGTTAAAAGGTACTATTAGATACATCCTGGTATAAATACCTATCCAAATAGTCCTTCTAAATCCATTATTTAAAGTGCTAATGCAAAATACAGTACCTATCCAATAAAGTGTCTGGGTGCACATCTTGCTACCTATATAAATCCATGTCTAAAACCTGTGCAAAATTACGCTATAAAACATTTATAAAAAAATCTATAAAACCCCTTTTATAAAAAACCGTGAATACTATAAAGTTTTTAAAAGTCGGGATTTGGGCGACTGGACAAATGCCTAGTGTTTGATTAAGATAGATGACAGTATGTTCTTACAATTTTAGAGGCAGGTGTACAATTCCTCCGTAATATTCAGGCCTCTCGGGAACTTAGTATCGAGGTCTATATATATATATATATATCATAAACAAAGTTCAATGAAGCGATCACACGGAGGTAGTGTACTCATCAGTTGATGGTTTATTCCAGTTATACGTTTCGCCTGTAGAACAGGCTTGTTCACACACTGCATTGTGGGAACAGACACCAATACATACAGAGTACAGAAACTGATGAAGGACAACATACACTTTAACCACTGATACCAAAATGGAATCCATTTTGTAATGTTGTATGTAGTCTAACCAAGTAATACAATATCATACATTGACTGCCTTTCAACCGTAATGTGAGCCTCATTCAAGCGCACACAAAATAAACCCAAAATGTAGTATGTTGTCTAGTGCTGCATGTGTGCGAGTTTATGTTACTATCACCATATGGGTAATAGGCAGCAAGTGCGGAGCCTATCTTCCTGGGAGTTTAACAGGAGATTCTAAGCCTGGTGCTGTGTGTTAGATACATAGCACCAGGCTTAGAATCTTCTGTAAAACTCCCAGGCAGATAGGCTCCGCACTTGCTGCTTATTACCCATATGGTGATACAGAAAGTGGTTAGGTACACAGCAACAGGCTTAGAATATCCTGTTAAACTCCCAGGAAGATAGGCTCCGCACTTGCTGCCTATTACCCATATAGTGATAGTAACATAAACTCGCACATATGCAGCACTAGGCAACATACTACATTTTGGGTTTATTTTGTGTGCGCTTGAATACAAAATACAAAAAAGAGTTAAAAAACCACAAAAAAAATATAAAACAAAAAAAGAAGTAAAAAAATGGTTCTTGTTAGAACCGCCTATTTGGTTAAAAAAAGACAAATTTCTATGTGTTGTATGAAGGAGTGCCTGGGTAATGCCTGGGTGATTGCATGAGTGCATGGGTAGTGCCTGGGTGATTGGAGGAGTGCATGGGTAGTGTTTGGGTTATTGAATGAGTGCATTGGTACTGCCTGGGTGATTGCATGAGTGCATAGGTAGTGCCTGGATGATTGGAAGACTGCATGGGCACTGCTTGAGAGATTGAAGGAATGCATAGGTAATGCGTGGCTGATTGCATGAATGGAGGGGTAATGTCTGGGTGAATGGAGGAGTGCATGGATAGTGTCTGAGTGATTAGACGAGTGCATAGGTAGTGCTTCGGTGATTTTATAAGTGTATGAGTAGTGGCTGGCCGATTGGAGGAGTGCATGGATAGTGCCTGGATGACTGAAGGAGTGCATGGGTAGTGCCTGGGTTATTCCATGATTGTATAGGTAGTGCCTTGGTGATTGCACGAGTGCAGGTGTAATGTCAGGGTGATTGGAGGAGTGCATGGGTACTGGCTAAGTGATTGAAGGAGTACATGGGTAATGCCTGGGTGATTCTATAAGTGCATGGGTAGTGCCTGGGTAATTGGAATAGTGCATGGGTGCGGCCTAGGTGATTGCAAGAGTGCATGGGCAGTGCATGGGTTCATGTAGGACTACATGGGTAGTTCGTGGGTGATTGGAGGAATGCATGAGTTTTACCTGAGTGATTGCATGAGTGCAGGAGTACTGCCTGGATGATTGGAAGACTGCATGGGTAGCGCTTGGGTGATTGCATAAGTGCTGCAGAAGTGCCTGAGTGCATGTATGGCAGCATGGGTAGTGCCTGGGTGATTGCATGAATGCAGCGGTAATGTCTGGGTGAATAGAGGAGTGCATGGGTAGTGCCTGGGTGATTAGACGAGTGCATAGGTAGTGTCTAGGTGATTTTATAAGTGCATGGGTAGTGGCTAGGTGATTGAAGGAGGGCAAGGGTAGTGCTTGGATGAGTGAAAGAGTGGAAAGGTAGTGCTGGGTTATTCCATGAGTGCATAGATAGTGCCTGGGTGATTGCATGACTGCAGGGGTAGTGCCTAAGTGATTGAAGGAGTACATAGGTAATGCCTGTGTGATTGCATGAGTGCAGGGGTAATGTCTGAGTGATTAAAGAAGTGCATGGGTAATGCCTGGGTGTATGCAAGAGTGCATGGGTGCATGTAGGACTGCATGGGTAGTTCTTGGGTGATTGAAAGAGTGCATGAGTTTTACCTGGGTGTTTGCATGAGTGCAGGAATACTGCCTGGATGATTGGAAGACTGCATGGGTAGTGCTTGGGTGATTACATGAGTGCATAGGTAGTGCCTGGGTGATTGCATGACTGCAGGGGTAGTTTCTGAGTGATTGAAGGAGTGCATGGGTAGTACCTGGGTGATTGCATGAATGCAAGGGTAATGTTTGGGTGAATAGAGGAATGCATGGGTAGTACCTGAGTGATTAGACGAGTACAGAGGTAGTGTCTGGGTGATTTTATAAGTGCATGGGTAGTGGCTGGGTGATTGAAGGAGGGCAAGGGTAGTGCCTGGATGAGTGAAAGAGTGGACAGGTAGTGTTGGGTTATTCCATGAGTGCATAGGTAGTGCCTGGGTGATTGCATGACTGCAGGGGTAGTGCCTGAGTGATTGAAGGAGTGCATGGGTAGTACCTGGGTGATTGCATGAATGCAGGGGTAATGTCTGGGTGAATGGAAGAGTGCATGGGTACTGCCTGCGTGATTAGACGAGTGCATAGGCAGTGTCTGCATGAGTGCATGAGTACTGCCTAAGTGATTGAAGGAGTACATGGGTAATGCCTGGGTGATTCCATAAGTGCATGGGTAGTGCCTGGGTAATTGGAATAGTGCATGGGTACTGCCTGGGTGATTGCAAGAGTGCATGGGTAGTGCATGAGTGCTTGTAGGAGTCATGGGTAGTTTTTGAGTGATTGAAGGAGTGCATGAGTTTTACCTGGGTGATTGCATGAGTGCAGGAGTACTGCCTGGATAATTGGAAGACTGCATGGGTAGTGCTTGGGTGATTGCATGAGTGCATAGGTAGTGCCTGGGTGATTGCATGACTGCAAGGGTAGTACCTGAGTGATTGAAGGAGTGCATGGGTAATGCCTGGGTGATTTCATGAGTGCAGAAGTAATGTCTAGGTGATTGGAGGAGTGCAAGGGTACTGCCTGAGTGATTGAAGAAGTGCATGGGTAGTGCCTGCGTGATTGCATGAGTGCAGGCGTAATGTCTGGGTGATTGGAGGAGTGCATGGGTACTGCCTAACTGATTGAAGGAGTACATGGGTAATGCGTGGGTGATTCCATAACTGCATGGGTAGTGCCTGGGTAATTGGAATAGCACATGGCTACTGCCTGGGTGATTGCATGAGTGTATGGGTAGTGCCTGAGTGATTCCATGAGTGCAGGAGTAATGTCTGGATGATTGGAGGAGTGGATGGGTACTGCCTCAGTGATTGAAAGAGTGCAAGTGTAATGTTTGAGGATTAGAGGAATGCATAGGTAATGCCTGTGTATGGGGTAATGTGTAGAGGAATGGAGAAGTATATAGGTAATACCTGGGTTATTTGAAGAGTGTATCGGTAATGTCTAGCTGATTGCATGAGTGTACAGATAGTGCCTCGATGATTGAAGGAGTACATAGGTAGTGTCTAGGTGATATTATAAGTGTATGGGTACTGGCTACGTTATTGCAGAACTGCATAGATAGTGCATGAGTGATTGGAGGAATGTGGTAACAGTGCCTAACTGTATAGATGACTGCATGGGTAGTGTTTAAAAAAATGGATGAGTGCAGTAAAAGTCACTATAAAACTTAGTTCATATTATCATGCTTATTTCATTATTTCATCTTGCCTTTTTTTATTAAAGAAGATACAAAACTCAGTGGATCTATTTTACAGTAGTTTTGTTGAAAACTGAATTTAACATCTTTTCAAACTTTAGTATTACCTTCTGTAAAAAAAGAAGAAAAAGTGTTATTGCATATAATACTATAGTTTTAAGAACACAACATAATTTTAGAATTACATAACATAATAAGTTTCCCTTTTTTGCTGTTCTCAGATTCTATTGAATTTCACCAAACACAGTGATTTCAATGTAGATCATCATATAACAGCGGGGGAAAAAATACAATCAATAAGATTGTAAAAAAAAAAAAAATCTGCGTTGAAAATATTTACAGCAAGTGCAACTATGTGTTTACCTATCTACAGTTTCTAAATTACATTCTTCAACTACATTAAATCTTTTGCTTCTCTCAAGTACATTTTGTAAAATATACACTCTCATTTACATCGCGTATAATATAAAGATCAAATATATAAACTACTTCTTTCAAACACAATTTTGCAAATGCAATAAGAATTAGCACAAACAATAGTCCAAACACTAATTATTCACATCTTCCCAATAGGCCGAATAATGTTTCCAAAACCATTTGCATTGAAAATATCCAAAATAAACTCGTTTATTTGTGTTCACATCTTCCCAATAGGCCCAATGATGTTTTCAAAACTTTGGCATAAAAAATATCAGTTATGAATTTGGTAAAGCAACGGACATTTGAATTCCAAATGGGCATCAATACAATGAGTCCATCCTTTATTGCACTTTAAATACACAGTATAGTGTCCAGATGTTGTAGTTGGTCCATCTTGAAAAACAATAGCCACTGCTTTAAAAGTTCTTCCTGAAATTGATACTTGACTTGCCACAAAATGTTAAATTTTTGTTTCCAATTTTCTTCCATCTGCTCTACAATGTTCTAGCATTAAAATGACATATTGTCCAAATCTGTCTATAAATAATGTTGATAACATTTCTGATTTGCAATGAGAACATTTCATATCTTGATTTGCTATTTTTACTAATTTATTAAAAGACACTTGTAAGATCCTGATGACAGCATGAAGGATCACTCAGAAGGCAGCTTGTTGTTGAAAGTGTAGGTTTATTCTTAGATAAGAAGATCCCATCCAGGTATCACAGCTGAGTCCTCCAACAGTCCACTAGATCATTTCAAAACATTACATTCCAACCCTTCTTGTAACCAAGATACCACACCAAAGAATGCATTCTAGTAACCATGGTACTGCAGCATCACAGGCTGCAGATGCCACACACCTCCCCTCTTTTCATAAAAAAACAACATATAATAGGCAAACAAAGAAAACACATACATTATAATTGGAAAAAAACTTTACAAAACAAAAATGCTAGTGTACAAAGTCCTTCATATACAAAGGTTTCTTGCTGACCCTAGAGGATAATCTGGGAATAGGAACCTGGTTGTTATTATCCTTTACAGAACACTCAATGAGACACCTAGGGCCATTGAATGGAACAACTCTCCCCAGGTTCCAAATGCGGTGATCTTGAGTCTTAATTGCAATCTCAAACACTTTAATAACCCGAATGGGTTTGGAAAATTTTGAACTATGACCAGGCTGTTTGATAACCACCAAATCGCCAACACCCACCACAGTATTCCTTGCAGCCTTTCTCGAGTCAAAGTGAGATTTTCTTGCCAGGATTTTCCCAACTTCTCTCTCACGCCATTGATCAATGCATACATTCTCATTTGCAGCTCCCTCCAAATTTCTTACCCATGATGGTTCCACTAGGGTACAAGGAGATCTCCCTCTAAACAAAACAAACAGAGATTTCCCAGTCGTACTATGAGGAGTCAACCTATAAATCTCCACTTTCTTCATGACCTCCTTCTTCCAATTAAGCCCACCACCTTTAGCCAATGCAATAGTCTCTTTTAACACCTTGTTAAATCTCTCCACAATCCCATTCGTTTCGGGATGATACAGAGAACACTTTTTGTGCTTGATACCACGCTTCTTTAAGAAACATTCCATTTCACGAGAAACTAATTGAACACCATTATCTGTCAAAATGGTGTCAGGATAACCTTCTCTAGCCAAAAGACTATCCAAAAACGCAATAACATTTTTAGTTTCAACGTCACTCGGGAAGCAAACCTCTGGCCACCTCAAAAACATATCAATAACAACTATGACAAACAGTTGCTGTCCTTATGAATGAACCCCACTGGACTGACCACCACTGCATCCACTTCACCTACAGGAAGCCCACCACGCACCACCGCACCGAACAAATGCCTCGCCGCTGCTGGAGCAGAGTCACGGAAGACCAGCTAACCACAACCCTCGCCCTGAGCCCACCCGCCGAACCCTCCGACCCCGACACCGCCGCCCGCAACCTCAGACAGTGGATCGACGACTGCGCCAACACCCTCGCCCCGCTCAAGAATCCGCCCAACAGCCACACCAGCAAGAAAGCCACCTGGTTCACCGAAGACCTCCAGGCCTCCAAACGAACATGCCGAAAACTGGAGAAGATCTGGCTCCACGAACGGACAGCGGACAGCTACGCCGCCCACAAGAGCGCCACCCGCAATCACCATCACCTCATCAGATCCGCCAAAAGGGCCTCACTCAAAGACCGCCTAGACAACAACGCACACAACAGCAAAGAGCTCTTCAACATCGTGAAGGAACTCTCCAACCCCAGCTCCAACACCAACGACATCCAGCCGTCGCAAGACCTGTGCGACTCACTGGCCACCTCCTTCCACCGCAAAATCGCCGACATCCACGACAGCTTCAACACCACGACCGCCCCGGCAACCACCGAGACCACTGCCCCCACAACCACCAACCGCCTGCTCTCCTGGACCAACATCAACGACGAGGACACCAGCGAGATCATGAACACCATCCACTCCGGTTCACCGCTAGACCCGTGCCCTCACCACATCTTCAACAAAGCCAGTACAGCCATCGCGCCCCATCTCCGGAAAATAATCAACATCTCCTTCGAGACAGCAACCTTCCCGGAAAGCTGGAAGCACGCCGAGATCACCGCCTTACTCAAGAAACCCAAGGCAGACCCCAAGGACCTCAAGAACTTCCGACCCATCTCTCTGCTCTCGTTCCCAGCGAAGGTCACCGAGAAAATCGTCAACAAACAACTGACCCGCTACCTCGAGAAGAACAACATCCTGGACCCTTCCCAGTCCGGCTTCCGCAGCAACCACAGCACCGAAACCGCCCTCATCGCCGCCACCGATGACATCAGGACCCTGCTAGACAACGGAGAAACAGCAGCCCTCATCCTCCTGGACCTATCAGCCGCCTTCAACACGGTCTGCCACCACACACTACGAACACGCCTTCACGACGCCGGGATCCAAGAGAAGGCCCTGGACTGGACCACATCCTTCCTTTCCGGCAGAACACAAAGCGTCCGCCTCGCCCCTTCCGATCCAAGGCCACCAAGATCATCTGCGGCGTACCCCAAGGCTCCTCCCTCAGCCCAACGCTGTTCAACATCTACATGGCACCCCTCGCCCACGTCGCCCGACAGCACAACCTCAACATCATCTCCTACGCCGACGACACCCAGCTGATCCTCTCCCTCACCAAAGACCCTCACACCGCCAAAGCCCACCTCCACGAAGGAATGAAGGCCGTCGCCGAATGGATGAGGACCAGCCGCCTGAAGCTGAACTCGGACAAGACGGAGGTCCTCATCCTTGGTTCCAACCCTTCAGCCTGGGACGACTCCTGGTGGCCAACATCACTGGGAACAGCCCCGCCACCCACCGACCACGTACGCAACCTAGGGGTCATCCTCGACCCCACCCTCTCCATGACTAAGCAGGTCAACGCCGTTTCCTCATCCTGCTTCAACATCCTCCGAAAGCTCCGCAGGATCTTCAAGTGGATCCCCACCGAAACAAGAAAAACAGTCACCCAGGCCCTCGTCACCAGCAGGCTGGACTACGGAAACGCCCTCTACGCAGGAACGACGGCTAAGCTCCTGAGACGGCTGCAACGCATCCAGAACGCCTCTGCACGTCTTATCCTCGACATCCCCCGACGCAGCCACATCACACCCCACCTGAGAGACCTGCACTGGCTCCCTGTCAACAAGAGGATAACCTTCAAGCTCCTCACCCACGCACACAAAGCACTCCACAACTCCGGACCAGCCTACCTCAACAGACGACTCAGCTTCTACACCCCCACCCGCCAGCTCCGCTCGACCAGCCTCGCCCTCGCCACAGTCCCCCGCATCCGGAAAACGACTGCCGGCGGCAGATCCTTCTCCCACCTCGCCGCCAAGACCTGGAACACCCTCCCCACCAACCTCCGACAGACCCAAGACCTACTGGCCTTCAGAAGACTCCTCAAGACCTGGCTCTTCGATCAGTAGCAGCACCACCCCCCTCTTCCCCCAGCGCCTTGAGACCCTCGCGGGTATGTAGTGCGCTTTATAAGTGACATGATTGATTGATTGATTGATTGATTGAATGGGGCCAAGAATATCCAAAGCTATTTCTTTCTATTGTTCGCTGGGTAACTCTCTGACCACCATAGGTTGTACCCACACAACTTTTGACTTCTCACACATCGCACATGCCAAGCAATCTCTTACCAGCCTTTCTACTTGAATGTCCATACCAGGCCACCAATACGAGGAGCGAAGCCTCTCTTTAGTCTTGGACATTTCAAGTTGAGAAATATGAGCCAAATCAATCAATTTACTACGGAGTCTCAAAGGCGGAACCAACCTTGTACCACGACATAACAAACCACCACAGACTCCCAACTCATCTTTCACTCCCCAAAATTTCTTAGCTTCATCAGAGGCCTGTTTTTTAGAGTGCCATCCTTTATTAACCAGAAATAAAACTTCAGAAAGTACCACATAAGAAGCTAATTCTTCTCGCCACTGTTCCTTGGATACAATCTCCTCATTCACTAAGCACACGTGAACATCATCATCCACAACATCATCATCTGTATCACTCTCATCGACTTTTCCTACCAATCTTGACAAGGCGTCCGCTACACCATTATGTATACCTGGAATATACCTTATTTCAAAATTATAATCTTGTAAGGCAATCACCCCCTTAGTTATCCTGCCTGAAATAAGGTCTATACACTTTTTCATGAAGATTTCGCACAGGGGCTTGTGGTCCGTTTTAACAAGAAACTTAGTTCCCCACAAGAATTTCTTCAGTTTTCTGATAGCCCAAAACACCGCCAGAGCTTCCCGCTCGATGACTGAATAACGAGACTCAGCATTCTTCAACCCACGTGACACAAACATTATAGTATTCATCCCCTCTTCACCTTCTTGTTGAAGGACAGCCCCCAAACCTTTAAGACTCGCATCAGTAGTGATGATGAAAATTTTAGAGGGGTCAAAACTCTTAAGACTTGGGGCACAATAGAGCTTTTCTTTGAGTATGACAAACTCATTCTCACAAGCATGACTCCAGTTAAATTCCACCCCTTTCCTCAACAGCATCCTCAGGTTGACACTAAGTTCAGCAAAATTCTCAACAAACTTGTTATAGAACTCAATCATACCAAAAAACGTCATCAACTCTTCTCTGGAAGTAGGGGCACACATGTGAGAGATGGTATTGACCAAATCGGACTTTGGCTTGACACCATCACCAGAGATGGTGTGACCCAAATAGTTGATGGTGGTGGTGGCAAATTGACAATTCTCAGCTTTAATAGTAAGATTTGCTTTGTCAAGTCTTTCCAACACCATACGAAGACGACACCCATGTTCCTCTTCATTTTTACCAAAAACAAGGATGTCATCCTGATATACACAGATTACTTCACACCCACTAAGAATCTTTTCCATGGCATGTTGGAAAACGGATGCCATTGATACCAAACCAAACAGCATCCTTACAAACCTAAACGTGCCAAAAGGAGTAATAAAGGCTGTGTAATCTCTGGATGACGCTTCCAATTCTATTTGGTGGAAAAGCCGAAGTTAGATCAATAGTACTGAACACTTTGGCCCCTCCTAGCAGCACTAATAATTCTGAAATATTTGGAAGGGGATAACGATCTACAATGACACTCTTATTGAGCTGTCTCAAGTCTACACAAAGGCGAAGACTTCCATTAGACTTGCGAGCAGTGACTACTGGGGCCAACCATTCAGTACCTTCCACCTCTTCAATTATCCCCCCCTCCTTGAGTTTCTCTAATTATTTTTTCATTTCGTCTCTAAGAGCCAAAGGTACACTCCTCACTGTACAGCATGAAGGTTGAGAACCAGCACGTAACCGTATTTTATGCTGAAAGTCCTTGAGGCATCCAAGCTCTTCCCTAAACACATTAGGACATTTCTTTTTGATTTCACCCTCAACACCTCCATTGAGAAGAGATCCACCTTGAATTACGTTCACTTTGTCTTTTACCAAAATGGGTGTAGCACTACTTGGGCCAAGCATAACTCCCAAATCACCTTGGTGAAACCAACTTATTATACTGTTCCCTTTTTCAGAAACATAAATTTTCCCAGAGACATAACGTTGTTCATACTCAATCAAACCTATAAAATAACCACACAGGGGAATTGGTTCGCCTCCATAAGCTAGAGGAAATATATCAGGCTTATGTAAAGAAATCTTGTGTGCAAGCTTATTTAGAAAAAACAACTTGGAGATAATTGTAGTTTTAGCACCAGAGTGAAAGAGAACCTTAGTGGGTTCTCCTTCCACAAGAATGGTATCAACAGGACATTGTTTGCGCCCTACTTCAGGAGTGTCAACTTGAACAACAATCTGTCCGCAAACAAAATTCTCTTCAACATCTCCAACTTCAACACTTCTCACATTAGTAGAAGTAAACCTCGCTTTGCAAACAATAGCAAGGTGTCCCTTTTTTTCCATCTGGAACAAACAGCTTTCAACGCTGGGCAATTCTTATCATTTGCCAAATGCCCAGGCTTGTCACATTTGTAACACTTGTATGTGAATTTGCTCCTCATTCCACCACCCCCAGTCTTAACCACAGGTTTCTTTATATCCTCTTTCACAACATGAACAGTTGACTCTTTGTCTTTTTTAATGGTATCCACACACTTTAGGGAGTGTTCAACTCTTTTTGCAACTTGTATCACCTCATCAAGAGGGTATTCATCCCTCAACCATAGTTCTTCCCTGATCCTTTCGATGTTACAGCCCAGGATGAATTGATCCCTGATTCTCTGATCAAGTTAAACCCCGAATTTGCAGGATGAAGCAAACTTACTTAGTTGAGTAATGTAACCTTCAACTGTTTCCCCTTCATTTTGCAGCCTTCTGGCAAAATAATATCTCTCCAAGATTGTGCTGATTTTGGGGAGGAAACGTTTGTCTAATTTTTTAATACACACATCATACTCATTTAAGTTTACAGCTTCAGCATCACTCAATTCAGGGAGATGGTCAAAAACGTCTTGACCCTCCGACCCCAAACAGTGCAGCAGAAGTGAAGACCTACGTTCTGCGCTCAAAGATGTGCCACATACCTTAGCATAACGTTCAAAAACTTTCTTCCACCTTTGCCATTTGATGGGTAGATCACCAGGTGACGTTAAAAAGAACGGAGGAGCCATTAAATTTTGCACTTTAGAGGTTAAAAGATACAACAAATTTATAATTCTCTACTATTCAAATTGTAGAATTATTAGAGGAGAAAAGTGTTGCTCAGGGTAGGACAACATAAACTGAGGACTCCACTAAGAATGTAAATAAAATTAGGGTTAGCAGAAATGTAGGTAAAATGTACTCTACTACCAAATGTAGAAAGCTGTGCCTATCAGCGTAGAAGATAGGCAAACGTGCAGCCGTGCATATCAGCGTAGAAGATAAAATCAGCACCAGCAGAAATGTAAGAAAATGTATTTTACCACCAATGCAGAATCAGCATAAAAGATGACATGCAGCTGTGCCTATTAGCGTAGATCAGTATAGAAGATAGGCCAATTTTCAGCTGTGCCTATCAGCGTAGAACAGCGTAGGAGATAGGCAGATGTGGGCGTCGCACAAGCTGAAATGTAATTTCCACTCTCGGAGAAGCTGTGCCTATCAGTGTTGCAGATGGGCGGTAACACGGATAAAGACCTTCTGTGGACCCGGCTCCGCAACAACGTTGCTATGGTGACGCCCGACAGAGGAGTTGAGGCAGTGACATCAGAAGAGCACATAGAGAAGTCGCACTTACGCAAGAAGCGTTCACCTCAAAGAGAGCTCGAGGGAAGGCACGAGCGCGCACCAATGAGCGCGCATGGGAAAGCACAAGTGCGCACCAACAAGCGCGCACCAACGAAATGAAGAAACGCTTGTGACAGCACCCGTGCAAATTAAGTCTATAAACTCCCTTTCAGACAAGGTGAATAAGTGGCAGAGCCGGTGACAGACAGGTGTTGAAGGCACTTCAGAAAAGACAACTGTCCGCCCGACAAACACTGCACGGGGCAAACCACAGTCCACCAAAATGAGCCAGCACCCACGAGCGAACTTCAAAGGCCTAGGGAGAAACACAAGGTCCACAAACACCAAAGGGAGGCCGTGTGCGGGAAACAGGGCTCACCACCGCATGTAACAAAGAGTTAAAATGCGAGGAAGGAAACCCAACGTTCAATGCGACACAGAGCTCAAATTCAGCATGTCACAAAACACGGATCCTGCGGGGAATGCAAGACTCCAGAAAACGAAGAGCCTTGAGGGTGAAACAGGCAAAGTCAGGGTAAAGGTGTACTCACGACCTCTTGTGTGAGAACAAAGTAGGTTGTTGAGATCTTCTTTTCTTTTAAACTCTACTCTCTTTTCCCACGATGTTCGAGCTGCCGACTACGCCAGTGTAAGATCCTGATGACAGCATGAAGGATCACTCAGAAGGCAGCTTGTTGTTGAAAGTGTAGGTTTATTCTTAGATAAGAAGATCCCATCCAGGTATCACAGCTGAGTCCTCCAAAAGTCCACTAGATCATTTCAAAACATTACATTCCAACCCTTCTTGTAACCAAGATACCACACCAAAGAATGCATTCTAGTAACCATGGTACTGCAGCCTGTTTCAATCTGGTATCGTCAAATATATGAATCGTTCAGCGTCTATTTCAGTGGTAGAAGAAAATGAACACTCTTCACATTTATGATCCCATCTGTAACCTAGTCCAAACAAATTTTCAATTTCTATTCCTTCGTCTTCCAATACTGCAAGCATAAACATAAGAAATTCTTGTGCATCTTGTTGTACATTAAGTGTAAATTGTGAAGAACCAGTGCATATATCTAAAAGATGCTGTATGCCAGAAGCAGTATGGATTTTAGTTCTATCAGTTACCAACTTTTGAAAAATATAATGTAATAAAGAACAGAATCTTTTTTTCGATTTTCCATAATTTCATGATGAAGATCTTCTAGATAAAACACAACATTCACAATTACATTAGCATAGCAGTTGATACCTGAACTATTTTCTAACTGGTATCCTACAATATCATCAACAGTGTCCATTTTCATTTTCTTTGCAGCTTCATCATTCTCTTGAATTGTTTTCCTTTTTTGAACCTCACTAGAATGTTTGTCATATTTTCATTTTGGACACACTACACGTTTCTCATATATGGGATATTCACCTAAATTAGGAGCATACAGTCTTCTTAACCGATTATACTCTCTTACACAATTTGCATCCGCACTAACCTTTTTCTCATCAAAATCAATCAAATACAAACCAGATAATGTTCTCACTCGAGACAATGCAATGTATGCCATGCCCTCTTTAAACACTGTACTTCCAATATTTACCAAAGCATTTTCTACACTTAAACCTTGAGATTTATGAATGGTTACAGCATATGCTAAAGAAAGAGGAAACTGTTTTCTACGAACTTACAAGTCTTTTACAAGCAAAAAACGAACAGCACAACATCCAATCTGTTTTACCTTTTCAATCTGATCAAATTTAATCTTCAAAAATTCAATTCCATCTCTGTTCTGAAAATTTAGAAAATCAACAACTTTTCCCAATGCTCCATTTACTAAACCTTCTTCTACATTCAAATTACGCCATAAAATTACCCGACAATTTACACATATATATATAGTCTTTTCTAAACCTGCAGTCTTAGACACCGACTTTTCCAAAGAATCCAATTTTGACTGTAATTTCTCTGAGAGAACAATAGTAACTCCTTCGTGTTCCATTTTATCAATAGCTTCTATTTTCACTATTGGTTGTTTTTCCAATTTCAAAAGTTCTTGATTGAATGTAGACTCTTGGAGTGTAGGCATTAGGCAAACTATAGACTTCTTTTCTCCAATTTTTTTGTACATTATTTCAGCTGCTATGTTTTCATTAGCAAACAAGTTTGTTAAAAGCCGACTTTGTAAAGCTTCTTTACCATCTTTAATCAAAACACCAATTCTTATATCTTGAAGAATGTTTCCATAATGTTCATTAATTGCTTGTCGCATATTCTTAACAAGTTCTTTATATTCAAAATGAGACCAAATGTTGACATTCCAATACTCCCCAAAGATTTCCTAGTGTCTTCATGGACAAGTGTTTTAAAAACAGGTTGCCCTTTTACAGGAGTAAGTTGTAGTAGGTCGCCGAATACAATTACATGTTTTCCTCCAAATAGAACATCATAATCTGTTTTTAAAATCTGTTGCATTCTCAAATGTACAAAGGCAAGCATTAAGTTTGACACCATGCTCACCTCACCAATAATTAGAAGTTTCATTTTCTTGAGTACCCTTGAAACTTCATAACAAGCTTCTCCAAATAGCTTGTGATATTCCAACTTATTTTCATGTTCAACTGGTAGCATGAGTAATTGATGTAATGTAATCCCTTTAATGTTATGTGCTGCTAACCCAGTTGAAGCGGTTACAACACAAGATAAATGTGATTCCGTGGTTTTGTGTAGATAACTGGTCAAAATTAAATAAGAAACTTTTTCCTGTTCCAGCTTGCCGACTGATATGCATTCGAATAGGTTTAAATGATGTGCATAGGCATTCTTTTTTTTCATGCAGTAAACCATGCTGTATCTGTTGTGTCACTTGTAGATATATTTCTTTCTGTTCAATCTTTAGTTGTTCTTCTAACTTTTCCAACTCAATAATATTCTGTTGTGCTTGTTGCATTGCCGTTTCTACTTCCCTCATGGCTATTGCTACTTCATTTTCAAGAGTTGGTCGTCCTAGTAGATCTTGACTTAGTGGAGCAGGTCTTTGACTATCTTGAGAACTGTCTCTAGCTATTTCAGCTGCAATAGTAGTTTCTTGTTCAATCTCTTCATTCAACATTTGTAGATAATTTGGAAAAATTGTACATTCAATGCTATCTTTACATGCATTAAAAGAATCTTCATAGCAGTCAAAATATCCAAGTAATTCCATTTTAGTACGCCAAGGCTTGAAGAGTTGCAGAAGTGCTAAATAGAAAAATTCCCTTTTATCTGGAGTATCACAACTGAGTTTCCTGTGATCAATAAGATTTCCTTTGGCATGTTTTACCAAACATCCATCACATCCAATTATGGCATATTTTTCTTTATTTATATTTTCTGTAACATTTCGCTTAAAACTATAATGTTGCAGGACTCCTAACTTTACTACTCCTAAACTGAGAAAAATCCTAACTTTAAGACTTTCGGTATTCACAGAAGGCATTTAGGAGTCCTAAAGTTAGGACTACTAACTTCTGTGAATACCGAAATGAGTAAGTGCCTTCTGTGAATACCAAAATGAGTAAGTGCCTTCTGTGAATACCATAATGGCAGTAAGTTTAGGATTTTGTCTTAAGTTAGTTCTGTGAATCGGGCCCTAAGGGATTTTCAAGTATAGGCTAATAATGTGAAGACCAAACGAGTAATAACATACAAATCACAACGATTCATCAGCCATGCAGATAAGAAATAATACTCTGAGTCCCATAATGCCTCATTGATACATCACTTGAAATCTCCGACCTCCAGCATGGCATTAATGAATTCATATAGCAGTTTCTTTGATTGTCTTGCTCGACTTTTAAGGTCCAAAAAGCCAAAGAAAATCCATTTTGCGTACGCACAATATCACTGGAGACCTGCACAGAAAGGAACAATCTTGTCCGAAATGGTATTTAATTAGCTGCACATTTGCAGGGCAGATCTCGAAGAGATAAACATCCTCATGTATATCTGTGACATATCGCCGACACTTTTAGCACCACATTTGTAAACTTTAGCACCACATTTGTAAACTTTCAAGGTCGGGGGAGGCCTTCACATCAAAAAAATATATGTTGAGCACAGCAGACCTCACCGCTTACGCTGCTGCTTCCACGGTGCCCAGTCACCAGGACTCTCTCGGCATTATGAGTGAGTCTGCAAGCCGATATGGGGAAACACCGTCCCCGTGCTGAAAGTCTTCAAACTTCCCCGCGCCGAGTTCACATCCCCCATGGGCCTGCTCTTCTACTGACTCTTCCCGAGTTGTACCCTGGGGGCTTGCCGGTCTAGCACTGTCCGTACTACTTCCACTTTGTTGCGGTTATGCCGGCGGCCCAAAAACGACTGGTGGTGTGTGTAAAGCGTCTACCGCCGACGCTGAATTAATAACGACACATCCCCTACTCCCAACGGAAGAGAGCACGCACACAAGGGCTGCAAGTTTACAGCTTCTTTATTAGTTAGGGCCTCCCACAACCCAGCAGCTAGGAGAGACGCGTTTCGGCTGCCGCAAGCAGCCTTTGTCAATCCGGTAAGCGCTATTTTAGTTAACTCTTTTAAAGTGTCCTAATCATAGACATGAATAAAATCATAGACATGAATAAAATACAACAAGTTTTAAAAAGGTATCGTCCAGTTTAGTACCATACTTAATGCGTGCTCCATCAGTGTAGTGGACTCACTGTACCCCCGAATATATTGTGATAAAAGGCATACTTCACTAATGTGACATAATTAACACTATTCGTATAGTCCACAGATCACTTTGCATAGGGGGATATAAAGCACATTCTTTTCAAATCTTATACATTTTAAACCTTGTTATTATTTTAATTCTTATATATATATGTGTGTGCGTGTGTGCGAATCCTGCAGCAACATGGCCTCGTCCACACTAGCGGGGATGGTGCAAGCGTATGGGTGCAGGGCCCAAATTGAATGAAGAAAGACCCCAGGGCTATCAATCAGCCTCAAGGAAACCTTGCACTCCACAACTGATTTACAAAGGAAATTTATTCCGGCGACACGTTTCACCCAACCTCGGGCTTCTCAACGGCCAAACTGTTTAACATTGTGCCTCCTCACCTTATAAAACATGTGGAAGGGCTGGATAGGCCATGGAGTGGGCAGGGGAAAGGCAGAGAGTGTGCTGCAGGGCACACTGGAGCCTTCCCCCTCTCCTCCCTAGCTCAGAGTCATTGGAGCCTCGGAGGGAGGATAGGTTAATGCTGCTCCTCTCCTGGGTATCCCTGGCTCAGCTGAATGAAAACAAAGCAGTTTAGCCAAGCTGGGGAGAACCACAGGCCGACTTCAGCCCTATTCACAGCTCTTGCTGTGAATGTTCAACAGCTAGTAGCTCTGGCCGTGCACATGACTGTTAGATGTTGAACAATCACAGCAGCAGTTGTAAATCAAAGGCATCAGAAGTTCAGGGATTTCAACTCCCTCAAGCTCTGATGCCTTTGTTTTTATAATTAGGATATTCTGCCCTCTAGGGGTGGAATGTTCTAATTGCCTTGTATCCGGCTGTTGCTGGGCTTTACCAGTCCTTAAAGGTCCGCTCCCTTGTTAAAGGCCCAAGCTTTATAGCCCACTGTAGCTGGGATATACCAGCCATTAAAGGGCCAAACCTTTGTTAAAGGCCCTCGTATTTGGCTCTGGCCTTTAACGCGGGAGCGGGCCTTTAATGGCCAGTATGGCCCTCTACGGTGGACTATAAGGCTATAATGCATACACCCCATAGAAGTCAGAAGACCCCCCCACCCCATTTTTCAATTATTAGATGTTCTACTTCTGGAATCCTGATTACCATTCTAAACTGGACTCTAGCAACAACTTTGAGAGAGAATAAGTAAAAACATGAGAGGGCAATATGGAATAATATGCACAGCCAAAGGCATCCTTCCACACATGCTGACACAACAAAAAACTATCATTGGCAAAGCAAATCAGTCTGCGTTGGCCACCAGCCTTTAGACTATTCTTATTTTGTTCGCTCATGGTTTTTTTCAAGACTTGTTTTGTAGGGAAGCTGCCAGGCCCTCATCAATTAAAAAAATAATATTGGCTCAGGGCAAAAAAATCACAAATTACCATAGAAGTTCCTCACACTGAAGGGAACTACTGTGTGTGTGTGGATGTGTTCTTTGTTTAAGGGAAGCATGCCATAACTCACAGTGAAGTTAGTCAGTGGCTGAAGTGGGCTGACCCATTGCTACATGATGCATGTTGGAGTGTGTAGAAGAAAAATTTGAATGACCCAACAACAGACTAATGGAAGAAGCTGGCTGAAAACCCCTATACTTAGCTATGTTACTCATATAATTCTAGTAAAATCAAGACGTCTTGGTTCATACCAGACCTACAAAATAATAACAGTCTTGCTTTGGCGGCTAGCCTCTTGTTTTTGAAAATGCTTGTTTTTATATTGTTTTTTAAATCTTTATTACAGACAGACAGAAAGGCTTGCAAAAACAGACAGATAAAGAAACTTGAAAGACAGAGAGGCCTGCAAAGACAGACAGATTTGCAAAAACAGGCATATAGATTTGCAAAGAGAAAGGGCTGAAAAGATATATTAGAGATAGATAGGGCTGAAAAAATAGATTAGAGATAGATAGGGTTGCTAAGATAAATATAGATAGATAATGTTGCTAGGATTGACAGATATATAGACAGAATAATTGGAATAAATGGCACAACCTTAATTTGTAATATAATAGTTAAATGTCTATACAAGCACAATGTACAAGAGCACTGAAAGCAAGCTAGAAAGCCACATATGTATGACAAACTGGCTAATTTTAAAAAAAAGTATAATTGTAGTCTTCAATTAAAATACATACCTGCATGACATAGAAGAGTGCAGTCATAAATGCACTTCATTGCATGCATTATAAAAAGAGGATTACTTTATAAAGAACTTTTTCAAATGGATACAATCTAGTATGCTGTGAAACAGCAGCAGTCAGATAAACAACGGCCACTAAAAAGGAATTAACAACAGCATTAGCAGGAGACAGAAACTAATAAAGCTGAAATGTGTCCTCTGCTGACATCTAGTAGCATCCTTCTATCATATCAGGCAGTACCCAAAAGGACAACACTGAACAACAAAGTGAAAACAAAAACACTGGCACTAAATGGAACTACCTTGTGAGTGGATGTGCTCATTGTGAAAGAGCAAAATGCAGTCAGTCAACTTGCAGTTAGTGGCTGAAGTAGGCTGTCTCACTGCACTATGCTATATGCTGTAGTGGGCGATAGCAACATCTGGATGACACAACAGAAGAGGAAGAGCGCTGGCTGAAAGCCGCTTTTAGTGACTATATTATACATATACTTTTTTAAAAATCAAAAGGTCTTGGCTAACGCAAGCCCTAAAAAACCTAAAGAACCCCTGCTGACATAACCACACATAACCTGTGTAGGAATAGGTGTTTTCCTGTGTAAGACCCTCGTTTATTCACTTTTGGATTTCTGACTTTTGACCTGTGCTTTTGTAAGAGACTCCCAAATTGCAGTACTAGTTGTTTTTCCTTACAATAGGTGTTCGCAATGAATATAATGAGCAAATTATATTTGGACGGGCTTATAAGAACCGGGAAGATGGCAGACTCACTTCCTTCGCATGCGTTGGGAATGGAGAGCATGCTGGTGGCGCTCCGATAGAGCCGTGTGAGTTAGAATATATGGACGAGTTGATGGCCGCGCTTTCCTTCTTTGTTTGGGTTGTGTGATGTTGTCGCCATGCTGGTGAAGTATATTTGTATTTTAGAGTGACTTACCTGGTAGACGGTGACTGGACATGACAGTGAGTTTAGCTACTGGTATTTCGTGCACTTCAAGCCATATGAAATCGTAGGCATTACCGTCGAGACTCATTATTGGGATTCAGTTTTTGATATTTTTCATTATGGGACTGCTAATTTAGTCTGCTGTATTTGTCATTGTTTTTCTCTAATAAATGTGGGACTACCTTGTATAATAGCCTTAGAGTCGCATTATAGATTTTGGGTCCTAAGAGTAGGTGATGTGAGATTGATCAGATATTACTAACTGGCCAATTGTACAGTGAGTATGACACCAGTAGTTGGGAGTTATGCAGTGTTTATCAGATGTAGCTTAGAGAAATTCTCCCTTTTTTTCCTTCTGATTTCAATGAGTTATTCCAAATCCTTTCGGCCCTGTTCTCTAAGTGGTTTTTTGGAACTCTTTCTCATTATCATAAGAGCATTTAGTGAGTTACATTTGATTACACAACAGAAGTAAGTGTGGTGTAATTTAAGTGAATTTATATTTTAAATATTAGGATTCTGAGGCAACTAATGTATTGATTATTTGGAATGTCCATTGCTATTTATTCTATGGCTGTTAAAACACTTTTTTGTGAATTACAAATATGTTAAATGTTTTTTCCATTTTTGATTATGATTTAACTGTAGATATGTTGCTATTTATACCTTGATTGCTATGTTATGTATGTATATCAAGTGTTTAAATTTGATTTTTATAACATATGACTGATGTATGGAGCAAATATTTTTGCAATGTTTTTGTTACAAAATAATTGAAATTGATCGTAGGGTATTAAAATGACTTTGTAAAAACCTTGTGACAACAGTGCGACAAGAACTGTTTCCAGGCTAAGTCCTAATGATGGTACTGATAATTTGCCAATGAGACCAAAACGTCCACCCTTTGTCGCTAATTATACTATAACTATGAAATTGTCTATTGCACACTTTTTTAAGGGATGTGCCAAAATGCTCAACTATGATTTTTAACATATGTTTATAATGTATATTTATATTGTTTTATTTTTGTTATCTTCATGTATGGGTAGCCTGTCTCAGTTTGCTTGAATATTAAATAATAACTTGTGATATATTTATAGTATATGATTATTCCTACTGTGAATTATTCTATATGCTATTGATTTCAAAAACTTTACGGATTACAAGGTTTCCCATGGAGGTAATTTTGTGTTGTATAGGTTTCTTTCCTGAGAGTCATGTGTCTTGCCTTGGGCCCCCAACCCAAATTTCTCACACCACGAAAGCACCCAAATCCTCCAGCATACAGTGCTGGCAGCAGCAATGCCAGCTGCATGCATAGCAGCTTCATCACAGCCAGAAACAATGCAAGCTCCAATCACATAAAGGACAGATAGAGCAACAGCAGTAATAGTGCATTTGTTTCTCTCACACGAACACCCCGCATAAACACTATACATGTTCTGCACCAGGGAAACCGCCAACACATATAATGCAAGAACAATTAGTGTTCCAAATTGAGATAAATAATATATTGATCCCTTCCAGTCAACAGGTTGGGGGTTTTGGTCAAGTAGGTTCGGGATGGCCCAGGACATGAGAAGGAAGTCCTGAAGCACATTGTCATAGTCAACAGGGTGCCATGTCTCATCCTATTTGAAACATAAACTCCATAATGCAAAACAGGAAGTGCATCAGTGGTGTTTATGATCCTAACTGTGGTATTATTATGTATCTTCATCATAACCACGCCACCCCAGGAGTGTACCTTACTGTCACAAACAACCAGGTATGGTGCACCAACAGGTAGCTTTATTGCACCAACTGCAATGATTCAATTGTTTACCCACAAATGCCTTGCCATGTACTTGATGAACAAGAGCTGGTATCTGTAGTCAGCGTTCTTGGTGGTTGAACAGTGAGGTCACACCAGTTGCCACTGCACAGCACACCAGTGATGGGTAGTGCCGCGCAGTTCTTTTGAGTATGCGTAATAGTACTGGGGCCTCTTTCGGAAAGAATAGCAATAATATTTCTTGATTTGAAATTGAGATACTACTACTATGGAAGAATGTCTTTTGTGGCCTGAAAAGTCTTCCTGGCGTGTTTTAGTAATAATTAGTAATTGTTCATGCTGCAGAATTCTTGTTATTGCTAGTTGCACACTACAGCCCTAGGGTGCCCCACAAAACACCCAACTTGCCTCTCACTAGAATGGATGTAGCTTTCATCTGGATTCCAGGGACACAGTGGTGTAGCAAAGGGGTGTGGGGGGACGGTTCGCCCCGGGCGGCACTGGTTTTGGGGGCAGTGTCCTCCCCCCACCCGCTCTTACCTGCGGTCGCGCATGTGGCAAAGACTGGAATCGATCGCCAGCACCCCACCCCCGCTCTTAAAGCCGCCGCGGGGTGGCAAAGGCTTGCACCGCCACAGGTGGCAAAAGGCCTAGCTACGCCTCTGCAGTGACACGTTCACTTTCTCATTACTTCTGGCTGCAGGGTCCTCATGCTGACTGTCATTGCTCTCCCTGTGTCCTCCAGGCATTGCACTCGCACCACGTGGAGGTCCCTGTTATGTGACACCATATCATTATATTTGAACAATATGGCCACTTTAGGTGAAAGGTATCCAATTCCGAGTTCGGCCACATGAACATTTTGCAATGTAGTCTCTGTGCTAATCTCGAACAGGCCTTTTCCTGGTGCGGCTATCACCAGTAGCAGTAAAGTAGCCAGACCGCCAGTCCTGGAGCCGACGACAGATGCAGTGTGTCCTGCTCAACATTAAAGACCGTTCTGCTTCTGGCACACATGGCAGAACTAGACCTGGGAAACACTTGAATTATGTCGGAGTAATTTCAGTAGTTTTCCTTTACTCTTGTGATGCGGAATTACTGAAACTATGCAATTAGCCCATAGGCATAAGGAGCAAACTAAGCATTTTCCAAGGAACAGATTTTGTCCATAAATGAAAAAAAGTATTAGCATAAGTTTGTGAATGACTAAACCCTGATTACTTTTCAAATATTCCATCCATGTGTAGGAATGTTTTTATGAAGAAAAAAAATAGTAGACTGGCATAATGGAAATATGAATGCCCAGCCAGCCGAATGGCGGTATACTGAGCTGGGGGTATGCTTGGGTAACATATACTAAGTTTTGACGACAAAGTTCATTACTTTGTTTTGCAGGGAAAGGAGTCGTGGGAGGCCAACTATAAGCATTGCAATAGTTCAGCCTGCTGAATACTAATTAGTTAATTAGTGTATTAGCTGTTACATGATTTGTGTGTTTGTTTCTTTTGTATATTCAGTAATTGAAAATGTACCGCAGCAGCTGTGTTGATGCCAAAGGCTTCCTTATTTATTGATGGACAGAAGAGAACGCCAAAGTTTCAGACTGATAAGCCAAATTCAGAGAGTCAGGGTGAGAGTGGATGGAGTGAGTGAGAGCGATGGGTGCTATTGAAGAAGAAAAAGAAATGACTTTGGCTTTAAAGCGGTTCAGCATTAGGAAGTGAAAAGATTCCAATGACTGATCACACCGATGCAGTTTGTAATGCATGACTGGCGGTGAGATATAAAAGTTGAACAGAAGAAAAATATTTTTGTGTCATCTTCAGAGAGGTAGTTGGATAAACAAACTAAGGAAATAATATCTCCAAATATTGAGTGATAAGCGCAAAAGGGAAGAGGAAAGGACATAGCCTCGAGCCTCATCTACTGGTAGAGGGCATGTGTGGATGTCTGAGTCCCATGTAATTGAAAATGAGTGATCAGTCAGGTGTGAAGTGAGCCAGGTGTGTCTGGGTTATGCCTAGTGAATCTAGATAGGTACGAGAGTAGGATGCTCCAGTGTCAAGGGCTGGGAATAGATCCAGAAATAGGACAATGCAAGAAAGGTGATTGGGAATGAATCAGTGATAAAGATACATTTGTGTGAAACTGTTGTTTCCCTGCAGTGCAACGAAAGCTAGATTGGAGGGGATTAAAAAGATTATTAGAGGGAAGATAAAATGTGGGTCAATTGAAGACCAATCATCCCAGTGCCTTGGAAAAGAAAGGTAGTTTAGATGCAGTAAGAAAGCTAGTGGTGAAGGGGGACCAGAAGCAGGCTTTTTTTAATGATTTGAAGCAAGTCCAATCTGTGGAATATGTGATCCTTCATTTTGAAGGGACAACTACATATTTCAGCTGTAAAACACTCATGGCATAATTTACACAAATCCCCAACTTAACTTAAATCACATTTTTGATTCACTGAACCCATTAGTAGCACAAATGAGTATTTATGCAGATCATAAATTTCCATACTTACTTGCATTTCACTATGTGAACATAGGGTTACACATAGCAGACAATCTATGTGAATTTGCATGATAACAATGTGCAAATGTGGTCTTCCCTTCATCTGTTTTTCTCCCTCGCCCATCCTAGTAAGGCACTTAGGGCCTGATTACGATAGCGGGCAGTCGGACTGCCGCCCGTCTTGTGGCGGACAGGAGACTGGCTGACAAGCAGATGGTGGTCTGACCGCTGCATTACGATGCAACGGCCGGGCTGGCTGTCACAAAGTGCTCCTTTTCACGGTGGCTTGTGCTGCCGCCTAGGTAAAAGGGCCGCAGCACAAGCCACCGAGAAAATGAGCACTTCCTGCACATCCATGGACTGTGTGTCATGCACCATGTGGTGCATGGCACACGGTGCATGGAGGTGCATGGGGGCACTGCAAGTGCCCCCAGGGCCACTTTATGGTGGCCCATGACAGACAGGGGACCTGTTTGGGCCTCCCAAATTCCGTTTCGGACATCTTTTTCATGGCGGTCATCCCGACATGAAAAGGCTGTCGGAAAGGGATATCGTGATCCTGACTGTGGTGCCTGCCTCTGCACTGCTGCCATTTGGGACTATGAATCCAACCGCCGCCCTGTCGGGATAACTGATCCTGGTGGAGGCAACGGTGTGCCCTCTGACCGCTGTGGGTCCGACCGCCTGTATTGTGATCCGGTGGTCGGGCCGAGGGGCTGTCGTCGGCCTGACATCATAATCAGGCCCTTACTCTTGCCTTTTAAATGGGCAGCTTTATGAATGTTTGCAGATTTTGAAACTATCTATAAAATAATTGTGAATAAATGCTCCCTCAACTTTGAAAATTACAGTAAACCAAGATGTGATATTTCGAATTGTATATCACATTGTTGTGATGGCAGTCTCTGATACCATGCAAAAAATACTTTGTGGATCATTAGAGTAACTTCACAGTGCTGCAGGATAACACATGTGTTTTCCATGTTTTTGCATGATAATCACTCTTGTTTGTTAGGGACCTCACTCATGTGGACGATGGCAGCTCCGTCCAGGCCAGCGTAGCATTCTTTGAACCCTTCCACCCAGTGATATTAACAGCATCATAGATATATTTAGAAGTGACATTTTTAGATCTCATACTTGTATGAAATATATTTTCTCACTCCAAACCCCATATGATCATAGCCCAACCTGATAATGACTAGATACACAAGAACAGCAACATACATCCAGTGCCTCCTCCTCTTCCAACATTCATGTTTGCAAAATATGATACTACCTCCAGTCTCATCCAGCATTCCTGAATCAGATTCACAATTACCTAACTCTACTGTTTCGCATCATGCCATGTGATCAATTCAAATTGTTACATTTAGATCGAGATCAGTGCCAGTAAGTTCGGATCAGGAAGAAGTGCATCATCCCCTTCTCACCGCATGTTAGCAGCCGCTCTCGGCATATCGTTGGGTCTTCTTGCTGCCTGGATTCTTCTGGTGTGTCTGTGCTCAGTCAACTGATGGTATGTTCTGCAAGCTGCTTTGTTTGCCAAATGAACAACATCAATTTCTTAAAACAGGCATCTACATATGTGACAAACTACCCTTTACATGATGGTGTTCTATACATAGGATGCTATCCAAGGTTCCCAATCCAAGATGAAGAAGCATTGTCTCTTATGATATGATTTCTGTCTGTTTTATATATAAGGGAGGCAGTCACGGCAGGAAGGCACATTAATTTCCTGACGTTTCATCATATTCTATGCCCTTTTGATACAATTTATTTCCCTGATTTTTGCCTTTTGCTCTTGTAACTTCATCTGTAGTCTTCACCTGGATATTACACCTGGCTCCTTTCTTTTCCCCGATGTTAGGCAGAGTTGTGAGCCTTGACTATTAATTACATATTACCCGTCCTGTCAAATGAAGAACTATAAGATTGTCAAAAGGGTTTTAATTTATCTATTGCAGTATATTTTATAAAAGGAATTCTTTTATTGATTCATTTGACACCTTTCATATGTATAGTTCTGTGCAGTATAGCAATGTGGCTACTTGAAAAAGTCACTCTTTCCTCAGGCAATTAAGAAGGGGACTCAAGAGCCTCCAACACAAGCAAGCCTTTAATACTCAGTATCCAATTACACTTTCTCCTTTACTGCATCATGGTCACAGTCTTGGAACCCAACAATCATTCACCCTGATAAGTCCAAAATGACAGCATTATTATATAAACAATGAAGTGGGAGCACCTCCGATCTTATGGATTATAGACAAGACTTGCACCCACAGTCCAACACCCTAGATAATGCTAACTTCTCATACTATCAAAGCCTCATCACCTCATTCCTTAAAGTCTTGCATGCACATTAAACAATCTACTCTCTCCTCCAATATCATTCGTAAATTATGCAAACCTATTAGAATTGTCTTTGCTACATACCTTTCCTTAAATATCACATTCACTGAAAAGAGCCTGCACAATGTTCTGACCATCCCACCACCTTCATCTTACATCTCCACCACATCCCGACCTCAACAAGCTATACTCAAATACTTCACCACAACATTCCTCTCCAAACTCTTCTCTTTTATCCAGGCATTCAACACATCATGCGCACCATTGTAGCCTTTCAGCCCGTACACTATCAAACTTGCAACCCTTTTGTGGCTGAACATCCTGGCTGTACTCTACTCCCTGGATGGGACTCAAGGTAACATCGTCTTTTGGAAACATGAGTGTTGGGAAGGGAGGAGGCACTGGGGGAATGTTGACATGCATGTCTATAAAGTCATCATCAGATAAGGATATGACAAACTGAGTTTTGGAGTGAGATATATTGGATGCAACAACAAGGTCTAAAGATGCCCCTTCTTAATATTCGTATTATTTTGTTTATATGCATGGGTGGAAGAATTAAAAAATGCTACACTTGCCTGTGGGGAGCTGCCATCCTCCACATCAGTGAGGTGACCAACAAAACATGAAACAAAATGCGTGGTGCCGCTGCAGTGTGATGTTGCTCTAATGATCCACAAAGGATGTATGCATGGAACTACAATTACAACAAAATGATACACAATTCGAAAGATCATATCCTGATTTACTGCAATTTCCAAAAAGTTTATGGCAGCTTGCCCACAATTATTTTGGATGTGATTTCTAACCCGGCAAACATTCATAAAAACTCCTCATTTTAAAGGCAAAAATAAGTGTCTTCTTAGGATGGGAATGGGAAGAGAGCAGATGGATAGAAAAGTACATATGCACATTGTTATAATGCAAATTCACTCCTATTGTCTGCTATGTGCATAAATTCCCGATCACGCTTAGTGAAACATAAGTATGTAAATTTGTGATTTGCGTACATTCGTACATTGTCATACATATCCTACTGTGTACTGTGAGTCTTGGTGTCATGAGTGATTTACAGATGAAATAAGGAATACTTCCTTAAACATTTAGTCTGTCTGTTACTACACTTAATCTGTCTGACACCACAATGCAAATACATACCAGTGAGTGAGTATTTGATTGATAAATTTATAAAGTGTATGCTTCCATTAATTGAAAATGAGCATGTAGGCTGTCCAGCGAGGCTCATGAAATTGGAGATAAAACGTGTGCTCCTGCTATCTCAGCATGCACCACTGCCTGAAGAGTATCGCCATTTCACTTTAATTAAAGCATTACAATAATTAGGAGCGAGGGGTACATTATAATGCCAACAACATGCCTGCAGCCATTGTTAGCAATGCACATGAGTAATGAATCCTATTAAATCATCTTCATCAGAGACCATTTCATTTTAACTCTGCGAATGTATCCTTTTTAGGTAATAAAAACAGTCAAGCAAATTATGTTTTCGGAAGCAGAAATCAAGGCTGTTGCCAACATTCTTCTGCCATTATAGGTAAGAACTGTTTCTGTTTTAGGTAATGTAGACTTTTATTTAAATAATTTTGATGTAACTATGGATCTAGCAAAATAATTTTTGTACTCAGAATGATATATGTGCGAGTCAGATTCTGGAAGGAGAAACTACCAAGACGAAGGAAATGTTTGTATAAACAATACTGGATACTATGTCCCCAGAAACGTTCTAGGTACTTGCTTTTATTGAATGTACATTTTATATGCTTAAATGGTTAGTGCAACTTATTCCTCTCTCTGCAGTGCTAACATTTTTTGATATCCTAAGTATTACCAAACAATGTTATTATCAATACCTTTCATATTATATTAGTAAGTAAAAGTTGCCCTCTTACCCGACTTTGGCTAACATTTCTTAGGCTTGAACTGGGAATGCAGTGTGTTTAGATGTTACAATTCGCATTTATCTTTGTGGTCAATGCATTTAAAATATTGTGTTTGCCTTTTCTAGAATTTAAATTGAAGTAGCCATTTGCAAGGTATTTTTTGATTTTCTTATAATTTTGTCACTGTATATGTAATCTGCAATGTAATTTACAATCAGATAGTATATAAAACAAAGCTTCTGCATATCAAGTTTTGTGCAGATCTGGACAGGAACGGAAAACAATGGTGGAGGTGGGGGTAAAAAAGTGTATTTTTCCTTTTAATTCCCATAGGACCATTTGTAATGAAGTGGGTTATTATTTGGGGAGAGCGGTAGTGAACCTCAAGGAATAATAAGACTAGCTTGTTAGGGCGAACCCTCAAAGTTAATAAATTAAATGGATCTCAACATATTTGGTAGCTATGGCACAGAGCAGACAGGCTTCAACTAGGGCAATGTTTAAAGTATTTAAGCAGTACCAAAACATTAATAAAGTCAAAACACCAAACAATAAAAATCTCAAACAAATTAGGAGAACAGAGTGTGTTTTAATTAACAAAATGACAAAAACCCAATAAGGCGAACCAGAGATATGAGTTTTCAAAACAGCAATGATAGTCTATGGTCACAGTAGAATGGGAAATAGGTGCACTTTGAGGCCAAACACGATGGATTCTGAGGCTAGATACACCAAGTGGGACCGCCCAGTCAATGATTTTACCTTCTGAATTAGTCTGCAAAGTGGAAGTCAAAATGTCTCAGCAAGGCAAGGTAGCAAGCTGTATATGTATATGAAGCTGCTGGTTTTTGGTGGGAAAAGCTCAGAGTGGGAAACATTAACATTTTGCCCCCAGGGAATCAGCCACATTGGCCAGATACCAGTCCTCTTTTAGTCCAGATTTAAATGTTGTGACTTAGTCTCTTTTTTAGGGCTCGGATTCCTCCATTGCAGGGTCCAGGACAGGTCCAATTGAAACTGGACGGCTGGTCTTCAAGGAAAAAAGTGTTTATCATTTTTTTATGGAGTTTTATATAGCGCAAACTTGACCCAAAGGTATCGGTTATCAGAGCGCTTTACACGAGCACCAGTTGCGTTACATGAGGACACATTCATTTTTGTTAGGCACGGGGACATTAAGTGATTTGCCCAGAACCACAGGATGTCCTTGCCGAGACTCGAACCCGGTTCCCCAGATTTGAGGTCAACCGCCCTAGCCATTAGGCCAACTCCTCTCCATCTTGCTGTGTCCCTGTAGCCACCAAGGAGGATCCCACTTCTTTGTCCTGGGCACACTAACTCACTCACTCATGTCACATCAAGCAAGGTGCAGTCACTTTCGGTTCTTCTGCAGGTCCAGAAAGTGGAAAGATGGAGTGTGTCTTGAAGTGCCACATTTATGGTTGGCACCAGCTGGTGGGTGGGGGTGACTCCTGGCTCCTCCCAAACCAATGGGGTAAAAGTTCCCAGGGGCACCCCTACACACCTTTGCAGCAAGTGCTGTTTGCTCTACTGCCAACAATGCCACAGTGCACCTTACTCCTAAAAATCAAGATGGGGAAATCCTTCCTCCCTTGAGCATGGCTTCTGCGGGCACCCACAAGTGTGGCCAGGGAAATGAGTAGTATCTTCCTCTTTGGTCACTCAAAACAGTTTCTGAGGTAGCTTTCCTCTCACTGGGTTTGCCAGCTTGAGTGGTAAGATAAAGGACTGCCTTCTTCTGGTCTTTCCTTTTATTTATTTGTGAAAGGCAGGCCCTTTACAGGTTAATGAAGTTCTTTGGTCCACCATACTGGACTTCCTACACGTGGAAGAAAATCACCTCCTCACACTCAGGCAATTGTTTCTTCACTGGGAGCAGTTTTCACACATCATTAAGGCCAAGCACTGGCTGAGTAGCTGCTGGACACCTAATGCAGAAGCCTCCAGAGCTTCAGGCAGGGAAAAGGTAACTTTCTAAAAGTTACTTTTCCTAATTATTTATAAAAAGTCTAACCAGCAATGAATTTGACTTTTAATAAACATGAACAATAGTCTTTGAATGACTTGTGTAGCTGGTTCCTGTCAAAAGTTACACATTCAATTTTATAATATACACTTTGACATTTTCTAGGACTCAGCTACATCTCTGCCACTGAAAACAGCTTTTGGGGCCTACTCACTGAAGGAAAATGCCAATTTTACTTCCATACATATTCCCCTATCAGGCACTCTACCATTTGAGCAACAAGGTTGTAAGGACCCCCGGTACTGCCCGGCCCACTTACCTGCTACTGCGGTCGGAGCTCCCGTGGAGCTTTCAGACAGACACCGACACCACATGCAATGAAACTAACACAGCGTCAATAGAGGGTAAAGGTGGGCATCACAAACAGAAAATATCTGGAATGTGATGAAGGACTCGCTCTTACACTGAAGGTTGGAGGAGTCACAACACATAGAAGGACAATGGACCAGGAAGAGAGGTCTTTGGATCAAAGAAGGAATGTTGACATCGAGGACAACAGAGATGCCGACGAGGAGAATCATCATGTGGAAAATGCAGTAACTCCGAGAGTGGAAGACGGTGCAGCTTGAGGCTCCCAGGACACAAGGAGACGTCACGGAGGATAAGGAGGCGAATGAGAAGGCCTAGAGTGAGCAATGGTGGATGCATTCAGCCCACGCAAAGATGCCTGCCAAATCTCTGGAGAGTTGTGGCTTCGGTGGTTTGTGACAGGGAGGGGATGACACAGTCTAATGAGGGTGGGGGGGTGCGAGTGAAAGTAAAAGCGGGGCACACATTGAAGGGCAGATTGGGGAGCACTGGAAAATGTGTGGAGAAAGGATCCCTACAGACCAGCCCAGTAGTGGTACATCCGTGAGACGATAAAAGCAAACCAGCGTACAGCGCACTAAATACAGGGTGAGCACGAAGGACTAGGAGGCAATTAACTGATCCCATAGGGGGAAACTAGATGGTCAGAAACTGGGAGATCAAACTAGGGATGGCCCCCCTGCTCAGGGGCTTTTTTGGGGGATGGAACACCCTGAACTCAGGAAGGATGTGGGAGATTCACAATGGAATGGACACTGCCCACAAAAGTACAAAAAAATTGTCGCAGGATTTACTGAAACAATTTCACTTCCACATAACTATGAATTCGTGGGTAGAACCAAAAATTGCTTTAAAAATGCTATATTTTCTGACAAGAAAGTAAAGCAAACATTAAATAACACCACACATCCAAACAAAAAAATGATACTGTATATACCATCATTGAAAATGCTGAAAATGACCATCTTTTGCGTGGTGTTTCCAGAGATTTTTGCCTTCAGTACTCTATTTTCTTCTGAATCCATTTTTGCTTTCATTAGGACTCTGCACCTCCTTCTTAACAAGGTAAAACTGGTATAACCCTATTTGGTATATTTAATTTACTTATAAGTCCCTAGTAAATGGTACTACATGTACACTGGGCCTGTAAATTAAATACAACAAGTGGGCTGCAGCACTCATTATGCCACCCTCTAAAATAGCACTGTAAAACATGTCTAAGGCTTGCCAGTGCAGCCTGCAGTGCAGTTTAAAACTGCCATTTTGACCTGGCAAAATAAACCTTTTTCCACACATAAACCTACCTTTTAAATACTTGTAAGTTACCCTCAAGGTAGCCCCTAAAGGCTCATAGCGCAGAGTACATGGTATTTAAAAAGCAGGACATGTGTACTTAAGGCATTCGTAGCTTCAAGTAAGGTTGTTTTAATGGACATCAATGTGGCCTCCATTGAAGAGCTCCTGGATGCAACTAGATCCCTTGCCTTGGAGGATCCACTCTGAGATGTGGGGGTCATCCGATGCTTCTAACGACTTGTCATCCGTATCCCCATCTGTCTTTATGTCAATGAGTGGAGTGCCAAGTAACCTCGTTTGGTGAAACTGAGAGCCCTGGGGAGATAGATAAGATTGAATTGAATAAGCAGTGGGCTCGTCTGGCCCTGTCTTGTCCCCTACAATCTCGAAGAGGTTATGAATTTGTACTATGGCCTCTATGGTGTTACCTTGCTGTGCCAATGGTGTAGAATTGATGGTCCTTAAAGGAGCCATGGTATAGCCAGTTTTTTGAGGGGCCAGAGAGGCCTGCAGATCTATGGTTGGGGATAATTCGATAAAGTCTATGTCACAGCTTTCCCGTGTGGGTTGGTGATCTAATGCTAGGCGTCCAGCTAAACTGAGAGTACTCCCCATGGCAGCCCTAGAAGGATTGGCCAGCCATGGAAGGGAGAGCTATGTGTAGTGAAGATCTTGTTGCGGCAGGTATAGACCGGGCTGGACCACGATCAGTGATTTCTAGCTGGACTTGGGTGCACGATGTGGGACCCTGTTTACCTTGCCTATTCCTTTGATTAAAGTACTGTTTAATTGAGCATGAAGGTCCCTTCCCTGTTGTGTAGCCTTGCTTTGGCTCATTTAGGTTTGCCCTTCCAATTGGTGATGCAGCGCATATTCTGTTTATACAGGCCTTTGGGCTCTGGGGCTGCTTTTATTTGCTACTTGATCATACTTATTTTTTAGACACAGTAGCTCTCTTACACCCCAGAAAAAATATTCTATGTGATACAGTCCAATTATCCGTACACACGGAGTGGTGAGGTTGAGGGAGGTGCCGCTTTTCCCACCTGAACTGTCTGGTTCTTATCTGTAAAGTCAGGCAAGACTGGGCCGCATTCCTTTAACACACATCTAGGTAACTGAGATACCTCTGGGTAACCGAGGATCAGCTCTTTCCACTCTTACTTTCTGGTCTAAATTCTTGTGCTACCGACTTACCCCCATGCCTTACGCAGGCATCCCAGTTTTAATGATCGTCAGTAGAGATGGGAGACTAGAGAGTGAGGGGGCATGAGCACAGCACAAGTCTCTGAGAGTGACATTTCGATAAACTGCATGCCACTTTAGCAGCCTATGTTCCAACGCTGATGTTATTTGCCCTGCCTTCACAGCTTCTGTTCCTACTCTATGTTAATAAATGAAGAATAAAATTTAGAAGGTATGTGGAGGACTACTAGCTAGCCCCCAATAAATCCAGTGGGGGCAAAGCGAGGAATGCAGGCAGATAGGAGCAAAGTTCCTGGAGCAGAACTAAAGCAGGCATGAATACAGTTAGGGGAGCAGGTGGCCGGCTCGCCTTAACCCAGCAGCCACATAAACTGGAACTTCAAATCGATTTGACGCAAGTACTTGCTAATTCTATTTCCATAATGGAATCCAAAATAAATAATTTGGACTGTATGCTCAGGTCATTCAAGCCCATTGGCGGGAACAAGGAATGTGCCTGCTCCCCATAGTGGATAAACTATGTACTCTGCCTGACATCTTATCATGCCTGGTAGAGAACTTCAGGAATACTAAACTGCCAAGAGAGGAGGTTATCTGCATGGACAAAATGGTTGGCCCACCAGAAACAACTAAGGGTACCAATGGTTAAGTTAACATGGATAAAGCACGCCTTGAGCAAACCAAAGATAATAAAAAGCCTCAGTGGCGACCAATCAAGATCCCTCAGCCCCACCTCTAGATACCCCAAGCTCAAATAGTAAGTCTTCAGGGCTAACTGCAGGCCAACTGATCAGCTCTTCACCTCATCAGGTGAGTCAAGTACCCAATAAACTCTTTACAAGAAGGCAAAAGAAAAGACTTAAGAAAAAAAAGTCAAAATCCCCCTGAACTTACTGGCAGGGGTGCACTCTGAATATAGATTGCAAGGCTCCGAGCAATGATACAGTGCAACTGAAACTTTCCCCTATATTCAGCAATCCACAGACTACATCATCTAACATTACGATGAACACCAACCAGTTGGTTTTCTCTGAGACTGACCCACCAGCCTTTCAGGATATGTGTTCCTAAGTCTTACATGTCATGACAGTGAAAAATTCCCAAAGTAATTTTTCACTGTAGCAAGGCTAGCTGTCTCATAGACTAACAGTGGGTTACCTTATTATACTTAACGAGTGATAACTTCAGTTTAGGAGCAGATAGAGAAATACTTCTTCCACTCATTTAAATTGTAATTAAAAATCCTCTTTAATGGTGAAGTTGGATTTTAAATTACTATTCTGAAAATGCCACTTTTAGAAAGTTCACGTTTTTCTGCCTAAAACAAATGTGACCACATGACTGTTAATGGCTCTCCTGTGGTGTGATGTGTATTCCTCCCAGACAGGGGACAAAGGGGCCTTGGGTGTGGGGAAGGGTATTATTCTCCTGAGCAGGATGTCCTAGGGGACTGTACACACCTCCTTTCTGAGCTTCAAAGTGTGGCCTGAGAGCTGTACCCATCCCCTTCCCGACTTCTGAAGATGCCTGCCATGTCACTGGCAAATGTCGTTCACATCTGAACCTGCCTGCTCTTCGACCCCCCTAGTTAGACCCAGGAAAAGGGAAGAACTGACCATTAGCACTTTTAAGGTTAGACAAAGGGGGTGTGCTCCATAGATAAACTAGCACTGGGTATGAACGTGATATCCTCAGAACCTTTAATCAGAACACTCCTGGACCTGTGGAGACTCAGAGGAAGGACTGCCTTGCTGTCGGAAGATTGGGCCTGCTTGCCTTGAACCCAGGACCTTAAAAGTGACTCCAAGGGTCAGTTGACTGTCCTCCTGCTGCTGCCTTCTGCTGGAGTGAGTCCTGACCCCTCAAAGCTGCCCCTCCCAGTACTGGACACTTGGCTGGTGTCAAAGTGTACTTCTCTAACCTTAAAACTGCAAGAAATGGATTCCAGATGAATAAACATCTGAGTTTCTAGGCTCTTCCAAACAATGGGAACATTCTCCAGTTTCCTTGGAAATAACAGCGGACTTCACCAAGGGCAATTCTGGACCTGCATCCTACTGCCGACATGACCTTCCTGGACACAGACCCAAGGCTTCACCATCTGAAGCTCTTTGCATTGACAACAAGCGCTCTGCGTTTTCCGACAGCACGAAGTACCGATCTGCAACCAACTCCTTGCGCCAATGACGACCCCACTGCCAATGCGAAATGCCAACAGAGACTTCTCCCGTGGAACAAGCCTAAGTTGGAAGGTAAACTTCCCACCAGAATGAACCTGGTCCCTGTATACGACCTGTGCTCCATCGCGGTCGGCCTGAATTTTTTATTTGCCCTGGTCCAGTGCAACCAGATAACTGCGATTGGCACTTTGTACTTCTTGGTGCTATTTTTACACAAAACTTTAAAAATGTATAACTCTTGTTCTACTTATTGGCTTTTTGTCATGTTGGTGTCATTTAATTTATTAAAATGTATCCTATTTTCCTAAATTGGTTTGAGATTTTTCTTGTGTTGTGTTTTCAGTTTATTATTGTTTAAGTGCTGAATAAATACTTTACACATTGCCTCTGAGTTAAGCCTGACTGCTTTTGTGAGAAGGTTCCAGGAGGTTGCCATCATTCCTTCTGACAAGCTGGATCAGACTGGATGGCTGCATTCCCATTGAAACTACCACAGTGTGGTAGGGGGCTGGAAGTTGAGCGGAAAGGCTTGATTGCACAAGCGTTGACAGAAAAGATAGTAGTTTTGTTTCTGTACACATGTAGAATCTTCACGCTGCAGAATTGTGTCATGGGAATGCTTTTTAAGTTTTTTTAATGATGATGTATTCAGTAGAGTGTTCAATCAGTGATTTGCATAATTCAGTGTTTTACAATCGTTGCAGGACAGGTTCTCATTGGGTTTGTCTTGTTCTTCCTTGCAAACACAGGTATCATCAAACTTTTTATTTTGGTATCCTTAGACAATAAACTTTGGTAACCAACCTGCTATGCTTATAATTTCATAGCCGGTGTTTTACCAGGTGTTTCTGAGTCTGATATTACATTCTTTACAGAACCATCCATTTGAAACTGTCACTAGTATTGACAGTAAATTGTTCTCTATAAGCAAGTTCCTCCTTGTTGACATGTAAACAGCTAGTCAACAGATGGAATTATGACCTCTATCATGCATAGAACTTTTCTTTAGAATGTGTTCAGAAATGCTGGTGCTGAAAACATGTCCCTTATTTTATCTTACTATTTTCCCTTATGTCATTGCTCAGAAAATGTTGGATTAAGGGATATTTAGGTTTCCTGACATCTCATTTGCTGTCATTTATGCTAACACTGTTGCTAATAAAGTTGTTAAATTACAAGGTGCAAAATAAAGTTACTCAAAACCAATCTCCATCCTTAGAGGAAAAAATGACTAAGGTTGACTACCCTAGCATTCATTTGGAATGTTTTTGGTTCAATACTTTTCGGTATCATTTGCACAAAGATCTCTCTGCTAGTGTCAGATTTGGTCCTAACGGGGAATGCACTGAGCACTTTAAACTGTGGCATGGGGTTCGTCAAGGCTGTATTTTAGCACTGTTTTTATTAATGCTTTATATTAATCAAATAGAACAAGCTTTGTCAGACCCGGGTGCGGATGTCCCCAAAGTAGGAGACTGTTCTATACCGGTCCTACATTATGCAGAAGTCACAGTTTTAATTGCTCCAACCGCCAAGGGTTTACAAAAACTTCTTAAACTTTTTATTGATTTCATGAACAGCCTTGACCTTTCTGCCAACTTCTTGAAATCACATGTAATGAAGTTTGGTCCACCCAATATGAAAACTATGAAATTTGTAGTAGACGGACAGCACGTCAGTCAGGTAGATAAGTTCAGATATTTAGGGGTCCAGTTGGACTCTGGTCTAAACTGGCACCCACTTATATCCCATAATGTGATGTCCTTCAATAGAGCCATGTTTAGCATTGGCGATTTCTCATGCCGTCTTGGGCGCATCCACATTAAATCTGTCTTGGAAATTTTTAGGGCTAAGTGCGTCCCATTAGCGAGTTATGGCAGTGGAATATGGGGCTATGGCCCGGTCGCTCCGATTCAAGTAGCAGAAAATACATTTTTAAGGGGCCTTCTGGGAGTCCCACAAAGTTTACCCTTTGAAATCATCCACGAAGAACCGGGATTAGGTTACATTATCGACCAGATCCGACTTTGCCCCTTAAACTTAAAAATTGGCTAATAATTTGGATAAAGGAGGAGCTTGGTTTTAGTAGATTAATATTGTAGGATTGTTTAAAATTGGACAACCCCTTTCTGAATCCGTGGCTGGCTTATATCTCCCATAATATGATGTCTTTAGGGAGGCCCGATTTATATGCTAAGCCCAGCAGCATAGTTCGCTCTGATCACAAATGGGTTGCAGCGGCATTTATGGGCAAGATGGCAGTGGACCGGTAGGACTCTGCAATATTGAAACTCTCAGTCCGGCATGCGATCTTAGTGAAAACTGTTAGTAATTTAGAACCCTATTTGACTTGAAACATGACACATCATCAGTGACGCTTATTGATTTATTTTAGGTTGAATCTATTTCCGCGTTTAGTTTTTTTGATCAGGGTTGTTTTAAGGATTTGGATTTGCCCCAATGTGACAATGTCTCAGTCAATGATATATTACACATTGTTATGATCTGTTCGAAATATAATAGCATAAGATATACGTTTTTGCGACCAATTTTAAAATCAATGAATTTTACTCAAGTCAGTCCGGCTTTACTGTATTTACAGTTTTTAAATTCATCCACAGTTGCTTTCTTTCTAGTATGTTATCTTTCGGGGGTTCAAAAGCAAGTGTCAATATGTGGATGTCAATTTTTGTTCTTTTTAACTGATTTGTCTTTTATGATTTTATTTCTAAAATCGAATAAAGATTATGATATATATGATATGGTTCAATACTTACAAATCAAAGTCATTTAAAAACATGTTTAATCAATTAACAGGTTTGTTCCCATGGTATCTTTGCATAAATTCAGTGCTTGGTGGTTAAAGGGGTAGTAGAACTGCTGCCATACCTTTAGTTTGCACCTGCGATAACACTATTCAAACTGCAAATAGAGAAGAGATGGAGAGCTCTGATGCAGGTAAATATCATGAAGTGGTAGCGAATGTTGTGAATCAGTGCTGGAATGTAAAAGAGCGGTTTTTGGAGAAAAATTTGATGATAAGTATATAGACAAGATGATGACAGATACAGTGGCCTAGCAAGGGTGGACGGTGGGGGCGGTTCGCTCCAGGCAGCATGAGCTTTGGGGGCGGCCAGCGGCCTCCCCCCTGCTCTTACCTGTGGCTGTTGTGGGGCAGCACCCGCAGGAATTGCCAGCACCCACTCCCCTGCTATTACATTCGGCTGCCGCAGGCGGCAAACGCAGGGACTGCTGCGGGCAGCCTAATGCCTAGCTACGCCACTGGACAGATATCATAATATTTGGAAAAGAAAATCAGGGTAAATTAACTCGATTTGCACGTGATATAGAAGATTGTCTAAAGTAGTGCACATTGTAAACTATGCCAGTCTAGATGCTCTCAATTTTTGGAGGATGGGTGAACTAAGACTAAGAAAGAAGAAAGTGATTTGCAAGCAATCTTTTAGCTAGGTCAGGTTGGAATTTAAGGTTGTATTTCCTGTTTCTGAAGAGATGGCGTTAGAGAATGAGAGAACAACTTATAGGAGAGATGTAGAGAGATCATGTGAGAAGTACGAGAGAAAGATATAGAGCAGAAGGGAGCGAGAGCTAACAGGAAAGAAAGTAGAGTCAAGAGTCAATGAGATGGAGAGAGAGACAGCGAAAGAGAGGAGAGGAGAGATAAGCCTTATAGCATGGATGAAACTAAAATATTTATTTTATTTAATTTTGAATGATGTCAATGTGCCACACTACTAACAGACCATTGCCTTTTGCTACTCAGAGGGTTTAAATATTTATAGTGTTTTTTGCTGTAAAGAAAAAGGAACATCGGCAAAATGGTTCAGAACCAATGATGTCTAAATGTAAAAGGTGTGGGTTCAGGAGAGATTCTAACTCAGGCATACTTTCACACACACACGTGCACTCACACCCACCCATTAAGAAGCATGCTGTGCATACACTCACACCCATCCATTCACATGTTCACACATACTCACATTGATCTTTTCAGAAGCACTTACACAAATCCATTCACAAGCACACATGTGTAATTTCTCAAAAGAACCCATACATAAGCACACACTTGGGCATACTCACTCATACATTCATACATATACACACACACCAAACATTCACAAAACCTCTTACTTGGTGGGTCGTGGTGGTAATCAGTGCTTTTCATAAAAGGCAGCACCAATGGGAGGCAGGGGGCACAAGCATGATGGCCTGGGAAGGAGCGTCAGGCTTCAGGAAAGCAGCACCTGGAAGATCCCATTACCTCCTTTCATTGGCTAACCTAGGCAAGGGGCAGCCAATGAGAGGAGGGCCTTTCCTATTTCATCACAGGGTGGGGTGCGGTCAGTGAGACTTGCTGATCCCACGCTACTTTATGATGAGTTGGAAAAGGATGGTGTGAGGCTTCACTAATTGACAGTGAGGCCTGAGCATTTCAGGACTTAAACCTAAGGTGCCCAGGGTTGACTTTATCAATGACCATGCCCCCTCGATATCAGGAGGAAGATACTTATTGGGCTTTGCTGGGCTGATGATGAACTGACCTAAGGGGTGTGCGATCTTTGCCCAGAAAACCTTGGCTGCCTGGCACCTGCACGCTAGTGCATATAGAGCACTCGGCTTCCTGACCTTGACATGGTGAACACCTGTCAGGCTGACCTTCTCTCAATATGACAGCCACTCATCAAGCACTGGAAAATGGCATTGGCAGAACCCCGACACCCACATTAATAGGACACAATTGTTCAGAACATCTCTTTAAATTAACTCATTAGATTTTTTATTCGGTCAGCTTGTTGCTATGAATATATAGTTCTGCACTTGTTTCTTTTGTCATGATCATACCACGTAAAAAGTCTGCTAAATACAATCAATATTGAAATTCCACAAAAGGAGTTTGGAATTAATGTTCATCCTTACTTCTTTCTCCTCTTATTACAATGAAAATATCTGTGTGATAGAAGAGGCTAAGAGCCTGATTACGAGTATGGCGGCCCAAAGAACTGGCGTACTCGTGGTGGCAGTCCGACCACCACCACACTGTGGGTCCGCCCACAGTATTTTGAGTGTGGCAGTCAGACCACCACAAGACCGCCGGCTCCGCCAGGGTCAAGGATCCCGTGCGACAGGGGCAGTGCTGACAGGGGCAGCAATATGCAAGTGGTGCCGCTGGGGCACATGTAGTGTCCCCTTGGATTAGCACCCCCAGTTCCTGCATGGTGTGGCATGTATGCCACACTGTGCAGGATGGTGCAGTCTTCACTGTGACGACGGCGGTCTACATGCTAGGCTCTTCTATGAGACTAACAGCAGCCACTGTCAGACTGCCGCAGGACTGCCCACCAGACCAGGATTTAACTCCTAATCTGGCAGGCGGTCACACCACAGCTTTGACGGTCCTACAGCAGACGGCGCGTTGCTGCCCTACTGTAGGACCACAAAGTATAATCAGGCCTTAAGTGCATATGTCTCTTTCTTATACTTTATCACAGTTTTTTTTTCTAAATCTATACAGGCAAACATATTATGCCATGCAAACTGGAAAATACGAGTGTGACAACACCAATTTTCCAGGTAAATATGCATTTGTCACATTTGCTACATAATGATCATCTGCAGCATAATATGCAAATTTTAACAAACAAATGTTCTGGTTCAAATAGATCAAATTATTACAATTGATGCACATGGTTTGCAAAGGTGCGCAAAACACTTAAAAAAAATTAACCACTCACCTTAAACTGTTGATTAGTGTAATCTGATTAGTGTAATCAGGGATTTTAAAAGATGACGCTGCTCAGATAGTGAAAACATCACCATTTGAGGAGCTGGGGTAAGGGGTTTTGAAATAACAAATACTTAAGTAAATTTCGTTTAAAGTGGATAGTATGATTTCTTCTTTATCATTTTTTTGTTTCACTCAATACAATTTCATGCTCACATTTCACACATTGATTTCATTGATGCCGTTATTTTAGAAAGCGATTTTTGATATTATGAACAATGTCACACACTGAGTAGTGGCATGAAGTGCAAAATTCTAGATTTTTCGACGTGACTTTACATGCTGCATTTTTACGCGTAAGTGGTCCATGTGGGCCCATTTATGTTTAAAAACCAGAGTGCAAAATAAACACTATACTATATGAACACAAAAGCAATACCTGAACTCACATTATGAAATCTACAGTTGCATTTGCTGTCCAAAAATAGGAATATAACATCAGCCAACTGAAGTTGCAAGCCATTGAGAAACTTGAACTAAACCTGGAACGCACATGAGAAAAATATTATTGCAATAAGAAATTCATCGGATCAGAAAGTTGGAGAGTCATCAGTTGAAAGGCCTAATGAAAACTTAGACTTGTATATGTTCACTTCTGCCGCATACGTATGCTTTTTCCTGGCTGTGCAATATTTTTATTTTTCTCTATTTCGTATATTCATTTATTTGGCCTTTGTGTTCAGTGTTATTTATGGTAACGGTTCACATATCATTAAACCCTTGTTTTGTTTTTCATAATCTTCAACTTACTGATACACTCACTGCCCACCACCAACCATTTTTCCCCAAACTTCATTTTATAGACACACATTTTAGGGTATGGTTGCTTCTGTTAAGCACTGCACTCACATATACAGAAATGTATAAATCTAATACACACCCTACAGTTTAGATTTTATGAGAATACATTTTAGTTTGGTTAGTTTACTGTTATTGGGCCTCAATATGAAAATTGCACACAAAAAAAATATCCTTTGACTTTTTTAATATTGCCTTCCAGCCATAAGCGAAAATAATGAGGGGAGTGAGCTCTTAAGGACCAGGCCGGTGACCTCAAGAGTGCAGTATTTCTTCCTCTAACCATGCTCAGTTTGGTATACTAGACAGTTTTGGGGCAGTGGTGACTCCTCAGCTAAGGCAGAGTGGCGTCTCCTACTGCTATTTTTGCAATGCAAAAAATAAAAAGAAAGTGATAATAAAAACCCGTTATTATCATTTTATTTTTCTGTGAGGGACTGGAGCCAGGTCGGGGCGGGGCTGAGCACAGTGAGGAGTGTTATTTGCACTCCCAAAGTGTGCATGATTGTTTGGCTGGCCCTCTTGGGTACTGCCTGAGCGGCCAAACAGGCAGTTCATACCAATCACGATGCTGCTCATGCAGCGTCATGATCAGGGCCGGACAGACTACCGGGCGTTTTGGCATGCTGCCGAGCTGGGGGCTGATGTCACTGTGGTGGGGGCTAATTTCGTTGATGGAGACCTGCGTGTGCTACGAAATAAACAAAGCAAAACGAATTTCGTTCAGCACACGCAGGTCCCCATCAACGAAATCAGCCCCCAGCTCGGCAGCATGCCAAAACGCCCGGTAGCCAGTCCGGCCCTGGTCGTGATTGGCTGGGAGAGACTGGGAGCCTGGGTGCTTCCGGTGCTGCAGAGTGAGGATGGAGGAGAGGCGTGCGGTGGCAAAGAAGGTAAGTTTTTAAAACATTTGTTTTCTCCAATTCCCTCCCCCACCACCCCTGTTCCGAAGCAGCCGCCACTGTTTTGAGGTAAAAAATGATTCCCTCAGAATGTTTTAAAAATTTGAACATCAGTTTTCGTTTTATTGAAGATTATTTAATGCTCGAGAGCAACGTGCATGCCAAAACTGTTTTTGAGACCTATACAATGCACTCTGTCACCTCTTTGGGGCATGAAAACCAAGCTTTTATTGTCCAGACATAATTATTCAAAATGTGGCAAGCTACTCAATCCCTCAATAAAAAAGCTTTCGGTTAGTGGAATTAAAGGCATTCGACATACAATGATTTGGGCATTAAAGACTTCTGTTATCCAATTGCAGCCCGATAACCTCTGCTCCTACTCGATCCAGCTCCTTTGTTCGCCACACACTACCTGGATTCACAGGTTAAAATCACAGGTTATAATTAACAAATCCTATTCTGAACCCGCTCTGAATACATCATATTTTGTCAGTAACCAATTGTACATTAATAATATGGTGGATACCAGCAGCAAGTCCCTTGCCGCCAGAAAGCTGAAAATAAAATATCAGTACTTTGTAAAATCGAACAAGTTCTATATTTCAGATCCAGGGAAAATAGGGAAGAAGAGATAGGAAAGGCAGAAGCACTGCAACATCCCAGAGGGGAACATGAATTTGATTAATATCTCTTTTAGATTGCGAGAATACATATAATATCATATAACAGTTGTCACAATATTACACTCACCATTGTAGGTTACAGGGACTCTTGACCTACAGAGTGAGACAGACTGGACTCCAGGCAGCACTGTCGAGGAGGTTAAGTCACAATTCTAAAAATGCCAATTTTCTATATGTTGAAGCAACAGGAGATAAAAGGTTGAAAGCGGTGCTATCTATGTCTAACAATATTGTTGTCCCAAGAATATATTTTAAATGTTAATTTAAACATTTTTTAATTTTATTTGTCTCTATGTGGACAACTCCTTTTCGTGAATTTTATTCTATGCCTAATTTCATATTCTATGACAGTTTACAACACTGGCAGTGTTGTTCTTTGCATAGGGACTTTATAAAGAAAATTGTGCTTTTGTAGTGTTCTTGAGCCAAACAATGATGGGTAATATTTGTATCCTGGGATACTGTGTCCTTTAGACATGTTTGTACATTATGGTCTTTTCGTCATATTTGCACATTTAATTGCTTGTACATGCACACTGACACTGTGTGAGACTAATCCTATTGAACGAGTCTCAGTTCTAGATGAAATCTGCTTTTAAGTTTCCACGTTGTACATCCATGCTGATTTTATCTTGTGTCTGTTTGGCCATTATTTTTTAATTTTTTTTATTTTGAAGGTTTTATATAGCGCGAACAAGACCCTTGCGGGTATCAG